>CM059785.1:4515949-4783449 GCA_030435695.1 Brachymystax lenok tsinlingensis
CAGGCAGACCACCCTCCTGTGGTGTCCCATGGGGTGGTGTGGTCTGAAGAGCAGGCGTAGGCTCCGGTGGCTGTTGGGTGGCAGTGTACCACAGGCTGGCTCCAGGGTGAAAACACTATGCCCTGTGGTGTCCAAGTCAAACTGGTACTGGGCCTCCACAGAGGAGGAGTTGATGATGTCCACGGTACGCATGGCCTCCTCACCCTCGTCCACACAGCCAAAGTCCAGCATGGAGGAGGACAGGGACACCTGAGGACCTGCAGAGGAGGAGGGAGGGATCAAGATGAAGGAGGACAAGGAACCTGAGGACCTGTAGAGGAGGTGGAGGGAGGGATCAAGATGAAGGAGGAGAGGGAACCTGAGGACCTGTAGAGGAGGAGGAGGGAGGGATCAAGATGAAGGAGGAGAGGGAACCTGAGGACCTGTAGAGGAGGAGGAGGGAGGGATCAAGATGAAGGAGGAGAGGGACACCTGAGGACCTGCAGAGGAGGAGGAGGGAGGGATCAAGATGAAGGAGGAGAGGGAACCTGAGGACCTGTAGAGGAGGAGGAGGGAGGGATCAAGATGAAGGAGGAGAGGGAACCTGAGGACCTGTAGAGGAGGAGGAGGGAGAGATCAAGATGAAGGAGGACAGGGACACCTGAGGACCTGCAGAGGAGGAGGAGGGAGGGATCAAGATGAAGGAGGAGAGGGAACCTGAGGACCTGTAGAGGAGGAGGAGGGAGGGATCAAGATGAAGGAGGAGAGGGAACCTGAGGACCTGTAGAGGAGGAGGAGGGAGGGATCAAGATGAAGGAGGAGAGGGAACCTGAGGACCTGTAGAGGAGGAGGAGGGAGGGATCAAGATGAAGGAGGAGAGGGAACCTGAGGACCTGTAGAGGAGGAGGAGGGAGGGATCAAGATGAAGGAGGAGAGGGACACCTGAGGACCTGTAGAGGAGGAGGAGGGAGGGATCAAGATGAAGGAGGAGAGGGAACCTGAGGACCTGTAGAGGAGGAGGGAGGGATCAAGATGAAGGAGGAGAGGGACACCTGAGGACCTGTAGAGGAGGAGGAGGGAGGGATCAAGATGAAGGAGGAGAGGGAACCTGAGGACCTGTAGAGGAGGAGGAGGGAGGGATCAAGATGAAGGAGGAGAGGGACACCTGAGGACCTGCAGAGGAGGAGGAGGGAGGGATCAAGATGAAGGAGGAGAGGGAACCTGAGGACCTGTAGAGGAGGAGGAGGGAGGGATCAAGATGAAGGAGGAGAGGGACACCTGAGGACCTGTAGAGGAGGAGGAGGGAGGGATCAAGATGAAGGAGGAGAGGGAACCTGAGGACCTGTAGAGGAGGAGGAGGGAGGGATCAAGATGAAGGAGGAGAGGGACACCTGAGGACCTGCAGAGGAGGAGGAGGAGGGATCAAGATGAAGGAGGAGAGGGAACCTGAGGACCTGTAGAGGAGGAGGAGGGAGGGATCAAGATGAAGGAGGAGAGGGAACCTGAGGACCTGTAGAGGAGGAGGAGGGAGAGATCAAGATGAAGGAGGACAGGGACACCTGAGGACCTGCAGAGGAGGAGGAGGGAGGGATCAAGATGAAGGAGGAGAGGGAACCTGAGGACCTGTAGAGGAGGAGGAGGGAGGGATCAAGATGAAGGAGGAGAGGGAACCTGAGGACCTGTAGAGGAGGAGGAGGGAGGGATCAAGATGAAGGAGGAGAGGGAACCTGAGGACCTGTAGAGGAGGAGGAGGGAGGGATCAAGATGAAGGAGGAGAGGGAACCTGAGGACCTGTAGAGGAGGAGGAGGGAGGGATCAAGATGAAGGAGGAGAGGGACACCTGAGGACCTGTA
Organism: Brachymystax lenok tsinlingensis; assembly: GCA_030435695.1. NCBI lineage: Eukaryota > Metazoa > Chordata > Actinopteri > Salmoniformes > Salmonidae > Brachymystax > Brachymystax lenok. The sequence continues at coordinate 4,517,782 of CM059785.1, forward strand.
GAGGAGGAGGAGGGAGGGATCAAGATGAAGGAGGAGAGGGAACCTGAGGACCTGTAGAGGAGGAGGGAGGGATCAAGATGAAGGAGGAGAGGGACACCTGAGGACCTGTAGAGGAGGAGGAGGGAGGGATCAAGATGAAGGAGGAGAGGGAACCTGAGGACCTGTAGAGGAGGAGGAGGGAGGGATCAAGATGAAGGAGGAGAGGGACACCTGAGGACCTGCAGAGGAGGAGGAGGGAGGGATCAAGATGAAGGAGGAGAGGGAACCTGAGGACCTGTAGAGGAGGAGGAGGGAGGGATCAAGATGAAGGAGGAGAGGGACACCTGAGGACCTGTAGAGGAGGAGGAGGGAGGGATCAAGATGAAGGAGGAGAGGGAACCTGAGGACCTGTAGAGGAGGAGGAGGGAGGGATCAAGATGAAGGAGGAGAGGGACACCTGAGGACCTGCAGAGGAGGAGGAGGGAGGGATCAAGATGAAGGAGGAGAGGGACACCTGAGGACCTGCAGAGGAGGAGGAGGGAGGGATCAAGATGAAGGAGGAGAGGGACACCTGAGGACCTGTAGAGGAGGAGGAGGGAGGGATCAAGATGAAGGAGGAGAGGGAACCTGAGGACCTGTAGAGGAGGAGGAGGGAGAGATCAAGATGAAGGAGGACAGGGACACCTGAGGACCTGCAGAGGAGGAGGAGGGAGGGATCAAGATGAAGGAGGAGAGGGAACCTGAGGACCTGTAGAGGAGGAGGAGGGAGGGATCAAGATGAAGGAGGAGAGGGAACCTGAGGACCTGTAGAGGAGGAGGAGGGAGGGATCAAGATGAAGGAGGAGAGGGAACCTGAGGACCTGTAGAGGAGGAGGAGGGAGGGATCAAGATGAAGGAGGAGAGGGAACCTGAGGACCTGTAGAGGAGGAGGAGGGAGGGATCAAGATGAAGGAGGAGAGGGACACCTGAGGACCTGTAGAGGAGGAGGAGGGAGGGATCAAGATGAAGGAGGAGAGGGAACCTGAGGACCTGTAGAGGAGGAGGAGGGAGGGATCAAGATGAAGGAGGAGAGGGACACCTGAGGACCTGTAGAGGAGGAGGAGGGAGGGATCAAGATGAAGGAGGAGAGGGAACCTGAGGACCTGTAGAGGAGGAGGAGGGAGGGATCAAGATGAAGGAGGAGAGGGACACCTGAGGACCTGCAGAGGAGGAGGAGGGAGGGATCAAGATGAAGGAGGAGAGGGAACCTGAGGACCTGTAGAGGAGGAGGAGGGAGGGATCAAGATGAAGGAGGAGAGGGACACCTGAGGACCTGTAGAGGAGGAGGAGGGAGGGATCAAGATGAAGGAGGAGAGGGAACCTGAGGACCTGTAGAGGAGGAGGAGGGAGGGATCAAGATGAAGGAGGAGAGGGACACCTGAGGACCTGCAGAGGAGGAGGAGGGAGGGATCAAGATGAAGGAGGAGAGGGACACCTGAGGACCTGCAGAGGAGGAGGAGGGAGGGATCAAGATGAAGGAGGAGAGGGACACCTGAGGACCTGTAGAGGAGGAGGAGGGAGGGATCAAGATGAAGGAGGAGAGGGAACCTGAGGACCTGTAGAGGAGGAGGAGGGAGGGATCAAGATGAAGGAGGAGAGGGAACCTGAGGACCTGTAGAGGAGGAGGAGGGAGGGATCAAGATGAAGGAGGAGAGGGACACCTGAGGACCTGTAGAGGAGGAGGAGGGAGGGATCAAGATGAAGGAGGAGAGGGAACCTGAGGACCTGTAGAGGAGGAGGAGGGAGGGATCAAGATGAAGGAGGAGAGGGACACCTGAGGACCTGCAGAGGAGGAGGAGGGAGGGATCAAGATGAAGGAGGAGAGGGAACCTGAGGACCTGTAGAGGAGGAGGAGGGAGGGATCAAGATGAAGGAGGAGAGGGACACCTGAGGACCTGTAGAGGAGGAGGAGGGAGGGATCAAGATGAAGGAGGAGAGGGAACCTGAGGACCTGTAGAGGAGGAGGAGGGAGGGATCAAGATGAAGGAGGAGAGGGACACCTGAGGACCTGTAGAGGAGGAGGAGGGAGGGATCAAGATGAAGGAGGAGAGGGAACCTGAGGACCTGTAGAGGAGGAGGAGGGAGGGATCAAGATGAAGGAGGAGAGGGACACCTGAGGACCTGCAGAGGAGGAGGAGGGAGGGATCAAGATGAAGGAGGAGAGGGACACCTGAGGACCTGCAGAGGAGGAGGAGGGAGGGATCAAGATGAAGGAGGAGAGGGACACCTGAGGACCTGTAGAGGAGGAGGAGGGAGGGATCAAGATCAGTCACGTTTTATTGTATTTATTTAACCAGGAAAAAAATCCTTGAGATTAGAAACCTCTTCTGCGAAGGGGACCTGGTTGCCTAAAAGTCAGCTCCTACAAAAGCCATCCCACAGCTGCCATCAGTGTAACAGACTGATGTGAGAGAGAGAGAGAGTTGTAACGGGTGCTCACTCCACGGACCCTGTGGCAGCAGAGGCGAGAGCACAGTAATGTGCCACAGAATCTCACATACACCATTGCTACGCCACTTTGCAGTTGTGATTTCCTTCGTATTGCTTACTGTACCGTACCTATACAGGTGCCGGTGACTTTGAGCAGGGTTTTGCTGAGCGCCCCAGGGCAGGTGAGAGACAGGTAGTCCACAGTGGTGCTGTCCACAGTTACAGGAGAGAAAATCACAGGTACCCTGATGGAGGTACGTGGGGCCACCTCTCCCTTCTGGATACCACACTGGAATACTGACTCTGACAGCGCCGGACGCTGCATCCTGGACAGACTAAAGGAAGTCGTTATCTGGTAGAAAATTTAAGGGAGAGAGAGGGGGAGACCACAAGCAGAGAGACAGCGTGAAGTTGACGAAGAAATTTTCCCATCTAGGCTAATGATGTACTGTATGCCGATGACAATCTCTGATTGAAGAAGCTAGGAGGAAGGAACTCACTGAGGATGGATGGATAATCAGAAGCTAGGAGGAAGGAACTCACTGAGGATGGATGGATAATCAGAAGCTAGGAGGAAGGAACTCACTGAGGATGGGTTGAGAATCTCAAAGTGTCTTTCCATGGTGCAGCCGACAGGCACATTGCCAAACTCCAGAACCTTACATCCCTCCTCCTGACCCGGGGCACTGATCTGAAGGAACGGGTACTTTGCTGTGGAAAAGATAAAGGCATTACCATACAATAAATACATGGGCCAAGATCTGAAATATATAAATACTTTGGAGAGTGCGTGTGAGGTCCAGAGCACACAACTGAAACAATGTGTGTTATCCTTGCTCGATAGTTGTTTAATGTTCATGGCTTGATCAATCACTATATCAATCACTTACATAGGCCCTGTAGGAGCACAGTGCAGCTGTTCTCTCCCTCCTCCCCGAAGGCACAGCTAGCCTGGACCTGGTGTACCAACGCCTCCTGTGGGCTGAAGAGCACCGTGACTCTACACTCCTGACCCGGCTCCAGCATCCCGCTCTCTGGACACAGCTGGAAGGGAGAGGGCACCTCCCACTGAAAACCTGTCTGGAGCTTACTGAGGAGAGAGAAACACCGTAAGTTACAGAACCTACCATTGATCAATACTTTGATAACAGTAATGCCGACAGAACCAATCATTGATCAATACCTTGATAACAGTAATGCTGACAGAACCAATCATTGATCAATACTTTGATAACAGTCTTACTGACAGAACCAATCATTGATCAATACTTTGATAACAGTCTTACTGACAGAACCAATCATTGATCAATACTTTGATAACAGTCTTACTGACAGAACCAATCATTGATCAATACTTTGATAACAGTCTTACTGACAGAACCAATCATTGATCAATACTTTGATAACAGTCTTACTGACAGAACCAATCATTGATCAATACTTTGATAACAGTCTTACTGACAGAACCAATCATTGATCAATACTTTGATAACAGTCTTACTGACAGAACCAATCATTGATCAATACTTTGATAACAGTCTTACTGACAGAACCAATCATTGATCAATACTTTGATAACAGTCTTACTGACAGAACCAATCATTGATCAATACTTTGATAACAGTCTTACTGACAGAACCAATCATTGATCAATACTTTGATAACAGTCTTACTGACAGAACCAATCATTGATCAATACTTTGATAACAGTCTTACTGACAGAACCAATCATTGATCAATACTTTGATAACAGTCTTACTGACAGAACCAATCATTGATCAATACTTTGATAACAGTCTTACTGACAGAACCAATCATTGATCAATACTTTGATAACAGTCTTACTGACAGAACCAATCATTGATCAATACTTTGATAACAGTCTTACTGACAGAACCAATCATTGATCAATACTTTGATAACAGTCTTACTGACAGAACCAATCATTGATCAATACTTTGATAACAGTCTTACTGACAGAACCAATCATTGATCAATACTTTGATAACAGTCTTACTGACAGAACCAATCATTGATCAATACTTTGATAACAGTCTTACTGACAGAACCAATCATTGATCAATACTTTGATAACAGTCTTACTGACAGAACCAATCATTGATCAATACTTTGATAACAGTCTTACTGACAGAACCAATCATTGATCAATACTTTGATAACAGTCTTACTGACAGAACCAATCATTGATCAATACTTTGATAACAGTCTTACTGACAGAACCAATCATTGATCAATACTTTGATAACAGTCTTACTGACAGAACCAATCATTGATCAATACTTTGATAACAGTCTTACTGACAGAACCAATCATTGATCAATACTTTGATAACAGTCTTACTGACAGAACCAATCATTGATCAATACTTTGATAACAGTCTTACTGACAGAACCAATCATTGATCAATACTTTGATAACAGTCTTACTGACAGAACCAATCATTGATCAATACTTTGATAACAGTCTTACTGACAGAACCAATCATTGATCAATACTTTGATAACAGTCTTACTGACAGAACCAATCATTGATCAATACTTTGATAACAGTCTTACTGACAGAACCAATCATTGATCAATACTTTGATAACAGTCTTACTGACAGAACCAATCATTGATCAATACTTTGATAACAGTCTTACTGACAGAACCAATCATTGATCAATACTTTGATAACAGTCTTACTGACAGAACCAATCATTGATCAATACTTTGATAACAGTCTTACTGACAGAACCAATCATTGATCAATACTTTGATAACAGTCTTACTGACAGAACCAATCATTGATCAATACTTTGATAACAGTCTTACTGACAGAACCAATCATTGATCAATACTTTGATAAGTCTTACTGACAGAACCAATCATTGATCAATACTTTGATAACAGTGAGTGTATCTAGCTGTACTGACAGACTAGAGCCAATAGAAGCGCAGCATGTGTGTTGATGATGGGTGGGTGTGGCACTAGAACCACTAGGTAGATGTGGATCATCACACAGTGTATATAAACTACCTGTGGGATGGATTCAACTGGCAACAACAATTTATTAACCCTCACTTTACAGTGTGATTAGACAACCTACCTTTAACCAGCATTAACTAACCAACCTACCTTCAGCCAATATTAACCAGCCTACCTTTAACCAATATTAACCAGCCTACCTTTAACCAGCATTAACTAACCAACCTACCTTCAGCCAATATTAACCAGACTACCTTTAACCAATATTAACCAGACTACCTTCAGCCAATATTAACCAGCCTACCTTTAACCACCATTAACTAACCAACCTACCTTCAGCCAATATTAACCAGCCTACCTTTAACCAATATTAACCAGCCTACCTTTAACCACCATTAACTAACCAACCTACCTTCAGCCAATATTAACCAGACTACCTTTAACCACCATTAACTAACCAACCTACCTTCAGCCAATATTAACCAGCCTACCTTTAACCACCATTAACTAACCAACCTACCTTCAGCCAATATTAACCAGCCTACCTTTAACCAATATTAACCAGCCTACCTTTAACCAGCATTAACTAACCAACCTACCTTCAGCCAATATTAACCAGACTACCTTTAACCAATATTAACCAGACTACCTTCAGCCAATATTAACCAGCCTACCTTTAACCACCATTAACTAACCAACCTACCTTCAGCCAATATTAACCAGACTACCTTTAACCACCATTAACTAACCAACCTACCTTCAGCCAATATTAACCAGCCTACCTTTAACCACCATTAACTAACCAACCTACCTTCAGCCAATATTAACCAGCCTACCTTTAACCAATATTAACCAGCCTACCTTTAACCACCATTAACTAACCAACCTACCTTCAGCCAATATTAACCAGCCTACCTTTAACCACCATTAACTAACCAACCTACCTTCAGCCAATATTAACCAGCCTACCTTTTAACCAATATTAACCAGCCTACCTTTAACCAGCATTAACTAACCAACCTACCTTCAGCCAATATTAACCAGACTACCTTTAACCAATATTAACCAGACTACCTTCAGCCAATATTAACCAGCCTACCTTTAACCACCATTAACTAACCAACCTACCTTCAGCCAATATTAACCAGCCTACCTTTAACCAATATTAACCAGCCTACCTTTAACCAGCATTAACTAACCAACCTACCTTCAGCCAATATTAACCAGACTACCTTTAACCAATATTAACCAGCCTACCTACCTTCAGCCAATATTAACCAGCCTACCTACCTTCAGCCAATATTAACCAACCTACCTTTAACCACCATTAACTAACCAACCTACCTTCAGCCAATATTAACCAGACTACCTTCAGCCAATATTAACCAGCCTACCTTTAACCACCATTAACTAACCAACCTACCTTCAGACAATATTAACCAGCCTACCTTTAACCAATATTAACCAGCCTACCTTTAACCACCATTAACTAACCAACCTACCTTCAGCCAATATTAACCAGCCTACCTTTAACCACCATTAACTAACCAACCTACCTTCAGCCAATATTAACCAGCCTACCTTTAACCAATATTAACCAGCCTACCTTTAACCAGCATTAACTAACCAACCTACCTTCAGCCAATATTAACCAGACTACCTTCAGCCAATATTAACCAGACTACCTTCAGCCAATATTAACCAGCCTACCTTTAACCACCATTAACTAACCAACCTACCTTCAGACAATATTAACCAGCCTACCTTTAACCAATATTAACCAGCCTACCTTTAACCACCATTAACTAACCAACCTACCTTCAGCCAATATTAACCAGCCTACCTTTAACCACTGCTGTGATAATAGTGAGTGTAGCTTGCCTGGCATTGCGGAACATGAAGGTGGTCTGTGATTGGTGGAGAACAGCACAGGGGGGTAGGAGGACAGACTCCGGTAAATCCAGAGCATGGCGAGGTAGGGTCGCCCTCAGAGACACCTGGAACAACCCATCTTTACTGTGGAACTCTATGGTGTCCTGGTACTCACACTGTTCAACACACAACACACACACACACGTTATTACCTGGCCAGTGTCCAGTCTGGATTATACATGTTATTACCTGGCCAGTGTCCAGTCTGGATTATACATGTTATTACCTGGCCAGTGTCCAGTCTGGATTATACACGTTATTAATTGGTCAGTGTCCAGTCTGGATTATACACGTTATTACCTGGCCAGTGTCCAGTCTGGATTATACACGTTATTACCTGGCCAGTGTCCAGTCTGGATTATACACGTTATTACCTGGTCAGTGTCCAGTCTGGATTATACATGCTATTACCTGGCCAGTGTCCAGTCTGGATTATACATGCTATTACCTGGCCAGTGTCCAGTCTGGATTATACATGCTATTGCCTGGCCAGTGTCCAGTCTGGATTATACATGTTATTACCTGGCCAGTGTCCAGTCTGGATTATACATGTTATTACCAGGTCAGTGTCCAGTCTGGATTATACATGTTATTACCTGGTCAGTGTCCAGTCTGGATTATACATGTTATTACCTGGCTAGTGTCCAGTCTGGATTATACATGTTATTACCTGACCAGTGTCCAGTCTGGATTATACACGTTATTAACTGGCCAGTGTCCAGTCTGGATTATACATGTTATTAACTGGCCAATGTCCGGTCTGGATTATACATGTGTTATTACCAGGCCAGTGTCCGGTCTGGATTACATGTGTTATACCAGGCCAGTGTCCGGTCTGGATTATACATGTGTTATTAACAAGACCCCAAGTCACGAGCTCTGCTGGTCGGCTACTGCTTAGCAACCTAGCGGTGCCAAAATCCCTTGTCTGCCCTAGAAAGCCTATGGAAATTACCATCGCCAGAACGGACCAAATTTTGCTACAAATGGAGATATTTAATTAAACAGTGATCCATTCTGACTACTAGATATTTAATTAAACAGTGATCCATTCTGACTACTAGATATTTAATTAAACAGTGATCCATTCTGACTACTAGATATTTAATTAAACAGTGATCCATTCTGACTACTAGATATTTAATTAAACAGTGATCCATTCTGACTACTAGATATTTAATTAAACAGTAATCCATTCTGACTACTAGATATTTAATTAAACAGTAATCCATTCTGACTACTAGATATTTAATTAAACAGTAATCCATTCTGACTACTAGATATTTAATTAAACAGTAATCCATTCTGACTACTAGATATTTAATTAAACAGTGATCCATTCTGACTACTAGATATTTAATTAAACAGTAATCCATTCTGACTACTAGATATTTAATTAAACAGTGATCCATTCTGACTACTAGATATTTAATTAAACAGTGATCCATTCTGACTACTAGATATTTAATTAAACAGTAATCCATTCTGACTACTAGATATTTAATTAAACAGTGATCCATTCTGACTACTAGATATTTAATTAAACAGTAATCCATTCTGACTACTAGATATTTAATTAAACAGTAATCCATTCTGACTACTAGATATTTAATTAAACAGTAATCCATTCTGACTACTATATATTTAATTAAACAGTGATCCATTCTGACTACTAGATATTTAATTAAACAGTGATCCATTCTGACTACTAGATATTTAATTAAACAGTAATCCATTCTGACTACTAGATATTTAATTAAACAGTAATCCATTCTGACTACTAGATATTTAATTAAACAGTAATCCATTCTGACTACTAGATATTTAATTAAACAGTGATCCATTCTGACTACTAGATATTTAATTAAACAGTGATCCATTCTGACTACTAGATATTTAATTAAACAGTAATCCATTCTGACTACTAGATATTTAATTAAACAGTGATCCATTCTGACTACTAGATATTTAATTAAACAGTAATCCATTCTGACTACTAGATATTTAATTAAACAGTGATCCATTCTGACTACTAGATATTTAATTAAACAGTGATCCATTCTGACTACTAGATATTTAATGAAATAGTGATCCATTCTGACTACTATATATTTATTTAAACAGTGATCCATTCTGACTACATATGTGGTCACACAGGACCACGTGGTGACGCAGACCATTAATGAGCCGGCAGGCTACAAGTAGGCTCTCTCAGGCAAGGAGGAAAATGACTACATAGACCATGATCCTTAGCAATGTTTTGGTGCCATTCAGCAACTTTGCGCGCTTCAAATTCAAATACTTCCGGCTTCATGCGCCACCGGGAGTTTTTTCCATAGGAATAGGTGGATGACGTCAGCGCTATCCGTATCCACTGGTTTTAATGTCTACGGTTATTACCCTATCAAGGGGGCGGAATGTAACAGGAAGAGAAAAAGATGTTCCAGGACTCAGAGTGATGATCTGAGGAAACAGGGTGGTGAAGGACTTTGACACAGGAGGCCTGGGAAAGACAAAAACAAAATGTTACTACACATTATGCCGTTCCATCAAACATCAAGGAAGTATTCAGACCCATTGACTTTTTACACATTTTGTTACGTTACAACCTTATTCTAAAATTCATTCAATAGTTTTTTTTCCCCCTCATCAATCTACACACAGTACCTCATAATGACATCACAATACCTCATAATGACATCACAATACCCCATAATGACATCACAATACCTCATAATGACATCACAATACCCCATAATGACATCACAATACCCCATAATGACAAAGCAAAAACAGGTTTTTGGAAATTTTTGCAAATGTATAAACAACTGAAATATCACATTTACATCAGTATTCAGACCCTTCACTCAGTACTTTGTTGAAGCACCTTTGGCAGCGATTACGGCCTCGAGTCTTCATGGGTATGACGCTACAAGCTTGGCACACCTGTATTTGGGGAGTTAGTCCCATTCTTCTCTGTAGATCCTCTCAAGCTCTGTCAGGTTGGATGGGGAGCGTCGCTGCCCAGCTATTTTCAGGTCTCTCCAGAGATGTTCGATCGGGTTCAAGTCCGGGCTCTGGCTGGGCCACTCAAGGACATTCAGAGACTTGCCCTGAAGCCACTCCTGCATTGTCTTGGCTGTGTGTTTAGGGTTGATGTCCTGTTGGAAGGTGAACCTTTGCCCCAGTCTGAGGTCCTGAGCGCTCTGGAGCAGATTTTCATCAAAGATCTCTGTACTTCGCTCCTTTCATCTTTCCCTCGATCCTGACTAGTCTCCCAGTCCTTGCCGCTGAAGAACATCCCCACAGCATGATGCTGCCACCACCATGCTTCAGCGTAGGGATGGTGCCAGGTTTCCTCCAGACATGACACTTGGAATTCAGGCCAAATAGTTAAATCTTAGTTTCATCAGACCAGAAAATCTAGTTTTTCTCATGGTATGAGAGTCCTTAGGTGCCTTTTGGCAAACTCCAAGTGGGCTGTCATGTGCCTTTTATAATTTTATTTATCCGTTAATTTACCAGGTAAGTTGACTGAGAACACTCATTTACAGCAACGACCTGGGGAATAGTTACAGGGGAGAGGAGGGGGGATGAATGAGCCAATTGTAAACTGGGGATGATTAGGTGACCATGATGGTATGAAGGACAGATTGGGAATTTAGCCAGGACACCGGGGTTAACACCCCTACTCTTACGATAAGTGCCATGGGCACAGAGAGTCAGGACACCCGTTTAAAGTCCCATCCGAAAGACGGCACCCTACACAGGGCAATGTCCCCAATCACTGCCCTGGGGCGTTGGGATATTTATTTTTTGACCTGAGGAAAGAGTACCTCCTACTGGCCTTTTACTGAGGAGTGGCTTCCGTCTGACCACTCTACCATAAAGGCCTGATTGGTGGAGTGCTGCAGAGAAGGTTGTCCTTCTGGAAGGTTCTCCCATCTCCACAGAGGAACTCTAGAGCTCTGTCAGAATGACCATCAGGTTCTTGGCCACCTCCATGACCAAGGCCCTTCTCCCCCGATTGCTCAGTTTGGCCGGGCGGCCAGCTCTAGGAAGAGTCTTGGTGGTTGCAAACATCTTCCATTTAAGAATGATGGAAGCCACTGTGTTCTTGGGGACCTTCAATGCTGCAGACATTTTTTGGTAGCCTTCCCCAGATCTATGCCTCAACACAATCTTATCTCGGAGCTCAACGGACAATTCCTTCGACCTCATGGCTTGGTTTTTGCTCTGACATGCACTGTCAACTGTGGGACCTTGTATAGACAAGTGGGTGCCTTTCCAAATCATGTCCAATCAATTGAATTTACCACAGGTGGACTCCAGTCAAGTTGTAGAAACATCTCAAGGATGATCAATGGAAACAGGATGCACCTGACCTCAGTTTAGAGTCTCATAGCAAAGGGTCTGAATACTTATGTGAATAAGGTATTTAAAAAATATATATATATTATGGAGTATTGTGTGTAGATTGCTGAGGAATTTTTATTGTTTTAATCTATTTTAGAATAAGGCTGTAACGTAACAAAATGTGGAAAAAGTCAAGGGGTTCTGACTACTTTCCGAATGCGCTGTATATACAGTGCCCTCTGAAATGATTGTAACAGTGACATATTTTCCGTTGTTTTGGCTCTCTGTACTCCAGCACCTTGGATTTGAAATGATACAATGACTATGATGCTAAACGTGTAGACCGTCAGCTTTAATTGGAGGGTATTTTCATCCATATCGGGTGAACCGTTTAGAAATTAGTTTAGTCCTCCCATTTTAGGGGACCAAAAGTACTGGGATAAATTCACTTATATGTGTATTAAAATAGTCAAACTGTCACGACTTCTGCCGAAGTCGGTGCCTCTCCTTGTTCGGCGGTCGGCGTCACCGGTCTTCTAGCCATCGCCGATCCTCTTTTCATTTTCCATTTGTTTTGTCTGTGTTTTCCACACCTGGTTTCAATTCTCTTAAATTACATGTGTTGTATTTAAACCCTCTGTTCCCCCTCATGTCTTTGTGTGGGGATTGTTCATTGTAGTGCATGTGCACTTCATGTACTGGTGCGTTACGGGCTGTTTTGGGCCCATTTTCTCTCGTGTTGTTTGAACCGTTGGGTTGTTTAATAAACAACCAAGTTTATCACCCAGTTTTGCTCTCCTGCGCCTGACTTCTCTGCAACCAGTTGCGCAACCCCTACACAAACGTTTAGTATTTGGTCCCATACAGTATTCCTAGCACACACTGATTACATCAAGCTTGTGACTCTACAAACTTGTTTGGATGCATTTGCTGTTTGTTTTTGGTGGTGTTTCAGATTATTTTGTGCCCAATAGAAATGAATGGTAAATAATCTATTGTGTCATTTTGGAGTCACTTTTATTGTAAACAAGAACAGAATTTGTTTCTTAACACTTCCACATTAATGTGGATGCTACTACGATTACAGATAGTCCTGATGAATAATAGTGAGTGAGAAAGTTACAGATGCACAAATATCATACCCCTAAAGACCCACCAATACTTTTGGTCCCCTAAAATGGGGGAGGGGGGGACTATGATCAAAAAAATGCTGTAATTTCTAAACCATTCACCTGACAGTCTGCACTTTAGCCTCATAGTCATTGTATCATTTCAAATCCAAAGTGCTGTGAGTACAGAGACCAAAACCACAACAACAAATGTGTCACTGTCTCAATAATTATGGAGGACACTGTATACGTAACTTCAACATGATATCACGGGACAACGTCATCCTGGCTCGTTTTTTTTGCAAAAAAAAGGTGGTCAAATGTCACAGGAGCTGACGTTTTTCTCAACACATTACAGTCAATGGGAAATGTTTTATGGAGACGTTTTCTTGTTTATCTCGTTTATGTTTCTCTCTTACTCTCTACCTCCTCTTTATCCCCCCTCATTCTCAACCCCCTCTTTACCCCCCTCATTCTCAACCTCCTCTTTACCCCCCTCATTCTCAACCCCCTCTTTACCCCCTCATTCTCAACCTCCTCTTTACCCCCTCATTCTCAACCCCCTCTTTACCCCCTCATTCTCAACCCCCTCTTTACCCCCTCATTCTCAACCTCCTCTTTACCCCCTCATTCTCAACCTCCTCTTTATCCCCTCATTCTCAGCCTCCTCTTTACCCCCTCATTCTCAACCTCCTCTTTACCCCCTCATTCTCAACCTCCTCTTTATCCCCTCATTCTCAACCCCCTCTTTACCCCCTCATTCTCAACCTCCTCTTTACCCCCTCATTCTCAACCTCCTCTTTATCCCCCTCATTCTCAACCTCCTCTTTACCCCCTCATTCTCAACCTCCTCTTTACCCCCCTCATTCTCAACCTCCTCTTTACCCCCCTCATTCTCTACCCCCTCTTTGTCCCTCTGATAATGATAATGAGTTGGTCATTTAGTATACTGTGTATGACAATGAATGGGGTCATTTAGTATACTGTGTATGATAATGGACTGGTCATTTAGTATACTGTGTATGATAATGAATGGGGTCATTTAGTATACTGTGGGGGTACCTAGTCAGTTGCACAACTGAATGCCTTCAACTGAAATGTGTCTTCCGCATTTAACCCAACCCCTCTGAATCAGAGAGGTGGGGGGGGGGGTAAAGAGGGCTGCCTTAAATCGACATCCACGTCTTCGGCGCCCGGGGAACAGTGGGTTAACTTCCTTGCTCAGCGGCAGAACAACAGATTTTTACCAGCAACCTTTCGGTCACTGACCTAACGCTCTAACCACTAGACAGTTTGGACGTATTATAAAGGTCCAGAGAACGTTGATATATGCCTTGTCCAGCACTGGGAACGAACTGGTGACGATCGGAGCCAAAACCCGCTGCTCTGACCAATGCACTACAGCAGTTCACAATGCTCTAACAAGACGGGAGAATGCTGTGAATACTGACGACACCTGATGGTAATATCATGTCATTATGTAGTATTTAGTTTTAAACCTTCCACAAAACCATTGCTCTAACCTTAACCACTCTGAATCAATGCCTAAACTGTTAACCTTTGACTTGTTTCTGTTTTAATCCTGTGACCACGTGGAATTAATCCTGTAACCACATGGAATTAACCCTGTAACCACGCGGAATTAATCCTGTAACCACGCGGAATTAATCCTGTAACCACGCGGAATTAATCCTGTAACCACGCGGAATTAACCCTGTAACCACACAGAATTAACCCTGTAACCATGCGGAATTAATCCTGTAACCACGTGGAATTAACCCTGTAACCACGCGGAATTAATCCTGTAACCACGCTGAATTAATCCTGTAACCACGCGGAATTAACACTGTGACCACTCGGAATTAACCCTGTAACCACACAGAATTAACCCTGTAACCATGCGGAATTAATCCTGTAACCAAGTGGAATTAACCCTGTAACCACGCGGAATTAATCCTGTAACCAAGTGGAATTAACCCTGTAACTCTGAAATCCTGCTGAGCATGTAGTGTACTACATCTGGCTCTGGCCCCATGGGTCTCTGGCCAAAAGCACACTACATAGGGAATAGGGTGCCACTTCAGACCCAACTCTAGAGAAATAATCCCAGACTCACCTGAAACGTAGTTTCTGTAGTTTACTATGGATGTTCTTCAGCAGCAGGGTCTTAGTGAACTCCCCTCCCAGCTCCCAGTCCTCCCACTTCAGCTCTGCCCAGGTCTCTACCCCTAGGAAGCAGCAACGCTGGGAGGACATCTTCCTCTGGGCATCCCTTGACCGCTGCAGCGTTAGGCCTGGGCCCTGGGGGCACAGAGAGGGAGACACTGAGACCAACGGACTAAAGATAACTGCAGACTTTACACTACAATAACTCAGTAAAATGGGGATCTCCTGGCAAGAGGCAAAAGCCCTCGGCAGAATAACAGTGACTTGGATGCCATTAACAAGGGGGCCAAAAAAGCCTGCTACACAGTGATGACTGAAATGATAGGGAAGGAGTGTCCCTACCTGTTGTGTGTGCATATTGCCACCAGAGGGAGCTGTTTGACTAGCTTTAATTCAAAGCATTGTCAGCAAGAGCTGAACTATAGTGACAGAGCTTCCAGCTGTAAGTCTGACTCAATGGCTATCAATTAATAAAAAACAAATAAGGTATTAAGAGAAACTAATTGCTCTTAACAAACTAATTTAGGGGCGGCAGGTAGCCTAGTGGTTAGAGCATTGGACTAGCGAATCCCCAAGCTGACAAGGTAAAAATCTGTCGTTCTGCCCCCTGAACAAGGCAGTTTAACCCCACTGTTCCTAGGCCGTCGTTGTAATTAAGAATTTGTTCTTAACTGTCTTGCCTGGTTAAATAAAAATAAAAAAAATAGTTGAATGAATGTTTTATTACTTCCTACCTTTTCATCTTTACCACGGGTGGCTGCCCAGTGGAGGCCAGAGCTACGCGGGTTCCCCGGAACCTCGGCCAACATCTCTGGGAAGAAAAGATATAATGAACAGCGCCCATAATGCATAGGTAAGAAGTTATTCTGCATAGGCCAGGTCATTACATAACTGAACAGAGGCTGATGTACATCCCAAGCTCACCAGAACTGCTGTGTTCACCGTTATTTGAACAATGCAACAACAAAAAAAGACAATTCATGTAAAAAAAAATAAAAAATAATAATCTGTCATTAGAAGTAATATATATGGATTTCTTGTCGACATTCAGATGTCCCACAGTACTAAAACAACAATGATATGTTTCTTCCTTATCATCATGAAAACAGCCTGTGGATTCATTCATTCATTCCCTGGCTTTTTCTATATGACTCAGAATCATTCCGTGTTTATCGGAGTAATTCTTCGTTTATATATATATAAATAGGTTTACAAACATTTAACATTAGACGTTAATGCAGTAGCTGTCACCCTGGTCTGATATTGTCTCTCCTGAAAGACAGTGGCCCCATGCTGTGTCCACACTGAGCAGTGGACTGGATCACCGTGACCGATGTCAGGTTGCAACTTTACTAGGCTCGGTAGGCTACTCGAGATAACTACCAAGTGGGATGGAACAAATGGGACATGGTGACTTACACTACCAAGTTATTTTCTACCTAGCCCATTTGAAATAAACCTCCCTTTCTTTTACAAGTTTTAACTAGTGCCATGCTACCTTTTGTTGCCAGCTATCCAACCTAAACTCTCTGGGGACGGGCTCATCGGGACGGATTGACCCAGTTGATGCGCTAGATTGAAATGGGCAAATGCTGCATTCAAAACCACTGGGAAATCTACAATTTTCAAGACAACTGGAAACTCACCCCCCCAAAAAACGAGCCCCTGACTGGGGGGAAAAAAAATCGTTTTGAACGGTCATCCAAGTCGGAACTACAAGTATCGTTTCCGACTTTTTCCTACCTGAAGAGATCACTGAAATCATGACTCGACCTCGTTTTTAATCCGAGTTCCCGGTGGTCTTGAACGCGCCATAACTTCTAGCTAGCTTAAACGTTAGGGAAGTACGAATCGCACAACTAGCTACATGTTTTGATTGAGAACGACAGGCCATTTGTCTTAAATATCACACTGCCTTACCTCATTCAAATGTTAACACTATGAAATAAACATCAATTTAGACATTTAATTCACTATTTATCCCAGCGCTTAAGAGACACAGTAGTCCTCCATGCTCCAGTTTCCATAGAAATAAATTGTTTCCGTCTCTATGGTAACGAAGGCAAACGGAGAGGGACAATTTTCAGTTCGTTTGCGACACGCGTTAGTCATTTGTTATCAGTTTGTGCTGCGGGTCATAAAGAATCTCTGGTGCATAGGCTTTGCAAGTCTTCATACAGACACTGCCTATAGGTGCAATTGGAAAAAATATGTGGGGGGGTATATGAATGTTTTGACAACTCATGACTTCCATATGCAAGGGGAAAAAGGATTCAATTCCAAAATAAAACTTGTAATTGAAGAGTGGAGGCCATAGAAATATAATGATGAATACCCTGTGGTGAAGATATCACTTTTAGGATTCATATTTAAATCACTGCTCTCATAAACGCTCCATTAGGACTTTGGACAATCATCATTTACTTTAACACAAATGAAGTGGGTTTAGTGACATCACCGTGAGGAAATTATTATTTTACTTCCCCTTTCGTCAACATAATTATTTGACTATCAATAAATCCGCCTATGTAATTGATATTTGAAAGCCACGGTCATAAAGTGTCCTCTATCCCCCGTAGTGTTTACTAGGCAGTGTAGATTCCTTCACGTGTTAAATCATCGTCTCTGATTTCGCAATTACATTGCGTCCATCGGTACTTTTTTTTGGTCATATTTTTTTCTCTTCACAACAACAAAACGTTTTGAAAAATAACAAACAAAAGAGAGCTTTTGCGTTACATTAACAATTAATTATATTATCAAGCAAGATGCATTACTTATAATCTGACATGTTTAAATAAAATCAATAATCATACACATACTGTTACAGAATGCCATTTATAATTTAGGTACAGATAACGCAAGGTTCAACATTGATTTTAAATGCTATCTGTGTAGCGGAGCTCCCGAGTGGCACAGAACTCAGTCCCTGGTTCGAATCCAGGGCTGTCTCACATCCTGCCCGTGATTGGGAGTTCCATAGGGCGGCGCACAATTGTCGTCCAGGTTTTGCCGGTGTAGTGTACCCTATTCCTAGTAGTGTACCCTATTCCTTGTAGTGTACCCTATTCCTAGTAGTGTACCCTATTCCTAATAGTGCACCCTATTCCTTATAGTGTACCCTTTTCCTAGTTGTGTACCCTATTCCTAGTAGTGCAACCTATTCCTAATAGTGCACCCTATTCCTAGTAGTGTACCCTATTCCTAGTTGTGTACCCCATTCCTAGTAGTGTACCCTATTCCTAGTTGTGTACCCCATTCCTAGTAGTGTACCCTATTCCTAGTAGCATACCCAATTCCTTATAGTGCACCCTATTCCTGGTAGTGCACCCTATTCCTAGTTGTTTGCACCCTATTCCTTATACTGTACCCTATTTCTTATAGTGCACCCTATTCCTAGTAGTGCACCCTATTCCTAGTAGTGCACCCTATTCCTAGTAGTGCACCCTATTCCTAGTAGTGCACCCTATTCCTAGTAGTGCACCCTATTCCTTATAGTGCACCCTATTCCTAGTAGTGCACCCTATTCCTAGTAGTGCACCCTATTCCTAGTAGTGCACCCTATTCCTAGTAGTGCAACCTATTCCTTATAGTGCACCCTATTGCTAGTAGCCTACCCTATTCCTAGTAGTGTACCCTATTCCTAATAGTGCACCCCATTCCTTATAGTGTACCCTATTCCTAGTTGTGTACCCTATTCCTTAAAGTGTACCTTATTCCTTATAGTGTACCCTATTCCTAGGAGTGCACCCTATTCCTAGTAGTGAACCCTATTCCTAGTAGTGCAACCTATTCCTTATAGTGCACCCTATTGCTAGTAGCCTACCCTATTCCTAGTAGTGTACCCTATTCCTAATAGTGCACCCCATTCCTTATAGTGTACCCTATTCCTAGTTGTGTACCCTATTCCTTAAAGTGTACCTTATTCCTTATAGTGTACCCTATTCCTAGGAGTGTACCCTATTCCAAGTAGTGCAACCTATTCCTAATAGTGCACCCTATTCCTAGTTGTGTACCCTATTCCTAGTTGTTTGCACCCTATTCCTTATACTGTACCCTATTTCTTATAGTGCACCCTATTCCTAGTAGTGCACCCTATTCCTAGTAGTGCACCCTATTCCTAGTAGTGCACCCTATTCCTAGTAGCCTACCCTATTCCTAGTAGTGTACCCTATTCCTAATAGTGCACCCCATTCCTTATAGTGTACCCTATTCATAGGTGTGTACCCTATTCCTTAAAGTGTACCTTATTCCTTATAGTGTACCCTATTCCTAGGAGTGCACCCTATTCCTAGTAGTGAACCCTATTCCTAGTAGTGCAACCTATTCCTAATAGTGCACCCTATTCCTAGTTGTGTACCCTATTCCTAGTAGCGTACCCGATTCCTTATAGTGCAACCTATTCCTGGTAGTGCACCCTATTGCTAGTAGCGTACCCTATTCCTAGTAGCGTACCCTATTCCTAGTAGTGTACCCTATTCCTTATAGTTTACCCTATTCCTAGTAATGTACCCTATTCCCAGTAGTGTACCCTATTCCTTGTAGTGCACCCTATTCCTAGTAGTGTACCCTATTCCTAGTTGTTTGCACCCTATTCCTTATAGTGTACGCTATTCCTTATAGTGCACCCTATTCCTAGTAGTGCACCCTATTCCTAGTAGCATACCCTATTCCTAGTAGCGTACCCTATTCATAGGAGTGCACCCTATTCCTAGTAGCGTACCTTATTCCTAGGAGTGCACTCTATTCCTAGCAGTGTACCCTATTCCAAGTTGTGCACCCTATTCCTTATAGTGTACCTTATTCATAGTAGTGTACCCTATTCCTTATAATTCACTCTATTCCTAGTAGTGTACCCTATTCCTTATAGTGCACCCTATTCCTAGTAGTGCACCCTATTCCTTATAGTGTACCCTATTGCTAGTAGTGTACCCTATTCCTAGTAGTGCACCCTATTCCTAGTAGTGCACCCTATTCCTAGTAGTGCACCCTATTCCTTATAGTGTACCCTATTGATAGTAGTGTACCCTATTCCTAGTAGTGTACCCTATTCCTAGTAGTGCACCCTATTCCTAGTAGTGTACCCTATTCCTAGTAGTGCACCTATTCCTTATAGTGCACCCTATTCCTTATAGTGTACCCTATTCCTTATAGTGCACCCTATTCCTTATAGTGCACCCTATTCCTATTAGTGCACCCTATTCCTTATAGTGTACCCTATTGCTAGTAGTGTACCCTATTCCTTATAGTGCACCCTATTCCTTATAGTGCACCCTATTCCTTATAGTGCACCCATTCCTCAATAGCAGTCATGTTTTTTGATGTACTAGTTTGGAAAATATTGCTTTGAGAGACATTGGTCCATAGATGCCACATATCAAGTTTGGTGCAGATTTGTCATTCGGTGCCAGAAGAGTAAAATTTAAGTGTTGTTCACTAAATCCATCATGGCAGACTTTATGGGCCATTGTGGCAGACCTTATGGGTCATCGTGGCAGACCTAATGGGTCATCGTGGCAGACCTTATGGGTCTCAACATTTGGTTGAGACTGAGAAACTCTGAATGGGAGATTAAATGATAACTGTATATCAATTCTCCAGTAGGAGGTGCTGCCCAGCCTCTAGTTCTTTTTCTTCTGATAGTGGATATCAAAAAATTTTGATACAAGGTTTGGATATGAAAGAAAATTGGTTACAATGATAACATAATCCTGTGGTTGAAATTCCACCGTCAAAACAACAAGATACTTAACCCTTGAATGCTGTTATTAGAATGAAGAATGAAGGACCACGTTGATAACTTTTTTCCCAATGTATATTCCATGTACATTCCACGTCACAATACATTGAGAAATTACATTGACACAACATTGATTCAACCAGTGTGTGCCCAGTGGGGGGCGTAATGAAGCAAGAAGATCATTCATTATCAGTCACATATATCAACTAATATATTGGAGCATTATATCCATGAGGCAATGGGTTTTTAGTGTTAAATACCTCTATGGCAATATGCAGAATATAATACTTTCATATTTAGTTTTTTAAAGATCAATTACAAGTTTTTAATAGACTGCTCTAATGTTTTCAAATAGTTTTCAAATGATTTCTTAAAACAGAAATGTGGCTAATGGTTAGGCTCAGTTACAGCCTGTAAAATATATTTAACTTGCTTTCCCCCTTTGGCAGGTGAAAGGTGAGGGGAAAGTGACAGGCTGGAGCTATCTGTAAAGTCTGCGAAGTACGGCTTATCACTGCACTGCGGGAACATCAAAGCTGAAAGATATAGACAGATATAGACAAAGTGCTTTAACACACATCATTACCTGGCCATTTACAGGAATTAGAGCAGGGGTAGTTGTAGTTCAGGTAGACAGAACTGAGAGTGAGACCTTTCCTCGAGTCAAGGTGTAATAAGGAATTTAGTGACATATCAGCCGAGACCAAACCGTGGTATTTTTTTCATGAAATACGTAGCCTGAAAGGGTTTCTACTATTGCAACGACTCCCAATCATCCCCCCCGATGCGTCACGGTACCTGCGTCCTTCGTTCTAACGACAGCATTCAAGGGGTTAAGTTGTCCTGATGAATAGTTGATGACACACTAAAACACTGGTGGTTAGTCATGTCCAAGGTCAGTTTAACCCCTGTCCTCCCTCCCTGCCTGTCAGGTCGGCGTGGGATCAGCTTGTTAGAGGGTTGTCCAAACAAGACTATATTATCTGCCTGATTGAGCAGAAGGGCCAAGGACTACAGAATTAGCAACCTCGTGGGACATCTGTTAACTTTACGAGAAAAAAAGGGAATTGTCATCTCCAATTGTCTCCATTTTTTTGTTTTTTGAGTGGTTGTCCCTTGACTCTCTTGGTAGTCTTTTGAGACAGAGTGTTAAAATAAATGTTGGGTTAACCCCCCCCAAAAAATGTTTTGGGGGGGATCAGACAAATTGAGTAGTTGGTCAGTGGGCACACAAGGTTTGGTTGTGAATCTGAGATTCCCTGCCTTGAAAACACAGCCCAATGTAACTACAGCAACAGAATTACGCCATGGGTTTGGACGTTTTAATTAGGCCATGTGGTGGCGTATCTTAGCTGTCAAACTCGGCAAAAGTGAAAGCTTTGGCATTCATTCCGAGTGGTTAAGTTAAGGGTTAAGGTTAGGGACAGGCTTTAAACAAACCAGTGCCTAGCACTGAGATTGAACACGTGACCCTTGGAGCCAGAGTCTGCTGCTTAAAGGCCCATACCCCACCACCCATCCATCCACCATCCAACCCCACTACCAAGCCTACTAGATTGTAACAGGCTCTCATGTTGCCCCTAGTGGACGGAATAGCTTCCACTTTTCAATCAGGTCCAAAATGGAATCCGGTACCTGCAGAACCGCAACCTCCTGGCGCATTCCATAAGAGAATGGGCTGAGAAAACGAAGGAGAATGTGTGTGTGAACAAACCAGAACAAGTGTAACCTTATAAGGTGTGACTCCTGTTCTGTTCCGGTTGTGTCTGTTCCTCCATAACTCTCTCCTCCTCACCTCCACCGTTAATACCGCAGCTAGGTCCCCTCTCCTCCTCACCTCCCCCGTTAAAACCGCAGCTAGGTCCCCTCTCTCCTCCTCTCCTCCCCATTAATACCGCAGCTAGGTCCCCTCTCTCCTCTCCTCCTCCCCCGTTAATACCGCAGCTAGGTCCCCTCTCTCCTCCTCTCCTCCCCCGTTAATACCGCAGCTAGGTCCCCTCTCTCCTCTCCTTCCTCGTTAATACCGCAGCTAGGTCCCCTCTCTCCTCCTCTCCTCCCCCGTTAATACCGCAGCTAGGTCCCCTCTCTCCTCTCCTCCCCATTAATACCGCAGCTAGGTCCCCTCTCTCCTCTCCTCCTCCCCGTTAATACCGCAGCTAGGTCCCCTCTCCTCCTCTCTCCTCCCCGTTAATACCGCAGCTAGGTCCCCTCTCTCCTCCTCTCCTCCCCCGTTAATACCGCAGCTAGGTCCCCTCTCTCCTCCTCTCCTCCCCCGTTAATACCGCAGCTAGGTCCCTCTCTCCTCTCCTCCCCCGTTAATACCGCAGCTAGGTCCCCTCTCTCCTCCTCTCCTTCCTCGTTAATACCGCAGCTAGGTCCCCTCTCTCCTCCTCTCCTCCCCCGTTAATACCGCAGCTAGGTCCCCTCTCTCCTCCTCTCCTCCCCATTAATACCGCAGCTAGGTCCCCTCTCTCCTCTCCTCCTCCCCTGTTAATACCGCAGCTAGGTCCCCTCTCTCCTCCTCTCCTCCCCCGTTAATACCGCAGCTAGGTCCCCTCTCTCCTCTCCTTCCTCGTTAATACCGCAGCTAGGTCCCCTCTCTCCTCCTCTCCTCCCCCGTTAATACAGCAGCTAGGTCCCCTCTCTCCTCCTCTCCTCCCCCGTTAATACCGCAGCTAGGTTGGCTCTGCACTGCTGCTACACAATGAACCTAATGGAAGTAGTTGTCCTCATAACGCTGCATTGTTACCACTGCTGTTGGGCTGGCTGGTGGCAGAGAGACGGCTGCGAGGGGAAGAGAGGATGGGAGGAGGGAAAGATTTTAGAAGACGGCAGAAGGGGAAGTCAGAGAGAAAGAGGAGGGAAGGTGGATTCTAATTAGTGAATTAAATTTAATAAATTATCCGTTGACAGACCCACCCTCTCAGCCTTTCAGAGATCCCCTGACGAAACAGCCAATTAACAGATTGATAATTCCCCCATTAGCCTCTTGGGCCGTCCGGTCCTGGCTCTGACCGACCACTTCCTAAATAAGATGCCGTTTTGTTTAGGAGATGGCAGGGGCCAGAGTGCTACTCGGAGGGTGGGTGTACACAGTCACACAGAAAGTTACAGATTACAAATTCATGTTCTGGAACATTTGGTCTGTTTAAACAGAAAAATCAAAAGAAGAGTCTCCTATCTTTAGTTTAGCGTGCCATACAAAATTAGCTGCTTAAAGAAAGAAAATCCTTATCCTTAATGTTTCTCCCCCGTAGTGCTAGCTGTGTTATGGTCCTGCTATTTGTTGTTGTTAGATGCCAAGAAATGTCCTTGAGAAATGTACATAGAGGTGCTTGAACAGCAGAGAGGCCTGTGTTTGTCCCCTGGCCTTGGGTTAGAGCACATAGATTATCTCTTCCCAGGTTATTTAAATACTAGACAGGTCGTCCGTTCACAGAGTCCTCCGTTCACAGAGCAGGTTGTCCGTTCACAGAGTTGTAGGTTCACAGAGCAGGTCCTCCGTTCACAGAGCAGGTTCTCCGTTCACAGAGCAGGTCCTCCGTTCACAGAGTCCTCCGTTCACAGAGCAGGTCGTCCGTTCACAGAGTCCTCCGTTCACAGAGCAGGTCGTCCGTTCACAGAGTCGTAGGTTCACAGAGCAGGTCCTCCGTTCACAGAGTCCTCCGTTCACAGAGCAGGTCCTCCGTTCACAGAGCAGGTCCTCCGTTCACAGAGCAGGTCGTCCGTTCACAGAGTCGTAGGTTCACAGAGCAGGTCCTCCGTTCACAGAGTCCTCCGTTCACAGAGCAGGTTGTCCGTTCACAGAGTCATAGGTTCACAGAGCAAGTTGTCCGTTCACAGAGTCCTCCGTTCACAGAGCAGGTCCTCCGTTCATAGAGCAGGGGGTTCAGGAGCATTCAGGAGATTACCATGCCTGTTTTACATGGCAGGCTCTCCTGTTCAATTCCACCTGTGTGTCTTACTGTAGGTCCCATGTCAACTTGTTAGGTTGAAGCGCTTCACACGCACCTGTTTGCAGTTATTGTCAACTTGCACATAAATGTGTTTCGAGGAGGGGGAGGAGAGATGGGTTGAATACATTCTACCCATCTCACACAGAGGAACACCTGATTAACAAACGCCAGTTCTATTGGTGGGCGTGTCAGCTCATTAGCTAGCAGAGCAGAAGGCAGGGGGGGTGGCAGAGCTAATCCAACTGTCTACTTTAATGTCCTTTCTCTCTGCTGCAGGGAGAAGAGTTGGGACAGATAGACAGAGAATGATTGAGGCCCCGATTAAAAAACCCTGAGTAGGATAACTACTTGAAGCGACCGGGATGCTCTTGAGGATGAACAAGAGTTATGATTCGATCAGTAATCAATCACCTGGGTTTATATCTGTCAGCCTATTCTGGACAAGGGGAGAGCTAGTTTCATAGGTAAAGCATCGGGAACAATGTCAGCATTATATTATTTTAGCGCTGTGTCTCTAACCATATAGAAAATACACAGCTATTTATATGACGGTGTATGAATTGATGCCAACGAGATGCATAATCCCTCTTTTGTTCACTCTTACTAAATGTCCAGAGCGCACTCCGGTGAAGTTTGAGCACTTAGAAAAAAGTGCACAGATGCTCAACAATTCCTAAAGAAATAATGCACGCTGTGGACACACTGTCACCGGCTGGAGGGAGGAGAACTGGGGCCGTAGGGCAAGGTCTACACCGGGCAGTAAACGAGCCATTCAACCCTCAGCCATTCATACACAAAATGTGACACAGAGGGGTTTCCCCTGCTGACACTGTCTGACCCCTGGATTACACTGGAGGCGGTAGGAGGGCTGAATGAAAAAAAAAACACAACACTGAAATTGAAAAGCTAGAAAGTTTACAGTGGTTTGCTAAGATGAACCACAGGGCTGCACCAAAATGGGGCAAAGAAATTAACTTTATGTCCTGAATACAAAGTGTTATGTTTAGCAAATCCAACACATTACTGAGTACCACTCTTCATATTGTCAAGCATAGTGGTGGCTGCATCATGTTATGGGTATGCTTGTCATTGGCAAGGGACATTTCTAGGATAAAAAGAAACGGAGTAGAGCTAAGCACAGGTAAAATCCTACAGGAGAACCTGGTTCAGTCTGCTTTCCACCAGATACTGGAAGACGAATTCACCTTTCAGCAGGACAATAACCTACAACACAAGGCCAAATATGGCCAAGCTACGGTATTGATGTAAATCGGTTTGAAAATCTATGGCAAGATTCGTGGCTGTCTAGCAATGATCAATAACCAATTTGACAGAGCTTGAAGAATAAAAAAAAATAACAATGTACAAATACCGTAGAATACAGGTGTGCAAAGCTATTAGAGACTTACAGCTGTGAGTCTTTCTGGGTAATCGCTGCCAAAGGTGATTCTAACATGTATTGACTCAGGGATGTGAATACGTTCAGTATATAAATGAGATATTTATGTATTCCATTTTTTAATAAATCTGCAAAAAGTTATAAAAACACGTTTTCACTTTGACGTTATGCACTATTGTATATAGATGGGGGTAAGAAAAAAGAAGATTTGATCCATTTGGAACTCGGGCTGTAACACAACAGAATGTGGAATAAGTCCAGGGGGTATGAACTACTTTCTGAAGGCACCATGAGAAAATCTCTCTCGATCTCTGCACCTCTTTTGTTGTGTCCTTGTGTCTCTCTGATTGAACGGAGAAGGGATTGAACATTTCCTCACTAACCAGCAGTGGGCGGGAAGGGGCGGTCCAGGGTCTCTGGGTTCAGCTGCATCCTAAATGGCGTGATTAACGATGGCCCGCCGTAGTGGAGACGTCAACACAATAAAGAGGGCTGGAAGGGGTGTAGAGGGGAGTGTTAGCCAATAATTACCGCTAGATACAATCTCTCCGAATGATGTGGTACCACAACAAGACACAAGTACGCTTGCAGCACAATGTGAGGGGAGAAGAGGTTGAGGGGCTAATTGGGATTGGAGAGCTGTCTCAAACATCTGTTGCTCCAGGACCAAGGATTGTAGAATGGTTTGGCTGGGCTATAGCTTCACACAGCAGGGTCTGTGGTAGTGGTGGCTGACCATCGTGGGTGGTATGTAGGGCCTATGTTCACAAGCTCTGCTTTTACGTAGATCAGTTTTCTCATCACACCCAGGTCAAGCATAGTGGTTTTACAATAACTTGGCTACCTGGCGCAGCAGGTAGCCTAGTGGTTAGAGTGCTGGGCCAGTAACCGTAAAGGTTGTAAGATCGAGTCCCTGAGCTGACAAGGTAAAAATCTGTTATTCTGCACCTGAACAAGGCAGTTAACCCACTGTTGCCCAGTAGGCCGTCATTGTAAATAAGAATTTGTTCTTAACTGACTTGCCTAGTTAAATAAAAAAAACGACACTACTGTTCAAAAGTTTGGGGTCACTTAGAAATGTCCTTGTTTTTGAAAGAAAAGCACATTTTTGGTCCATTAAAATAACATCAAATTGATCAGAAATACAGTGTAGACATTGTTAATGTTGTAAATGACTATTGGAGCTGGAAACGGCTGATTTTGTATGGAATATCTACATAGGCGTACAGAGGCCCATTATCAGCAACCGTCACTCCTGTGTTCCAATGGCACGTTGTGTTAGCTGATCCAAGTTAATAATTTTAAAAGGCTAATTGATCATTAGAAAACCCGTTTGCAATTATGTTAGCACAGCTGAAAACTGTTGTTCTGATTAAAGAAGCAATAAAACTGGCCTTCTTTAGACTAGTTGAGTATCTGGAGCATCAGCATTTGTGGGTTCGATTACAGGCTCCAAATGGCAAGAAACAAAAAACTTTCTTCTGAAACTCGTCAGTCTATTCTTGTTCTGAGAAATTAAGGCTATTCCATGCGAGAAATTGCCAAGAAACGGAAGATCTCGTACAACGCTGTGTACTACTCCCTTCACAGAACAGCGCAAACTGGCTCTAACCAGAATAGAAAGATGAGTGGGGAGGCATCGGTGCACAACTGAGCTTGAGGACAATTACATTAGAGTGTCTAGTTTGAGAAACAGACACCTCACAAGTCCTCAACTGGCAGCTTCATTAAATAGTACCCGCAAAACACCAGTCTCAAGGTCAACAGTGAAGAGGCGACTTCAGGATGCTGGCCTTCTAGGCGAGAGTTCCTCTGTCCAGTGTCGGTGTTCTTTTGCCAATCTTAATCTTTTCTTTTTATTGGCCAGTCTGAGATATGGCTTTTTCTTTGCAACTCTGCTGAGGATTATATAGATATTTAATCCATTTTAGAATACGGCTGTAACGTAATAAAATGTGGAAAAAGTCAAGGGGTGTGAATACTTTGCATAGGCACAGTGTCATAATACCCATAAAACCCAGCGGTCGAACAGGGGAAATGGTTACATTCATTTTTCCCCGTAGGGGATTTTAGAAACTCTTAAAATAAGGGCTGTGTTCCGTGTAGACTTACCCTGGCGTGACGTTTTGATAACTGTGTAAATCTCTCTAGGACAAGGGGACTTTTATCAATATATTCTGGTCTATTTACTCTCAGATTCGAAAATGCTAATTGCATCATGTAAAACTACAAATCCCTGCAAGCTCCTGCACCTCATCTCTAGCTGACACATTTACTAACAGGTATTGATCCTGCAGGTCATCTCTAGCTGACACCTTTACTAACAGGTGTTGATCCTGCAGGTCATCTCTATCTGACACCTTTACTAACAGGTATTGATCCTGCAGGTCATCTCTATCTGACACCTTTACTAACAGGTATTGATCCTGCAGGTCATCTCTAGCTGACACCTTTGCTAACAGGTGTTGATCCTGCAGGTCATCTCTAGCTGACACCTTTACTAACAGGTATTGATCCTGCAGGTCATCTCTAGCTGACACCTTTGCTAACAGGTGTTGATCCTGCAGGTCATCTCTAGCTGACACCTTTACTAACAGGTATTGATCCTGCAGGTAATCTCTAGCTGACACCTTTGCTAACAGGTGTTGATCCTGCAGGTCATCTCTAGCTGACACCTTTACTAACAGGTATTGATCCTGCAGGTAATCTCTAGCTGACACCTTTACTAACAGGTATTGATCCTGCAGGTCATCTCTAGCTGACACCTTTACTAACAGGTATTGATCCTGCAGGTCATCTCTAGCTGACACCTTTACTAACAGGTATTGATCCTGCAGGTCATCTCTAGCTGACACCTTTACTAACAGGTATTGATCCTGCAGGTCATCTCTAGCTGACACCTTTGCTAACAGGTATTGATCCTGCAGGTCATCTCTATCTGACACCTTTACTAACAGGTATTGATCCTGCAGGTCATCTCTATCTGACACCTTTACTAACAGGTATTGATCCTGCAGGTCATCTCTAGCTGACACCTTTGCTAACAGGTATTGATCCTGCACCTCATCTCTAGCTGACACCTTTGCTAACAGGTATTGTGTCAATTTCAAACTTGCACAAGACAGTTCACAGAATTGTCTATTTCAAGAAATGTACTGTAGCCAATTTATTCATTACTACATTTCATTTTTGGGGGGATAAATACAGACGAATATATTGATAAAAGTCACCTTGTCCTAGAGATATTTACTCTGTTATCAAAACGTCATGCCAGGGTAAGTCTACACGAAACACAGACCTTATTTTAAGTGTTTCTAAAACACCCTATCGGGAAAAATGAATGGTGGAAAAACCATTGGAACCATTTCCCTGTTTAACCGCTAGGTTTTATGGGTATTATGACACATACTGTGGTACTCTATAGGCAGTTGTTGTTTAGATCAAATCTTGATATTGTAGCCTACAGACAGGCAGACAGACAGACGGACAGGCAGACAGACAGGATGAAAGTAACTGGCTAATACTGTAGCCTACAGACAGATAGACACACAGACAGACAGACAGATATACTGACAGATATACTGACAGATAGACAGACAGGATGATCATTAAAAACAAATCATATCATTAAAAACAAAAAACTATGTTTTAAGTGAGAAGTAGGCATTGGTCTGAAGCTGAAAAAGAAAGGAAATTAACATGAGCACCACAATGCCTACTCCACCCATGCTCTACCAAGGTTTTCCAGCACACGGCTTTGATCTACTACAGTAGCTGTGTTGGTCTATTGTACTTCAAACAATGTGTAAGGCAGGTTGCTTAGGATTCAGCCTGATTCATACTCTTCAGAGGAATAACATACTGTACAGTGTCCTGCTATTAAATAATGTGCATATACAGTACCAGTAAATGTTTGGACACACCTACCCATTCAAAAGTTTTTTTTAATTTTTACTATTTTCTACATTGTAGAATAATAGTGAAGACATCAAAACTATGAAAAACACATATGGAATCATGTAGTAACCAAAAAAGTGTTAAACAAATCAAAATATATTTTAGATTCTTCAAAGTAGCAACCCTTTGCCTTGATGACAGCTGTCCAGACTTTGACTGGTACTATATATTGTGTACTGTATATATTTTTCTCAATGACATGTATTACTAAAATATAAGTTTAAAGAAAATACAGGCACGTATTGTGTGAAGAATCCAATACTTTAACTTGTATGTGGTATAAATCACATTATTAGCACCTCCTCTGAGGAGTATGAATCAGGCTGTTTGAGAAGGCAACCTGCCTTACACATTGTTTGAAGTACAATAGACCAACACAGCTACTGTAGTAGATCAAAGCCGTGTGCTGGAAAACCTTGGTAGAGCATGGGTGGAGTAGGCATTGTGTTGCTCATGTGAATTTCCTTTCTTTTTTTGGCTTCAGACCAATGCCTACCTCCCACTTAAAACATAGTTTTTTTAAAAGGTATTTTTCGACGTTTTTTTTTACATGGGAAGGTGATAATGCAACGTTATTAATTCATTATTACGACGTCATAACACAGCAATACAAGTAAAGTAAAAATACACAATAATGACAAATGGCAACGGAAATAATGTCGTTATTAGTATTTATTTATTTAATATTAACAGCTGATTTTCCAGAGGGAAGCGAAAAAAACTGAAACCTATTTAAGTCAATATAGAGTAAACTGTGGAAAATACACAAACAATCTACATGTAGCCTACCCATTAACTCAATCTACATGTAGCCTACCCATTAACTCAATCTACATGTAGCCTACCCATCAACTATGTATATACTTTATTGACTGTCACATTCGGTGGCTCAGAGAGCAAGGCGTGAAGTGCCACAAACTGCTCTGTGTTCTACACCAGCAGAGGGCCTGTTGCTACTTCTCCCCTGACATCCTAGTCATCCACCTCTGTGGAAACGACTGGCGATACACCGGGAGGGGGAGTCATCGAATGTTTCCCAGGACAACGGTGGTCTTCTCTGATAGCTGGTTAAACAAGTGATAAACAAAAAACATAAACAGATAAACAGAAGATAAACAAGTGATAAACAAAAACATAAACAGAAGATAAACAAGTGATAAACAAAAACATAAACAGATAAACAGAAGATAAACAAGTGATAAACAAAAACATAAACAGATAAACAGAAGATAAACAAGTGATAAACAAAAACATAAACAGATAAACAGAAGATAAACAAGTGCATAGAGAGGGCCTGGAGCTCCGTCAATCCGCTGGTGTACACATTTCACGGAGCACAAATCTCCCACCCTGCCATTAAGCAGTGTGTCCCTGGGTTGTACCGTAAGGGTGGAGTGCATCTGACAGGATGAGGGCAACAACGTATTTCTTGTGAGTCTCCATCGTTCTCTCCTCCGCTGTAGCAAGACACGAGCGTTAGTCCTTTCAGAAGTAGCTAGCTAGTTGTAAAATCCCTGAAACAAACTGCACTATCAATTTAGACCTTATATTCTATGTTCAACCTGCTAAAGATCGCATTTCTAGCTCAAAGTCGTGTGAGTCAGGTTGCTATGGCAATGCGCAAGGGACCTGCAAGCCTGCAAGCCTGCAAGCCGGGAGATGAGAGGAGAAAACCCGCTTTTTGTGCCATGTAGTCCATGAGCCAGACCCCCCCCCCAATATGTGCCATTGGGCCGATGGTGTCTCATAGTAATTTCATTTTTTTTAAGATCATGACGGAGGTCAAAGTTCTGTTGACCTGAACAATCCGAAAATGTGTCTGATGGAAAGTTGTGAGAATCTAAGCTTTCCAATGATATACAGTACTTTTTTAAAGGCTATAAGTGAGCAATAACTTGTTGTGTACTGACATTGTTTGTCAAAGTGTCAAATCCCTATGGGAATAATGAATGGGACGGAGATATAAGACTCCTAACACACAGGAAGCTACCATTGCTGCGCTGCTATCACACATTTTTCCAACTCTAGGAATATAGTCTTTAAAAAAAAAATCACTATGAGACATCGTCGGCCCAAGTGAGCCCCCCCCAGCTCATGGACTAATAGCAGTAGAAGGAAGAAAGAACATTTATCTGTAAGGACAAAATATATACTGTGTCTTGATGATATAGACAGATGGCTGTGTTGTAGACACGTATGCCCATCCCATCTATTGGCATATTTGGCAATCTGGAATGCAGGTAATCTGCCATTTCTTAAATCCAATAGTCACTTTATAGTCTCATTTGAATCCAAATTTCTCTCATTTTTTAGCTAGGTGGCCGCCAAAAATACTCTGGAAAACTCAATTGCTAACGACCCGGGTACGCGGTTCTCTCATGGCGAGAGGCGGGGAGTGTTTTGTGTACCTCCAATCAAGTTGATTTGCTATCGCCCCCCCCACAATAATACTGTATCCTACAGACCGACAGAACGAGAGTCATCACAGAACCTGATTACAGTGTCTGGTGCCAGTTCAGCTGTACAATGGATCCTTTGTTTAACTGGTGAGACGTTTCCCATAAACCTTCATCAAAAGGGCCATAATACTATGCTAACTATAATCCTGATTGTTTGATGTGTGCTTTCATGTGCTGTGAACGGGTCCTATTGGAGTGTAATTATGATTTTACAACCAGACTTTACAATCACAACTTTCGCACATAACAAGTGCCATGGAAACAAGCGCCATTGATATGGCAAGATCAAAGCACATTACAACTGATATTCAGAAACTACCCAGTGTAGTTGTCACCTGCTCCAAACCAATAATACTGGCAGGTGAAAGTGTTTTATTGTCCCATGCAGCTCCAAGCTGGTCCTGTGAGTTCCAAACAACGCCAGTTAATGAATGATGAGCGTGTTTAATAAATGACCACCATCTCAGTAATGAGTTGACATTAAATAGGGTTCCAAGGTCTAGCTAGCTGTACCTGGATTGAAGGTGATTTATCTGTCCAGTCTAAATGTGTGGGAATTAGTATAATTTAACAGACTAGCAGGCCACCAGCCACCGATTTCCCACAGTGGGGAAAAAAAACCCACATTGTTTACTTAGACATTTATAACAGATGGATCCTTTAGTGAGGTACATGCTGTGGACTGGGATCTCTCTGAATCTCAGGGGGTATTTATCCAAGTGTGTGTTGGTCACCATAGATTATTATTGATACACTCTCCACTAAAACACTTCAAAGACTCTGGTTTCAGGGTAGATATTCCTTTATTATTGATAATCCCCACTAAAAGACTCTGGTTTCAGGGTAGATGTTAATTTATTATTGATAATCCCCACTAAAAGACTCTGGTTTCAGGGTAGATGTTAATTTATTATTGATAATCCCCACTAAAAGACTCTGGTTTCAGGGTAGATGTTAATTTATTATTGATAATCCCCACTAAAAGACTCTGGTTTCAGGGTAGATGTTAATTTATTATTGCAATGAGGGGCTCTATTCAATCCGTATAGCGGAAATTCACTGTTACAGTGTGATTGAAATTTAAAGTCAATGTCCACATGTTAGCAGAGACTGCATTCACAGTAAACCAACTCACTACCACAGATTAACATGAAATAGACATTAATGACTTAAGTCGAGATTCGTGACATTTTTTTGTGTCCACCACACAATTATCTTCGTAAAGCATTCGTGTCCAGTACACTATTTTCTTGTTGTGGTTAATGTTAGCTAGGTTAGCTAGTTGGCTAGCCTACAGTAAGGGAAAAAGGTATTTGATCCCTGCTGATTTTGTACGTTTGCCCACTGACAAAGAAATGATCAGTCTATAATTTTAATGGTAGGTTTATTTGAACAGTGAGAGACAGAATAACAACAACAAAAATCCAGAAAAACGCATGTGAAAAACGTTATAATTTGATTAGCATTTTAACGAGGGAAATACGTATTTGACCCCTCTGCAAAACATGATTTAGTACTTGGTGGCAAAACCCTTGTTGGCAATCACAGAGGTCAGACGTTTCTTGTAGTTTGCCACCAGGTTTGCACACATCTCAGGAGGGATTTTGTCCCACTCCTCTTTGCAGATCTTCTCCAAGTCATTAAGGTTTCGAGGCTGACGTTTGGCAACTCGAATCTTCAGCTCCCTCCACAGATTTTCTATGGGATTAAGGTCTGGAGACTGGCTAGGCCACTCCAGGACCTTAATGTGCTTCTTCTTGAGCCACTCCTTTGTTGCCTTGGCCGTGTGTTTTGGGTCATTGTCATGCTGGAATACCCATCCATGACCCATTTTCAATGCCCTGGCTGAGGGAAGGAGGTTCTCACCCAAGATTTGACGGTACATGGTCCCTTTGATGCGGTGAAGTTGTCCTGTCCCCTTAGCAGAAAAACACCCCCAAAGCATAATGTTTCCACCTCCATGTTTGACGGTGGGGATTGTGTTCTTGGGGTTATAGGCAGCATTCCTCCTCCTCCAAACACGGCGAGTTGAGTTGATGCCAAAAAGCTCCATTTTGGTCTCATCTGACCACAACACTTTCACCCAGTTGTCCTCTGAATCATTCAGATGTTCATTGGCAAACTTCAGACGGGCATGTGTATGTGCTTTCTTGAGCAGGGGGACCTTGCGGGCGCTGAAGGATTTCAGTCCTTCACAGCGTAATGTGTTACCAATTGTTTTCTTGGTGACTATGGTCCCAGCTGCCTTGAGATCATTGACAAGATTCTCCTGTGTAGTTCTGGGCTGATTCCTCACCGTTCTCATGATCATTGGAACTCCACGAGGTGAGATCTTGCATGGAGCCCCAGGCCGAGGGAGATTGACAGTTCTTTCGTGTTTCTTCCATTTGCGAATATTCGCACCAACGGTTGTCACCTTCTCACCAAGCTGCTTGGCGATGGTCTTGTAGCCCATTCCAGCCTTGTGTAGGTCTACAATCTTGTCCCTGACATCCTTGGAGAGCTCTTTGGTCTTGGCCATGGTGGAGAGTTTTTTAATCTGATTGATTGATTGCTTCTATGGACAGGTGTCTTTTATACAGGTAACAAACTGAGATTAGGAGCACTCCCTTTAAGAGTGTGCTCCTAATCTCAGTTTGTTACCTGTATTAAAGAAACCTGGGAGCCAGAAATCTTTCTGACTTTCAAATCAATTTATAACATTTTTCACATGCGTTTTTCTGGATTTTTTTGGTTTTTCTGTCTCTCACTGTTCAAATAAACCTACCATTAAAATTATAGACTGATCATTTCTTTGTCAGTGGGCAAACTTACAAAATCAGCAGGGGATCAAATACTTTTTTCCCTCACTGTAGGTGTTAAGGTTAGGTGTTAGGGGTAGGGTTTAAGGTTACGGTTAGTGCTAATAGTATTTTATTAGGATCCCCATTAGTTACTGCTAAAGCAGCAGCTACTCTTCCTGGCGTCCACACAAAACATAAAACATGATATAATACAGAACATTAATATAGAAGTACAGCACAGGAACGACAAACATTTAAAAATGAGACTACAGGCTTTTATACATTTATGCCTTAGCATTCAATGCATCATGTACTCAGTATAACGGCAATGCTACAGCCATTCATTTCCCCATATATTGCGATCCTTTGCTCTACTGTTTACAATTGATTTGTCTAAGCAGGTCCTGATGTTCTAATATCACAGCGTCCTTGAATCCTGATCTCCTAATCTCACAGCTCCAGTCGTTCTGTAAACACCAGAGAGAATCTCACAACATCTGGAACTATCTGTGTCTTTGGTTCATAATCATGTGATGCTACTGAATACAATACAAAGTTAAAAATACAATAATCATGTGGAGTTTCAGCGAAGTCGTTAACTCTTTCTCAGTTCTGCTGGTCGCAACCACCTTAAATCGTATGGAGTTCCTCCACACTCAGCTAAAGTCCCCTGGCGCCAATAAAGCTACCTTGTTTCGCATAATTACCCTGATGTGAATAAAGCTACCTTGTTTCGCTAAATTACCCTGATGTGAATAAAGCTACCTTGTTTTGCTAAATTACCCTGATATGAAATAAAGCTACCTTGTTTCGCTAAATTACCCTGATATGATTAAAGCTACCTTGTTTCGCTAAATTACCCTGACGTGAATAAAGCTACCTTGTTTTGCTAAATTACCCTGATATGAGTAAAGCTTCCTTTTCTCTATAGTTACTGCCCTCAATGGGTATCCCGGGGTAACATACAGTTGAAGTCTGAAGTTTACATACGCCTTAGCCAAATTCATTTAAACTCAGTTTTTCACAATTCCTTACATTTAAGGCTAGTAAAGATTCCCTGTTTTAGGTCAGTTAGGATCACCACTTTATTTTAAGAATGTGAAATGTCAGAATAATAGTAGAGAGAATGATTTATTTCAGCTTTTATTTCTTTCATCACATTCCCAGTGGGTCAGAAGTTTACATACACTCAATTAGTACTTGGTAGCATTGCCTTTAAATTGTTTAACTTGGGTCAAACGTTTCGGGTAGCCTTCCACAAGCTTCCCACAATAAGTTGGGTGAATTTTGGCCCATTCCTCCTGACAGAGCTGGTGTAACTGAGTCAGGTGTGTAGGCCTCCTTGCTTGCACACACTTTTTCAGTTCTGCCCACAAATGTTCTATAGGATTGAGGTCAGGGCTTTGTGATGGCCACTCCAATACCTTGACTTTGTTGTCCTTAAGCCATTTTGTCACAACTTTAGAAGTATGCTTGGGGTCATTGTCCATTTGGAAGACCCATTTGCGACCAAGGTTTATTAACTTCCTGACTGATGTATTGAGATGTTGCTTCAATATATCCACATAATTTTACTGCCTCATGATGCCATCTATTTTGTGAAGTGCACCAGTCCCTCCTGCAGCAAAGCACCCCCACAACATGATGCTGCCACCCCTGTGCTTCACGGATGGGATGGTGTTCTTCGGCTTGCAAGCCTCTCCCTCTTTCCTCCAAACAGAACGACGGTCATTATGGCCAAACAATTCTATTTTTGGTTCATCAGACCAGAGGACATTTCTCCAAAAAGTACGATCTTGTCCCCATGTGCAGTTGCAAACCAGTCTGGCTATTTTATGGCGTTTTTGGAGCAGTGGCTTCTTCCTTGCTGAGCGGCCTTTCAGGTTATGTTGATATAGGACTCGTTTTACTGTGGATATAGATACTTTTGTACCTATTTCCTCCAGCATCTTCACAAGGTCCTTTGCTGTTGTTCTGGGATTGAAGTCCGTTCATCAGAACGCGTCTCTTTCCTGAGCGGTATGACGGCTGCGTGGTCCATGGTGTTTATACTTGTGTACTATTGTTTGTACAGATGAGCGTGGTACCTTCAGGTGTTTGGAAATTGCTCCCAAGGATGAACCCGACTTGTGGAGGTCTACAATTTATTTTATGAGGTCTTGGCTGATTTCCTTGGATTTTCCCATGATGTCAAGCAAAGAGGCACTGAGTTAGAAGGAAGGCCTTGAAATACATCCATAGGTACACCTCCAATTGACTCAAATGTTGTCAATCAGCCTATCAGAAGCTTCTAAAGCCATGACATAATTTTCTGGAATTTTCCCAGCTGTTTAAAGGCACAGTCAACTTAGTGTATGTAAACTTCTGACCCACTGGAATTGTGATACAGTGAATTATAAGTGAAATAATGTCTGTAAACAATTGTTGGAAAAATGCACATGCACAAAGTAGATGTCCTAACCGACTGGCCAAAACTATAGTTTGTTAACATGAAATTTGTGGAGTGGTTGAAAAACAAGTTTTATGACTCCAACTTAAGTGTATGTAAACTTCCGACTTCAACTGTATAGTGTCTTGAATCGTATGGAGTTGCACTGCTATGTTCCCCTAATGTCCCACTGGGCAAAAAACTGGTTTAATCAACGCTGCCTCATCCACATCATTTTAACAAAGAAATATAATATCATGTTGAATCAACGTGGAAAACTGATTGGATTTGAAAAAAGTAATCAACATAAGGGAATTGTCTTTTTGTCACCCGAACTTTTAAACTATGGTGACATTTTTTGTTGATTTCATGTTGAATACACGTTGAATACACGTTGAATACATGTTGAATTCACGTTGAATTCACGTTGAATACACGTTAGTTGACAAATTAACCAAATGTAAATCAAAACTGGACATTGAATTGACGTCTGTGTCCAGTGGGTTGAATGCAGCAACCTTGAATTGTGTGTTGTCGTCCCCCAAAAAATGCCTTTTGTGAACTCACATTTACTTTTTCCCTCCCTTTCTAGCTCTGACTTTGCTGATAGATACTTTATTGAATAAAAAATGTACTTACTTTAACTGAGATATGTGGTTGTCCCACCTAGCTATCTGGAGATTAATGTACTGACTGTGACTGAGATATGTGGTTGTCCCACCTAGCTATCTGGAGATGAATGTACTGACTGTGACTGAGATATGTGGTTGTCCCACCTAGCTATCTGGAGATGAATGTACTTACTATGACTGAGATATGTGGTTGTCCCACCTAGCTATCTGGAGATGAATGTACTGACTATGACTGAGATATGTGGTTGTCCCACCTAGCTATCTGGAGATGAATGTACTGACTATGACTGAGATATGTGGTTGTCCCGCCTAGCTATCTGGAGATGAATGTACTGACTGTGACTGAGATATGTGGTTGTCCCGCCTAGCTATCTGGAGATGAATGTACTGACTGTGACTGAGATATGTGGTTGTCCCACCTAGCTATCTGGAGATGAATGTACTGACTGTGACTGAGATATGTGGTTGTCCCACCTAGCTATCTGGAGATGAATGTACTGACTGTGACTGAGATATGTGGTTGTCCCACCTAGCTATCTGGAGATGAATGTACTGACTGTGACTGAGATATGTGGTTGTCCCACCTAGCTATCTGGAGATGAATGTACTTACTATGACTGAGATATGTGGTTGTCCCACCTAGCTATCTGGAGATGAATGTACGTACTATGACTGAGATATGTGGTTGTCCCACCTAGCTATCTGGAGATGAATGTACTGACTGTGACTGAAATATGTGGTTGTCCCACCTAGCTATCTGGAGATGAATGTACTTACTATGACTGAGATATGTGGTTGTCCCACCTAGCTATCTGGAGATGAATGTACGTACTATGACTGAGATATGTGGTTGTCCCACCTAGCTATCTGGAGATGAATGTACTGACTGTGACTGAGATATGTGGTTGTCCCACCTAGCTATCTGAAGATGAATGCACTGACTATGACTGAGATATGTGGTTGTCCCACCTAGCTATCTGGAGATGAATGTACTTACTATGACTGAGATATGTGGTTGTCCCACCTAGCTATCTGGAGATGAATGTACTGACTATGACTGAGATATGTGGTTGTCCCACCTAGCTATCTGGAGATGAATGTACTGACTATGACTGAGATATGTGGTTGTCCCACCTAGCTATCTGGAGATGAATGCACTAACTGTAAGTCGTTCTGGATGAGAGCGTCTGTGGATTTTTTCCTCCAGCTGAAGTTGCAACTTAATGGTTTCCACCTAAACAACTCAGCAACATGTCTCGCAACATTTCCATTCACACCCAGCAGCATCCACCAGCCACACACACATATCACTACATATACTTACGGTCATTAAGGGGACAGGCATTGTGTTATGAGGTGCTGTTTTATTTGTTTTGTTTTTTTAAGCTAATTTTGCTGTTTGCTTGAGTGATGGCAGGGAGTTCCATGCGGTCATGGCTCTATATAATACTGTGCGTTGCCTTGACTTTGTTTTGGATTTGGGGACTGTGAAGAGACCCCTGGTGGTATTCTGGTTGGCTATGCGTGTCTGTCAGAGCTGTACAGTATGTTAGCTGATTGAATAGACCGTTTCTGGAATTTTTTGCACATTAATGTGACGCAGTCAATTGGGTACTGTTAGCTAACATGCTAGCTAAGTAGTTAAAAGTACCCACTGGGCACAGACTTCACTTCAACATGTAGTTTTGATTTAAATTTGATTGAGTTGTCAACTAATGTGAATTCAATGTGAAATCAACAATAAATGCCACCATATCATTGGATTTAGGTTCAAAGTTGGGTGAAAAAAATACAAAATGACTTTTTACAAATCCAATCAGTTTTCCATGTTGATTCAACGTCATCACATAGATTATTTTGGTTGAAATTACGTGGAAACAACATTGATTCAGCAGTAGTTCCTTCGCTATGCAATCTGGTTTCAGAGCTGGTCATGGGTGCACCTCAGCCACACTCAAGGTCCTAAACAATATCATAACCGCTATCAATAAGAGACATTACTGTGCAGCCGTTCATTGACCTGGCCAAGGCTTTCGACTGTCAATCACCACATTCTTATTGGCAGACTCAACAGCCTTGCTTTCTCAAATGACTGCCTCGCCTGGTTCACCAACTATTTTTTCTGATAGAGTTCAGTGTGTCAAAACAGAGGGCCTGTTGTCCGGACCTCTGGCAGTCTATGGGGGTGCCACAGGGTTCAATTCTCGGGCCAACTCTCTTCTCTGTTTACATCAATGATGTCGCTCTTGCTGCCGGTGATTCTCTGATCCACCTCTACGCAGACGACACCATTCTGTATACTTCTGGCCCTTCTTTGGACACAGTGTTAACTAACCTCCAGATGAGCTTCAATGCCATACAACTCTCCTTCCGTGGCCTCCAACTGCTCTTAAATGCAAATAAAACTAAATGCATGCTTTTCAACCGATCGCTGCACGCACCTGCCCGCCCGTCCAGCATCACTACTCTGGACGGTTCTGACTTAGAATATGTGGACAACTACAAATACCTAGGTGTCTGGCTAGACACCTTCCAGACTCAAATTAAATATCTCCAATCCAAAATTAAATCCAGAATCGGCTTCCTATTTCGCAACAAAGCATCCTTCACTCATGCTGCCAAACATTCCCTCGTAAAACTGACCATCCTACCAATCCTCGACTTCAGCGATGTCATTTATAAAATAGCCTCCAACACTCTACTCAACAAATTGGATGCAGTCTATCACAGTGCCATCCGTTTGTCACCAAAGCCCCATATACTACCCACCACTGCGACCTGTATCCTCTCGTTGGCTGGCCCTCGCTTCATACTCGTCGCCAATCCCACTGGCTCCAGGTCATCTACAAGTCTTTGCTAGGTAAAGCCCTGCCTTATCTTTGCTCACTGGTCACCATAGCAGCACCCATCCGTAGCACACACTCCAGCCGGTATATCTCACTGGTCACCCCAAAGCCAATTCCTTATTTGGCTGCCTTTCCTTCCAGTTCTCTGCTGCCAATGACTGGAACTACAAAAACGAACTACAAAAATTACTGAAGCTGGAGACTCATATCTCCCTCACTAGCTTTAAGCACCAGGTGTCAGTGCAGCTCACAGATCTCTGCACCTGCACATAGCCCATCTGTAAACAGCCCATCCTACTACCTCATCCCCATACTGTATTTATTTATTAATCTTGCTCCTTGGCACCCCAGTAACTTGCACATTTATCTTCTGCACATCTACCATTCCAGTGCCTAATTGCTATATTGTAATTACTTCGCCACCATGGCCTATTTATTGCCTTAACTCCCTTATCTTACCTCATTTGCACTCACTGTATATAGACTTGTCATTATTTTTATTTTTTTCTACTGTATTATTGGCTGTATGTTTATTTACTCCATGTGTAACTCTGTGTTGTTGTATGTGTCGACCTGCTGTGCTTTATCTTGGCCAGGTCGCAGTTGTAAATGAGAACTTGTTCTCAACTTGCCTACCTGGTTAAATAAAGGTGAAATAATAAATAAATAAAAGTTGCCCAGTAGTTGCTAATTAGTTTTCCATCATGTGATTCGAACAGGCAATGTTTGGATTGCTAGATCGTTGTGTTACACGCTATACGCCCCACCCATCCTCTCCGACCATTTAGCTAGCTTGCTGTTGCTAGTTAATTTGTTCTGGGAGATAAACATTGGGTTGTTATTTTACCTGAAATTTTCATTTTTTTTGCTGCATCTTTGTACAATTTTTACCCATTTTGAGTCTTACAAAATTCCCTACTCCGACAATTAATCCACAGATAAAAAAGAGGAAACCTAGTCAGGATGCTATTCATGGATGCCAAGGGAAGCCAGGCTCCCCCCCCCAAAAAAATAAAACCATTTAAAAAATATGAAATAATGTATCTTTCGTCTCTGTGTTTCATAATTTTCCTTCAATTCGCAAGAAGCTGAATGTATCTCACAGGAGAAAGCATCCTAGTGAGCGAAACAGTGCCCCTCTGTCTCTCTATGTGTAGCCCATGTATCTGATGCTGTCTGGTCAAAAAAAGTATGATATTTTTGACCCCTGTAGCATTGAATGCATTGGAAGCCAGCGAGTATTTGGCCACCCTAGATTTAAAAAACATATATAATAATAATAATAATAAATAATAATAAAAGCAAATCAACTGTGAATGATCCAGGACCACCAAAACATAGTGTCAAGGGAAGCCAGTTTGGATTTGGCTTCACACCAATCACATCACATTAGAAGCCAAACATCCTTACTGACCAATTCTTGCTCATTGTGTTGTTGTCCTCCGGTGGCTAGCTATCTAACTAAAATGTGTTTTTCCCTCTGTGGTTTTACTTAATTATCCGTACTGACCAGTGATTACAACGGCAATTATGATCCAACCATTAATTCCTACATTGTTCTGCCCCTGGCCTGAGAGGATGGAAGTTCAATATGTAGCTAGATGTAGTATGCTAATGTTAACTAGCTGGCTCATTGTTGCACATGAATGGAAGTTAGGCTAGCGAGCAAGCGTTTTAGCCAGGTAGCCCAGGACAACAACAAATAAAAGCGTGTACTGTATGACCGAGTCATCGACCGTTTAGACAACATGAACGAGAGGAGGATGATGGCATTGGTGTTTCTCTACAAGTAGAGACAACATGTTTTTTCTACTTACAAGCACGTGTGCACACACACACACACACACACAAACAGAGACACACACACACATACACACACACACACAGAGACACACAAATCAGTACCATGGACAGCCACATATTATTTAGCTTATGTTGATTGGGCTAAATTGTTTTTGGTATCTTTTAGTTGTCATTGTATTAGACTAAGCAGAGGTGATTTGATGATGTTGAAATGTTAAAGTTAAAATGGTGCAGGAATAGTGGAGGCAGCTCTTTGGGACTTGCGGTAACTCTCTGTGGTTCTAAATCAGTAGTTGCTTAGTAGACCATAAATGTCAGAAACATTAACCTGATTGACCATTGCTGTAGGTCATGGAACTGTTTGTTACATGGAAAATATTTTGTGGACTTCACTGGACAAAGGTTCCTCTCTGGTTTTGTGATGAAACAAACATGAGGTTGAATAGAATTCTGCCACTGTGTCTTTTATAGTCTCGGCCTTTAGGCCTATATATATCACGGTGTCAATGGATATGAACAAACAGGTTATAGAGGCAAGGCATATGAACTAACAGGTTATAGAGGTCATATGAACTAACAGGTTATAGAGGCAAGGCATATGAACTAACAGGTTATAGAGGCAAGGCATATGAACTAACAGGTTATAGAGGCATATGAACTAACAGGTTATAGAGGCATATGAACTAACAGGTTATAGAGGCAAGGCATATGAACTAACAGGTTATAGAGCAAACAATGCAATTATCACAACACATAGGTTGTAATATGGCTTTTTTTCCCTGGCTTGGTTTCCCAGTGACTTTACGCATACACTGCTACTGAACCTAGTTCATTTTTGGGGGGGTTTCTCTCCTCGTTCCTTCTTCTTTGTCTTCTTCTTCTTCTGTGGATTTTACATGGCGGTTGGCAACCAACTTTAAGGTGCATTACCGCCACCAACTGGACTGGAGTGTGGGCCTCAGTTCATCTATCCACGTGGGTATATGGTCATAAAAACCAAATGAGTAGACGGTAGAGGAGGGACTTACAGCGCATCAAGAGTCTAAAATAGAACCAAGTTATTTTCTAGCGCCTGGCTACGCAGAGTTTAGATTAAGTGATTGAATAACATGTTAAGTCAAGAACAAATTCTTATTTTCAATGACGGCCTAGGAACAAGTGGGTTAACTGCCTTGTTCAGGGGGCAGAACGACAGACCCTGCCGCCCCCAAAATGCACGTGTACATTTATTTTGCAACGCTCATGCACACACAACGCATGCAGGTTTTTTTTTGGTCAGCGTTTAACACTTCAGCGAATACAGAGTGAATCTTAGACGATGTCTTTGGTGTGTTAAATGTTGGTCCGTTTGAATTTACGCACCACGCATTCTCCAGGCCGTTGCTATCCTGCTCATCAGCTTGTGAACAAAATGACTAGGCCTACATAAACTGCTGAGATGGTCTGTGATTAGTGGGGAAAAAAAGCTCCTGGACAGTC
Organism: Brachymystax lenok tsinlingensis; assembly: GCA_030435695.1. Taxonomy (NCBI): domain Eukaryota; kingdom Metazoa; phylum Chordata; class Actinopteri; order Salmoniformes; family Salmonidae; genus Brachymystax; species Brachymystax lenok. The sequence continues at coordinate 4,562,262 of CM059785.1, forward strand.
AGACATTTCCTTCTGAGATATTAGACAGCTTCACTAGGTAATAATGGTCATCGTGATAATCCTGTAATCGGTGATAAGCACCCTGTGTTCTGTCAACTCAACCACCAATAAAGTTTATTGAACAGCAATAAATTGATAAACTTCATGGGCTTTTATGTGTGTTTTTGACGATGACGCAAACCTAACAAACCTCACAGGAAAAAAGGGGCAACAGGTTTGTGTGTGTGTGTGTGTGTGTGTGTGTGTGTGTGTGTGTGTGTGTGTGTGTGTGTGTGTGTGTGTGTGTGTGTGTGTGTGTGTGTGTGTGTGTGTGTGTGTGTGTGTGTGTGTGTGTGTGTGCTTAGCCTATTTGTGAGTTACTGTGTGAGTGAGTGTGGGAGAATTGTGTCTCAATCTCAGTTGGTGAAACTCAGCGGTATAAGGCCAAATACCAAACTCCATTGACATACTACTACCCTGACCACCAAACACATTGAGGACATACTACCCTGACCACCAAACACATAGAGGACATACTACCCTGACCACCAAACACATTGAGGACATACTACCCTGACCACCAAACACACTGAGGACATACTACCCTGACCACCAAACACACTGAGGACATACTACCCTGACCACCAAACACATAGAGGACATACTACCCTGACCACCAAACACATTGAGGACATAGCTTGGTGCTATGTCCCCCCCAGGTAAAAGATATACAGCAATAGTCAATGAGCAAGACTGCAGTAGGCTAGCCTGTTGGCTCTCAGACAGAATGCAATTCAGATTCCTTGTTCCTCATTGGCCCTTTCAATGCCCTTTCAGTTCCATGTGACACTGGAAACCAGTCATGACCTTGTCAACTCAGCCCTGCCCCACCCTTTTTTCAATCAAGGCATATACAGTATGAATGGCTTGTCACTCTCCAGTCTGATAATATTTCTTTAAGGTTCAATTTGGGTTATTTTCACTAAGATAAAAGTACATAGCACGCTACTAGTTTCATAGATAGTCTGGTTATATTTCACCAGACCATTGAAAATGCATTGTTTTTCATCTGCAACACTGCATGTATTATGTATTATGGATTATGGATTATGGATTATGGATGATGTATTGTGGATTATGGATTATGTATTATGGATTATGGATTATGGATTATGGATTATGGATTATGTTTTATGGATTATGGTTTATGGATTATGTATTATGGATTGTGGTTTATGGATTATGGATTATGGATTATGGATTATGTTTTATGGATTATGGTTTATGGATTATGTATTATGGATTGTGGTTTATGGATTATGGATTATGGATTATGGAGATTATTGTATTCCTCTAAATTGTGTAAACCTTTGATCATACACTAAATTGAAGAGGAAGGGGTATTGCATAGGCCACATTACAATTTTGTTTTTTAACAAATTATTTGCAGTTCGTAGTTTTGTAGTAGCCTATAATAAATAGATATAATGCAAAATTACCAATTTATTGATAATAATTACATGACCAAAAGGATGAATAGGTTTACAGATATGATGAACATTTTGTATTTGTTTTGAACAAAAGGCCGATGAGCTTATTTCATTTTCACTTTCATTTTTCAAAGGCGTGTGAATGGTTAATGACTGAATAATTAAAATAAAAATAGAAATCCTAAACCAAACTGTGCCTTAAGCACCAAACAAAAATCGAAACATTTGATGTAGAAAATATTTCAAGTTAATGTATATTCTCCATATATAGTGCATTTATATTAGGTCTATTGGGCATTACTTCTTCCTTTTTGAGAATATTTTTTTTGGGGCGGGGGTGAAATCTGTTCTCTTTTATTTAATTGAGGAGTATTGATCCAATGTCCATGGACAGTATTAATGCAGAAATGCATAATGGTGGTTCAGAATCGAAACGATAGCGCCTTTCTCTCACGGGAATATTCCAATTCAGGCTGCTTCCTAGAATGGTGACCAAATGGAAAATGGTCTTCCATCCCAAATGTGTAATTGTAGAGTAACCTATATAATACAATGTTGGCCTAATTCAAAACAACGATACATTTACTCAAGTTGTCGGCTTACATTTCCAAAACGAATACATTTATAACCATTTGGTTATTTATAGTGTCAGGTGCTTTGTGTTATAAAAAAATAAAAATAATAAATAACTGTGCGGTGATGATACATGACTTTTTGTTGGGCTATATTATTCTTTGTTTAGGCTACAAATGTACAGACGTAAAGCTATTTTGAGCCACACCACCCTGACGATCACCAAGCTGCTTTTTCTCCACCCTTTTCTCGGTGCTTTGGGAATTCCCACTTGGGTGGGGGAAGTCTAAACGGGATCCGTGGGACGTCCCGAATCTGACGTCACCCCACTGAAGTGACATTATTTAGAAACGGTTATAGTAAGGGTTAAGGTTAGGTAAGGATTCTTGTTGAAGTACAGGGTAGGGGTCAGGGTTAGGGTAGGGGTCAGGGTTAGGGTATGGACGTCCCAAGGTGTCGGATGGCACTAACCATTCTACCGGCGCACAACAAGTACAGAGTGGTGCGCGTGTGGCCAGCTCGAGCGCACGAGCACGTGTGAATGGGACCGTAATTAGCTCGTTATAAAGCCGTGTGAACCGGTGTGCTCGCTGAGACGAGCCAATCAGAGTCTGTCTGGAGAGCTTCAACAGCAGCGCGGTGGGAGACAGCGTGCCAGTCGCAGGTGAAGCCGTGTTAACACCGGACAGGAGGGACGCGCGACTGGACACACCGTGCGAGAAATGAACCTGTAACAAATTCTTGACAAACGGATATTGTCAAGAAAGTGATAACCTAACGTTTTATTATAATTTATTTACAAAAAACTTAAACATTCTGTGTAACAGCAGTTTTAAAACCTCTAGACAAGATGTTCTTTCATTTTGCCTAGAACAACTAATCCGACAAAAAAAACATAACCCAGAACAATTATTCTGCTTGCACAATTTGAGTTGGAGAAAAGTTTAAGGAAAGGTCTACAATGGCGAAATCTAAGAACTTTGGGATCGACGCGCTGTTGGCGCACCGGGCGGACCGGGCCAGCTCCCCGGGACTGTGTTTTGAGGACAGCCGTGTCTCTTACCAACCGTTGGAAACACCATCCCCGCAGAGGACCCACAACGGTATCCACATTCAGACCGGAATGATCCACAAACCGGGTCTACTGAACTTCTCCCAGCCGGGACTCACCCAGCTGTGTCATGGGGCCATGCATGGAATGTATCCCAGCCACATGTACCGCATCGCGGCCCTGGGGGGGCAGCACCCTGCTTTTACCTCCCCCGGTTTTGCGCAGCATGCCCAGCAGTACCCAGAGCACCTACAGGCGGCAGCTATGGCTGGGTTCCCGCTTGAACACTGGATTAGAGCCGGAATGATGATTCCAAAACTAGGGGACTATGGTAGTAAGTAGCCTGGAGGGGTCCCATTTAGATGTATTTGAATATAATTAAAATAAGTAGCTATGTCACTGTTCATATTAGAAGTTATTGTGTGATAAGAAACTGTCGTTGTAAATAATGTATTTAGACAGAATGTTGTCTAACGCTTTAAAGCCAAATCTATGTTCTTGCTGCATTATTTTTGGTATGGCTTTTCATTGAATTAATTGCCCCCATTTAATTAATTATTCGTACTTTATAATTTCATTGAACAATGTGTGAATTTACTACATTGTGCTTATAATTTTAAATAAAATATTCGCCGCGCGTATCTTAGATCTTCGTATTTTCTTCGGAATTATTCCAAAATACAAACTTCTTTTATACTGACTTTATTATCCCCATGGGGAAATTTTGTTGCAGTGTCATGTACACATTTTAAAGTGGCGTTTGAATACAAAACAAATTCACAATACAACATTCATAACAGTTAAATAATTTACAAAAATAAGCAGTCGAAAATAAACTCTAATTGAATAAATAACCATTTTTAATGAATAGGCCATAACCATGCGAGACATTTAACAATAAAGAAACATGAGGGGCAATAGGTCCACTTCATCAAAAAAAATGTTTTTTATGGCATTTTCATTAATATAATGCCTCTGCGTTTTATAGCCCTGCTAAAGCAATATCTCGCTGTCCTCACGTCACCTGCAAACTAAAGTCCAATAAAACGTATCATCAGGACAGCTTTGTTGACAGTATTTCTATCTTAGTCCCATCCTCCTCCCTTACAGAAACAGCTAAATGAACTTTACATGACCAAGATAATGTACAAAAAACAAAACAACAACACATAAGTACACATAAAAATAAATAAATGTAGGCTGGGTTTTAGGCCAGTACATGTAAAACTCTCTGTGCCCCAACTGCTGATGTAAAAAGGGCTTTATAAAATACATTTGATTCATTGAATTGTATTGATATAAAGAAGAATTTGATAACATGTAATAGGAGATAGGTCACCATAGTATTCAGAATAAAACGTATTATTATTATTATTATTATTATTAACATGTGATAATAACCTCTCTCATGGTCTCCACTTCCAGCCTCTCATCAGGCTAGTCTGATGGGGAAGTGTCGTAGGCCCAGAACAGCCTTCACCAGCCAACAGCTACTACACCTGGAGAACCAGTTCAAACTCAGCAAATACCTGTCCAGACCTAAACGCTTTGAGGTGGCCACCTCTCTCATGCTCACAGAGACACAGGTGAGCATGATGATTCCTGAACTGATTTTCAATCCTTTGCGTAATTGTTTGCCAATTTTTATTAGTTTGTGTCAGGGACCATACAAAAAATAAATATGGCTTCAGATTTAGCTACATAGTTCATATCCATCTTCAGTCACATAGAGGTCCTACACGTTTATAGACTCACTAAAATGAGCTGCAAGTTGTTTGACTGACATGTTTATCCTTGTGTGACTGTTATGTTCTTTTCTGATCTTGTGTTCCGGTTCCATTCAGGTGAAGATCTGGTTCCAGAACCGACGTATGAAGTGGAAGCGGAGCCGCAAGGCCAAGGAGCAGGCAGCCCATGTCCAAGGGGAATACGACTGCCCACACGGGGGGAAGAACAGCACCAAGACTGGGTCTGGAGACACCCGGAACTCTGGTACCCTGGAGGATGAGGAGGATCTGGAAGCAGAAGAGGAAGATGAGGAGGAAGAAGAAGAAGAGGAAGATGTGTTAAGTGCTCGTACATTAGCAGCTGGAGTGGGTTTAGTGTCTCGCCCCACACATTTCCTGAGGCACACCGCTACGGATCTCAACTATAGTTGTCATGGTTCCTACTCAGAAGATGAACTAGAGGACAGTGGACCTGGGCTGGAGAGGAGGGTTGGGGTGGGGTTATGAGGAGAGTGGAACTGGAGAGGAGGGGTGGGGTTATGAGGAGAGTGGGACTGGAGAGGAGGGGTGGGGTTATGAGGAGAGTGGAACTGGAGAGGAGGGGTGGGGTGGGGTTATGAGGAGAGTGGAACTGGAGAGGAGGGGTGGGGTTATGAGGAGAGTGGGACTGGAGAGGAGGGTGGGGTGGGGTTATGAGGAGAGTGGAACTGGAGAGGAGGGGTGGGGTTATGAGGAGAGTGGAACTGGAGAGGAGGGGTGGGGTTATGAGGAGAGTGGGACTGGAGAGGAGGGGTGGGGTGGGGTTATGAGGAGAGTGGAACTGGAGAGGAGGGGTGGGGTTATGAGGAGAGTGGAACTGGAGAGGAGGGTGGGGTTATGAGGAGAGTGGAACTGGAGAGGAGGGGTGGGGTTATGAGGAGAGTGGGACTGGAGAGGAGGGGTGGGGTTATGAGGAGAGTGGGACTGGAGAGGAGGGGTGGGGTTATGAGGAGAGTGGAACTGGAGAGGAGGGTGGGGTTATGAGGAGAGTGGGACTGGAGAGGAGGGTGGGGTGGGGTTATGAGGAGAGTGGAACTGGAGAGGAGGGTGGGGTTATGAGGAGAGTGGAACTGGAGAGGAGGGGTGGGGTTATGAGGAGAGTGGGACTGGAGAGGAGGGGTGGGGTGGGGTTATGAGGAGAGTGGAACTGGAGAGGAGGGTGGGGTTATGAGGAGAGTGGAACTGGAGAGGAGGGGTGGGGTTATGAGGAGAGTGGAACTGGAGAGGAGGGGTGGGGTTATGAGGAGAGTGGGACTGGAGAGGAGGGGAGGGGTGGGGTTATGAGGAGAGTGGGACTGGAGAGGAGGGGTGGGGTTATGAGGAGAGTGGAACTGGAGAGGAGGGGTGGGGTTATGAGGAGAGTGGGACTGGAGAGGAGGGGTGGGGTGGGGTTATGAGGAGAGTGGAACTGGAGAGGAGGGTGGGGTTATGAGGAGAGTGGGACTGGAGAGGAGGGGTGGGGTGGGGTTATGAGGAGAGTGGAACTGGAGAGGAGGGGTGGGGTTATGAGGAGAGTGGAACTGGAGAGGAGGGGTGGGGTTATGAGGAGAGTGGGACTGGAGAGGAGGGGTGGGGTGGGGTTATGAGGAGAGTGGAACTGGAGAGGAGGGGTGGGGTTATGAGGAGAGTGGAACTGGAGAGGAGGGGTGGGGTTATGAGGAGAGTGGAACTGGAGAGGAGGGGTGGGGTTATGAGGAGAGTGGGACTGGAGAGGAGGGGTGGGGTTATGAGGAGAGTGGGACTGGAGAGGAGGGGTGGGGTTATGAGGAGAGTGGAACTGGAGAGGAGGGGTGGGGTGGGGTTATGAGGAGAGTGGGACTGGAGAGGAGGGGTGGGGTTATGAGGAGAGTGGGACTGGAGAGGAGGGGTGGGGTTATGAGGAGAGTGGGACTGGAGAGGAGGGGTGGGGTTATGAGGAGAGTGGAACTGGAGAGGAGGAGTGGGGTTATGAGGAGAGTGGGACTGGAGAGGAGGGGTGGGGTTATGAGGAGAGTGGAACTGGAGAGGAGGGAGGGGTTATGAGGAGAGTGGGACTGGAGAGGAGGGGTGGGGTTATGAGGAGAGTGGGACTGGAGAGGAGGGGTGGGGTTATGAGGAGAGTGGGACTGGAGAGGAGGGGTGGGGTTATGAGGAGAGTGGAACTGGAGAGGAGGGGAGGGTGGGGTTATGAGGAGAGTGGAACTGGAGAGGAGGGGTGGGGTTATGAGGAGAGTGGGACTGGAGAGGAGGGTGGGGTTATGAGGAGAGTGGAACTGGAGAGGAGGGGTGGGGTTATGAGGAGAGTGGGACTGGAGAGGAGGGGTGGGGTTATGAGGAGAGTGGGACTGGAGAGGAGGGGTGGGGTGGGGTTATGAGGAGAGTGGGACTGGAGAGGAGGGGTGGGGTTATGAGGAGAGTGGGACTGGAGAGGAGGGGTGGGGTTATGAGGAGAGTGGGACTGGAGAGGAGGGAGGGGTGGGGTTATGAGGAGAGTGGGACTGGAGAGGAGGGGAGGGTGGGGTTATGAGGAGAGTGGAACTGGAGAGGAGGGTGGGGTTATGAGGAGAGTGGAACTGGAGAGGAGGGGTGGGGTTATGAGGAGAGTGGAACTGGAGAGGAGGGGTGGGGTTATGAGGAGAGTGGGACTGGAGAGGAGGGGTGGGGTGGGGTTATGAGGAGAGTGGAACTGGAGAGGAGGGGTGGGGTTATGAGGAGAGTGGAACTGGAGAGGAGGGGTGGGGTTATGAGGAGAGTGGGACTGGAGAGGAGGGGTGGGGTGGGGTTATGAGGAGAGTGGAACTGGAGAGGAGGGTGGGGTTATGAGGAGAGTGGAACTGGAGAGGAGGGGTGGGGTTATGAGGAGAGTGGAACTGGAGAGGAGGGGTGGGGTTATGAGGAGAGTGGGACTGGAGAGGAGGGTGGGGTTATGAGGAGAGTGGGACTGGAGAGGAGGGGTGGGGTTATGAGGAGAGTGGAACTGGAGAGGAGGGGTGGGGTGGGGTTATGAGGAGAGTGGGACTGGAGAGGAGGGGTGGGGTTATGAGGAGAGTGGGACTGGAGAGGAGGGGTGGGGTTATGAGGAGAGTGGGACTGGAGAGGAGGGGTGGGGTTATGAGGAGAGTGGAACTGGAGAGGAGGAGTGGGGTTATGAGGAGAGTGGGACTGGAGAGGAGGGGTGGGGTTATGAGGAGAGTGGAACTGGAGAGGAGGGAGGGGTTATGAGGAGAGTGGGACTGGAGAGGAGGGGTGGGGTTATGAGGAGAGTGGGACTGGAGAGGAGGGGTGGGGTTATGAGGAGAGTGGGACTGGAGAGGAGGGGTGGGGTTATGAGGAGAGTGGAACTGGAGAGGAGGGTGGGGTTATGAGGAGAGTGGAACTGGAGAGGAGGGGAGGTGGGGTTATGAGGAGAGTGGAACTGGAGAGGAGGGGTGGGGTTATGAGGAGAGTGGGACTGGAGAGGAGGGGTGGGGTTATGAGGAGAGTGGAACTGGAGAGGAGGGGGGGGTTATGAGGAGAGTGGGACTGGAGAGGAGGAGGGTGGGGTTATGAGGGAGAGTGGGACTGGAGAGGAGGGGTGGGGTGGGGTTATGAGGAGAGTGGGACTGGAGAGGAGGGGTGGGGTTATGAGGAGAGTGGGACTGGAGAGGAGGGGTGGGGTTATGAGGAGAGTGGGACTGGAGAGGAGGGGAGGGGTGGGGTTATGAGGAGAGTGGGACTGGAGAGGAGGGGAGGGGTGGGGTTATGAGGAGAGTGGAACTGGAGAGGAGGGGTGGGGTTATGAGGAGAGTGGAACTGGAGAGGAGGGGTGGGGTTATGAGGAGAGTGGAACTGGAGAGGAGGGGTGGGGTTATGAGGAGAGTGGGACTGGAGAGGAGGGAGGGGTGGGGTTATGAGGAGAGTGGGACTGGAGAGGAGGGGTGGGGTTATGAGGAGAGTGGGACTGGAGAGGAGGGGTGGGGTGGGGTTATGAGGAGAGTGGAACTGGAGAGGAGGGGTGGGGTGGGGTTATGAGGAGAGTGGAACTGGAGAGGAGGGGAGGGGTTATGAGGTGGGATGTTTACTGTGTCCTATTCCCTATATTGTGCCCATAGGACTCTGGGCAAAAGTAGTGCACTATAAAGTAGTACACTATATAGGGAATAGGGTGCCAATTGGGATACTACAAAAAAATGTCTCAACACTCACCAGCAGTTATCATCATCAACAGTGAAGAATGACAATGTTATCCAAAGTAGGCCACTACTCGGCTCAGCAGTGGCCCAGAGACATTCACTAATAAGTGGTTACAAGTAGTTCTTAATTTTCTGTTGATCGTAATTTGCGTTACATTCAACAAGGGTAGCAAAAAGGACTTGATACTAATGCTGCGTTTTCATTGGCAGCCCAATTCTGATCCTTTTTTTTTTTTTTTTTTAACACTAATTGTTCTTTTGACCAATCACATCGAATCTTTTCACATGAGCTGATCTGATTGGTCAAAAGACCAATTAGTGGGGTAAAAACCCAATCAGAATTTGGCTGACAATGTGAAAGCAGTCCATTAAGTCCACTCAGCTATTTTTGTCGTACATCCGCCCAGTGTTGTCATACTTTTAGAGTCACATGCTATGTTGGTCCTGAACAACACTGTTCACTCTATTGTTCTTATATTTAACTCACAACAACAACAAAAAAGATTGTATCCAGTGTATTATTTAATAGGCACTTACTATAGTCATTTTTTTATTTAACCTATTGAGATGGAAAAGTCTTCTTTTTTTTTTTTTATGAAGTTGAACATGTGTTCTTTATGACAGAATGTTAAAATGAGGTGACATCAAAAGTTAATTTTGACCAAGTTACACTTTTCAGAAGGCACTGAATTGGTGGAATGCTGTGATTGGAGCTAATTGGTGGATCAGGACTTCATTATAGTCATTCAACTGTGAAGCTGATGGTCCGGAGTGGTTCTGTGGCGCCACATACACACACACACACACACACACACACACACACACACACACACACACACTGCCACACTCTTGTCGAAAAGAGTGAGTGAAATGTTTTCATCAATTTGTACCCATTATCATGTCAATAGACAAAGAGGGAGAGGGGGAGAGAGGGAGAGGGAGAGGGAGAGAGGGAACTTCTGTAATACCATCTACACACACACACACACACACACACACACACACAAACATCTTTCTGCCCACCCCTCCCGAGCAGAGCCGTTTTAATTAGGCGATTTCATTTTCCTGAAATAGTTGACAGACAGCGCCTTCATGTTTATTAAACAGGAACACAGTATATCAGTGTCACAATGTTAGGAGACTGCTGCATAATCTCCTGTTATATTCCTCTGTATACATTACAACCCATGGCCTTTTATATTTAACACGATCAGTGGAGCTTGTTCCGTATCAATTAAAATGCAATTTGGCAAAATATACTGACTGCATTTGTTTAGGTCTCTCTATGTAAGTGCCTCTATATCAACAGACACATATAATTGATGTGGTAGTTTCATACCATGTTTCCAGTGTTAGTATTTTAATAGACTGTTCTACTATTTCCAAGGCTTTGAGAGGCGACGTGTCCAACACCCCCCCTGAACCCTGAAGATGATAAAAAAAGATTTTATTCCTGCTCAAAAAATATAAGCATAATAAAACAAACCATCACCAATCACAATCATCAATACCAAACAAACTCAAAACAAGGCATTTGTAATTTCCTCTTCTTGGGTAAATGTAGTGGGTGCTCATGGTAGGTGTCTTAGGTCCCGGGTGTTGTTGCTTGTCAACTCACAGTGCACACACTACCCCCACCCATTAAGGTGTCTATCCAAAACCCTCCTAAAACCCCACTTGTTTAATTTTGGTTGTTGTCCTGGACTCTTTGTTAGTTCCCATTTCTGTATGAGCGACACTTTTTGTGTCCTTGCTGGGGAGCGTAACAGGGTCTAGTACTCTATATAGGTAACAAGTTGCCATTGCTCTGGTCGAACGTCGTGCACTACGTAGGGTATAGGGTGCCAACGTCGTGCACTACATAGGGTATAGGGCGCCAATGTCGTGCACTACGTAGTGTATAGGGAGCCAACGTCGTCCACTACATAGGGTATAGGGCGACAATGTCGTGCACTACGTAGTGTATAGGGTGCCAACGTCGTGCACTACGTAGGGTATAGGGTGCCAATGTCGTGCACTACGTAGGGTATAGGGTGCCAACGTCGTGCACTACGTTGGGTATAGGGTGCCATTTGGGACATTCTGCTCCCTCATCACACCTCCATGGTGGTGATTTAGATGGCCACGGCAACACTGTGATCAGAGGCACTCAACGCTGAACCATAATGCAACACTCTGTGAAGGAGGGTTTATTATAGTCAGCATGAGGGATGGTTTATCACAGTCAACATGAGGGATAGTGTATTACTGTCAACATGAGGGATGTTTTATTACAGTCAACATGAGAGATGGTTTATTACAGTCAACATGAGGGATGGTTTATTACAGTCAACATGAGGGATGTTTTATTACAGTCAACATGAGAGATGGTTTATTACAGTCTACATGAGAGATGGTTTATTACAGTCAACATGAGGGATGGTTTATTACAGTCAACATGAGGGATGGTTTATCACAGTCAACATGAGGGATGGTTTATTACAGTCAACATGAGGGATGGTTTATTACAGTCAACATGAGGGATGGTTTATCACAGTCAACATGAGGGATGGTTTATTACAGTCAACATGAGGGATGGTTTATTACAGTCAACATGAGGGATGGTTTATCACAGTCAACATGAGGGATGGTTTATTACAGTCAACATGAGGGATGGTTTATTACAGTCAACATGAGGGATGTTTTATTACAGTCAACATGAGGGATGTTTTATTACAGTCAACATGAGGGATGTTTTATAACAGTCAACATGAGGGATGGTTTATCACAGTCAACATGAGGGATGGTTTATTACAGTCAACATGAGGGATGGTTTATTACAGTCAACATGAGGGATGGTTTATCACAGTCAACATGAGGGATGGTTTATTACAGTCAACATGAGGAATGGTTTATTACAGTCAACATGAGGGATGTTTTATTACAGTCAACATGAGGGATGTTTTATTACAGTCAACATGAGAGATGGTTTATTACAGTCAACATGAGGGATGGTTTATCACAGTCAACATGAGGGATGGTTTATCACAGTCAACATGAGGGATGGTTTATTACAGTCAACATGAGGGATGGTTTATTACAGTCAACATGAGGGATGGTTTATCACAGTCAACATGAGGGATGGTTTATTACAGTCAACATGAGGGATGTTTTATTACAGTCAACATGAAAGATGGTTTATTACAGTCAACATGAGGGATGATTTATTACAGTCAACATGAGGGATGTTTTACTACAGTCAACATGAGGGATGGTTTATTACAGTCAAAATGAAAGATGGTTTATTACAGTCAACATGAGGGATGGTTTATTACAGTCAACATGAGGGATGGTTTATTACAGTCAACATGAGAGATGGTTTATTACTGTCAACATGAGGGATGTTTTATTACAGTCAACATGAGAGATGGTTTATTACAGTCAACATGAGGGATGGTTTATTACAGTCAACATGAGGGATGGTTTATCACAGTCAACATGAGGGATGGTTTATTACAGTCAACATGAGGGATGGTTTATTACAGTCAACATGAGGGATGGTTTATCACAGTCAACATGAGGGATGGTTTATTACAGTCAACATGAGGGATGGTTTATTACAGTCAACATGAGGGATGGTTTATCACAGTCAACATGAGGGATGGTTTATTACAGTCAACATGAGGGATGGTTTATTACAGTCAACATGAGGAATGGTTTATTACAGTCAACATGAGGGATGTTTTATTACAGTCAAAATGAGGGATGTTTTATTACAGTCAACATGAGAGATGGTTTATTACAGTCAACATGAGGGATGGTTTATCACAGTCAACATGAGGGATGGTTTATCACAGTCAACATGAGGGATGGTTTATTACAGTCAACATGAGGGATGGTTTATCACAGTCAACATGAGGGATGGTTTATCACAGTCAACATGAGGGATGGTTTATCACAGTCAACATGAGGGATGGTTTATTACAGTCAACATGAGGGATGGTTTATTACAGTCAACATGAGGGATGTTTTATTACAGTCAACATGAAAGATGGTTTATTACAGTCAACATGAGGGATGATTTATTACAGTCAACATGAGGGATGTTTTACTACAGTCAACATGAGGGATGATTTATTACAGTCAACATGAGGGATGTTTTATTACAGTCAACATGAGGGATGGTTTATTACAGTCAAAATGAAAGATGGTTTATTACAGTCAACATGAGGGATGGTTTATTACAGTCAACATGAGAGATGGTTTATTACTGTCAACATGAGGGATGTTTTATTACAGTCAACATGAGAGATGGTTTATTACAGTCAACATGAGGGATGGTTTATTACAGTCAACATGAGGGATGATTTATTACAGTCAACATGAGGGATGTTTTACTACAGTCAACATGAGGGATGATTTATTACAGTCAACATGAGGGATGTTTTAATACAGTCAACATGAGGGATGGTTTATTACAGTCAAAATGAAAGATGGTTTATTACAGTCAACATGAGGGATGGTTTATTACAGTCAACATGAGAGATGGTTTATTACTGTCAACATGAGGGATGTTTTATTACAGTCAACATGAGAGATGGTTTATTACAGTCAACATGAGGGATGTTTTATTACAGTCAACATGAGGGATGTTTTATTACAGTCAACATGAGAGATGTTTTATTACAGTCAACATGAGGGATGGTTTATCACAGTCAACATGAGGGATGGTTTATCACAGTCAACATGAGGGATGGTTTATTACAGTCAACATGAGGGATGGTTTATCACAGTCAACATGAGGGATGGTTTATCACAGTCAACATGAGGGATGGTTTATCACAGTCAACATGAGGGATGGTTTATTACAGTCAACATGAGGGATGGTTTATCACAGTCAACATGAGGGATGGTTTATCACAGTCAACATGAGGGATGGTTTATCACAGTCAACATGAGGGATGGTTTATTACAGTCAACATGAGGGATGGTTTATTACAGTCAACATGAGGGATGTTTTATTACAGTCAACATGAAAGATGGTTTATAACAGTCAACACGAGGGATGGTTTATCACAGTCAACATGAGGGATGGTTTATTACAGTCAACATGAGGAATGGTTTATTACAGTCAACATGAGGGATGTTTTATTACAGTCAACATGAGGGATGATTTATTACAGTCAACATGAGAGATGATTTATTACAGTCAACATGAGGGATGGTTTATTACAGTCAACATGAGGGATGGTTTATTACAGTCAACATGAGGGATGATTTATTACGGTCAACATGAGATATGATTTATTTCAGTCAACATGAGGGATTTTTCATTAGAGTCATCAGGAGAGATGGTTTATTACAGTCAACATGAGGGATGTTTTATTTCAGTCAACATGAGGGATGTTTCATTAGAGTCATCAGGAGAGATGGTTTATTACAGTCAACATGAGGGATGTTTTATTACAGTCAACATTAGGGATGATTTATTAGGCTGTTGCACCTTCTTCACCACGCTGTCTGTGTGGGTGGACCATTTCAGTTTGTCCGTGATGTGTACGCCGAGGAACTAAAAACTATCCACCTTCTCCACTACTGTCCCGTCGATGTGGATATGGGGGTGCTCCCTCTGCTGTTTTCTGAAGTCCACGATCATCTCCTTCGTTTTGTTGACGTTGAGTGAGAGGTTATTTTCCCGACACCCCACTCCGAGGGCCCTCACCTCCTCCCTGTAGGCCGTCTCGTCGTTGATGGTAATCAAGCCTACCACTGTAGAGTCGTCTGCAAACTTGATGATTGAGTTGGAGGCGTGCAGGCAAGTCAGTTAAGAACAAACCCTAACCCAAGCGACGCTGGGCCAATTGTGCACCTCCCTATGGGACAACACAAATCACAGCCGATTGTGATACAGCCTGGAATCGAACCAGGGTCTGTAGTGACACCTCCAGCACTGAGATGCAGTGCCTTAGACTGCTGCGCCACTCGGGAGCCTCAATATAGGAAAAGTGGCATAGCGACATCCTCCCCTAATATTCATCTTGTGGCTGGAGTATGTGAGATTCAGCACAACCAGTGATGGAAAGGCAAGGTTTACCAGAGAACAGTGACCACTGTTACATGTTGCCTATACTATTAGACTTAATATGGTAGTAGCATGGTACTACTGGCCTCTAGTGGAACTATTACAATACTACATCTACCTTAAGTGGATAAAAGCAGTCGGTGAATCCTAAACCCCACCTACCAACTTAATCTCTGTTAATTTGAAGTCTCGTGTAATTGGTCAGCTGCTCAATTAAATTCTGGGCCCATACATGTAAAGAGAAGAGTTGAAGGAATGCCAGAACGAAGAGCGAAACCAGAACAAGGAGCTCCACCCTCTCTCTTTGCGAGCTACTGGCCGAATGTCCCTTCCCCTTCCAAAATAAAACCCTGCAGTGGAGGTGTCATAATACCCATAAAACCTAGCGGTCAAACAGGGAAATAGTTCCAATCGTTTTTACACCATTCATATTTTTTCCCATAGGGGATTTTAGAAACACTTCAAATAAGGGCTGTGTTTCATGTAGGCTTACCCTGGCGTGACATTTTGATAACAGTGTAAATCTCTCTTGGACAAGATGAAGGGTTAGTTAAAAGCATTAAGGTTAGGATTAGGGGAAGGGTTAGTTAAAAGCGTTAAGGTTAGGATTAGGGGAAGGGTTAGTTAAAAGCGTTAAGGTTAGGATTATGGGAAGGGTTAGATAAAAGCGTTAAGGTTAGGATTAGGGGAAGGGTTAGCTACATGCTAAGTAGTTGCAAAGTAGCTCAAATGTAGTTGAAAAGTTTCTAATTAGCTAAAATACTAAAGTTGTCCGTGATGAGATTGAAACTCGCAACTTTTGGGTTGCTAGACGTTCGCGCTATACCATCCAACCACAATGCGTTATACCATCCAACCACAACGCTTTATACCATCCAACCACAACGCTTTATACCATCCAACCACAACGCTTTATACCATCCAACCACAATGCGCTATACCATCCAACCACAATGCGCTATACCATCCAACCACAATGCGCGCTATACCATCCAACCACAATGCGCTATACCATCCAACCACAATGCGCTATACCATCCAACCACAATGCTTTATACCATCCAACCACAATGCTTTATACCATCCAACCACAATGCGTTATACCATCCAACCACAATGCTTTATACCATCCAACCACAATGCTTTATACCATCCAACCACAATGCTTTATACCATCCAACCACAATGCGCTATACCATCCAACCACAATGCTTTTGTGTTTTGCTTTAAAGATGCACTATGCAGAAATCGCTCTGGCATTTCCTGGTTGCTAAAATTGTAATCAAATCAAATGTATTTATAAAGCCCCCCTTACATCAGGTGATGTCACAGAGTGCTGTACAGAAACCCAGCCTAAAACCCCAAACAGCAAGAAATGCAGGTGTAAAAGCACGGTGGCTAGGAAAAACTCCCTAGAAAGGCCAAAACCTAGGAAGAAACCTAGAGAGGAACCAGGCTGTGAGGGGTGGCCAGTCCTCTTCTGGCTGTGCCGGGTGCAGATTATAACAGAACATGGACAAGATTTTAAAATGGTCATTAAACAGGCAGAACAGTTGAAACTGGAGAAGCAGCACGGCCAGGTGGACTCGGGACATCAAGGAGTCATCAGGCCAGGTAGGCCTTGAGGAATGGTCCTAATGCTCAGGTCCTCCTCCGAGAGAGAGAGAGAGAAAGAGAGAGATAATTAGAGAGAGCATACTTAAATTCGCACAGGACACCAGATAAGAGAAGAAATACTCCAGATATAACAGACGGACCCTAGCCCCCCGACACATAAACTACTGCAGCATAAATACTGGGGGCTGAGACAGGAGGGGTCGGGAGACACTGTGGCCCCGTCCGGCGAAACCCGGACAGGGCCAAACAGGCAGGATATAACCCCACCCACTCTGCCAAGCACAGCCCCCACACCACTAGAGGGATATCTTCAACCACCAACTTACCATCCTGAGACAAGGCCGAGTATAGCCCACAAGATCTCCGCCACGGCACCAGTAAGCCAGTGACTCAGCCCTTGTAATAGGGTTAGAGGCAGAGAATCCCAGTGGAGGGGAACCGGCCAGGCAAAGACAGCAAGGGTGGTTCGTTGCTCCAGTGCCTTTCCGTTCACCTTCACACTCCTGGGCCAGACTACACTCAGTCATAGGACCTACTGAAGAGATGAGTCTTCAATAAAGACTTAAAGGTTGAGACCGAGTCTGCGTCTCTCACATGGATAGGCAGACTATTCCATAAAAATAGAGCTCTATAGGAAAAAGCCCTGCCTCCAGCTGTTTGCTTAGAAATTCTAGGGACAGTAAGGAGGCCTGCGTCTTGTGACCGTAGCGTACGTGTAGGTATGTACGGCAGGACCAAATCGGAAAGATGGGTAGGAGCAAGACCGTGTAATGCTTTGTAGGTTAGCAGTAAAACCTTGAAATCAGCCCTTGCCTTAACAGGAAGCCAGTGTAGAGAGGCTAGTACTGGAGTAATATGATCAAATTTTGGGGTTCTAGTCAAGATTCTAGCAGCCGTGTTTAGCACTAACTGAAGTTTATTTAGTGCTTTATCCGGGTAGCCGGAAAGTAAAGCATTGCAGTAGTCTAACCTAGAAGCTACAAACGCATGGATTAACTTTTCTGCATCATTTTTGGACAGAAAGTTTCTGATTTTTACAATGTTACGTAAATGGAAAAAAGCTGTCCTTGAAACAGTCTTGATATGTTCATCAAAAGAGAGATCAGGGTCCAGAGTAACGCCGAGTTCCTTCACAGTGTTATTTGAGACGACTGTACAACCATCAAGATTAATTGTCAGATTCAACAGAAGATCTCTTTGTTTCTTGGGACCTAGAACTAGCATCTCTGTTTTGTCAGAGTTTAAAAGTAGAACATTTTCCACCATCCACTTTCTTATGTCTGAAACACAGGCTTCCAGGGAGGGCAATTTTGGGGCTTCACCATGTTTCATCGAAATGTACAGCTGTGTGTCATCCGCATAGCAGTGAAAGTTAACATTATGTTTCCGAATGACATCACCAAGTGGTAAAATACATAGTGAAAACAATAGTGGTCCCAAAACAGAGCCTTGAGGAACACCGAAATTTACAGTTGATTTGTCAGAGGACAAACCATCCACAGAGACAAACTAATATCTTTCCGACAGATAAGATCTAAACCAGGCCAGAACTTGTCCATGTAGACCAATTTGGGTTTCCAATCTCTCCAAAAGAATGTGGTGATCGATGGTATCAAAAGCAGCACTAAGGTCTAGGAGCACAAGTACAGTTGCAGAGCCTCGGTCTGACGCCATTAAAAGGTCATTTACCACCTTCACAAGTGCAGTCTCAGTGCTATGATGGGGTCTAAAACCAGACTGAAGCGTTTCGTATACATTGTTTGTCTTCAGGCAGTGAGTTGCTGCGCAACAGCTTTTTCTAAAAATGTTGAGAGGAATGGAAGATTCGATATAGGCCGATAGTTTTTTATATTTTCTGGGTCAAGGTTTGGCTTTTTTAAGAGAGGCTTTATTACTGCCACTTTTAGTGAGTTTGGTACACATCCGGTAGATAGAGAGCTGTTTATTATGTTCAACATAGGAGGGACAAGCACAAGAAGCAGCTCTTTCAGTAGTTTAGTTGGAATAGGGTCCAGTATGCAGCTTGAAGGTTTAGAGGCCATGATTATTTTCATCAATGTGTCAAGAGATATGGTACTAAAAAACTTGAGTGTCTCACTTGATTTTATGTCCTGGCAAAGTTGTGTGGACTCAGGACAACTGAGCTTTGGAGGAATACGCAGATTTAAAGAGGAGTCCGTAATTTGCTTTCTAATGATCATGATCTTTTCCTCAAAGAAGTTCATGAATGAATCACTGCTAAAGTGAAAGCCATCCTCTCTTGGGGAATGCTGCTTTTTAGTTAACTTTGCGACAGTATCAAAAATACATTTTGGATTGTTCTTATTTTCCTCAATTAACTTGGAAAAATAGGATGCTCGAGCAGCAGTGAGGGCTCTTCGATACTGCACGGTACTGTCTTTCCAGTTTGTTTTTTCTTTCCAGTTTGGTGTGGCACCATTTCCGTTCCAATTTTCTGGAAGCTTGCTTCAGAGCTCGGGTATTTTCTGTATACCAGGGAGATAGTTTTTTATGGCAAATGTTTTTTGTTTTTAGGGGTGCAACTGCATCTAGGGTATTGCGCAAGGTTACATTGAGTTCCTCAGTTAGGTGGTTAACTGATTTTTGTACTCTGACGTCCTTGGGTAGGTGGAAGGATTCTGGAAGGGCATCTAGGAATCTTTGGGATGTCTGAGAATTTATAGCACGACTTTTGATGATCCTTGGTTGGGGTCTGAGCAGATTATTTGTTGCGATTTCAAACATTAAGTAGCCCCATTTTGAGATGTGAGGTATCACAATCTCTTTCAATAATGGCAGCAATGGAGGAGGTCTTTATTCTAGTGAGATTGCTAAGGCGAACATCGCCATGTTTAGTTTTGCCCAACCTAGGTCGAGGCACAGACACAGTCTCAATAGAGATAGCTGAGCTGACTACACTGACTGTGCTAGTGGCAGACTCCACTAAGCTGGCAGGCTGGCTAACAGCCTGCTGCCTGGCCTGCACCCTATCTCATTGTGAAGCTAGAGGAGTTAGAGCCCTGTCTATGTTCGTAGATAAGATGAGAGCACCCCTCCAGCTAGGATGGTGTCCGTCACTCCTCAACAGGCCAGGCTTGGTCCTGTTTGTGGGTGAGTCCCAGAAAGAGGGCCAATTATCTACAAATTCTATCTTTTGTGTGGGGCAGAAAACAGTTTTCAACCAGCGATTGAGTTGTGAGACTCTGCTGTAGAGCTCATCACTCCCCCTAACTGGGAGGGGGCCAGAGACAATTACTAGATGCCGACACATCTTTCTAGCTGATTTACACACTGAAGCTATGTTGCGCTTGGTGACCTCTGACTGTTTCATCCTAACATCGTTGGTGCCGACGTGGATAACAATATCTCTATACTCTCTACACTCGCCAGTTTTAGCCTTAGCCAGCACCATCTTCAGATTAGCCTTAACGTCGGTAGCCCTGCCCCCTGGTAAACAGTGTATGATCGCTGGATGATTCGTTTCAAGTCTAATACTGCGAGTAATGGAGTCGCCAATGACTAGAGTTTTCAATTTGTCAGTGCTAATGGTGGGAGGCCTCGGCATCTCAGACCCCGTAACGGGAGGAGTAGAGACCAGAGAAGGCTCGGCCTCTGACTCCGACCCGCTGCTTAATGGGGAAAACCGGTTGAAAGTTTCTGTCGGCTGAATGAGCGACACCGGTTGAGCATTGCTACAGCATTTCCTTCCAGAAGCCGTGAGAAAATTGTCCGGCTGCGGGGACTGTGCGAGGGGATTTATACTACTATCTGTACTTACTAGTGGCACAGACGCTGTTTCATCCTTTCCTACACTTACATTTCCCTTGCCTAACGATTGCGTCTGAAGCTGGGCTTGCAGCACAGCTATCCTCGCCTTAAGGCGATAGTTCTCCTGTATATTATGAGTACAGCGACTGCAATTAGAAGGCATCATGTTAATGTTACTACTTAGCTTCGGTTGGTGGGGGTCCTGACGAAACACGTCCAGATAAAGCGTCCGGAGTGACAAAGTTGAATGAAAAAAAATAAAAAAATAAACAGTAATTACAAAGTAAAAACCGTAAAGCTGGCAGGTAGCAAAGTTAGGTTAGCAACAAAACGCACGTAAACAAGTCTACTAGTTGTGACCGGAAATCGGAAAATCATAATTAGCCTAGTTTTAATTTGTGTGACATAATAAGCAGTCACTGTGTAGAGAATCATTGTACAATCTATTTTCCATAACAAATAAATGATTGTATTTTCGGCTGTTTGAAGCTGGTGTACAAAACTGAAAGTAAAAACAAACATTTAAGCCATGGGGCCATGGACTCTACAAGGTGTCGAAAGCGTTCCACAGAGATGCTGGCCCATGTTGACTCCAATGATTTCCACAGTTGTGTCAAGTTGGCTGGATGTCATTTGGGTTGTGGACCATTATTGATACACACGGTAAACTGTTAAACCTGAAGAATCCAGAAGCGTTGCAGTTCTTGACACAAACCGGTGCGCCTGGCACCTCCTACCATACCCCGTTCAAAGGCACCAAAAATATTTTGTCTTTGCCCATTCACCCTCTGAATGGCACACGTACACAATCCATGTCTCAATTGTCTCAAGGCTTAAAAAAAATCATTCTTTAACCTGTCTCCTCCCCTTCATCTACACTGATTGAAGGGGATTTAACAAGTGTCATCAATAAGGGATCATAGCTTTGTATCACGGAAAGAGTAGGTGTTCATAATATTTTGTACACTAGTGGGATGCACATGCATAGCATCTCAGTCGCCATTGAATACGGGTGGTTGATGTCAACACCCCTCATCGAAAATTCAAAAAAATATTAAAATAACGAGATGTATCCACCCATCTATAGAGAGGAATAGGCTTGACAGCCCGCCGTCCCCTCTGTGGACTTCAAATCCCAGTGCATTATGGGGATACAAATCTCTCCGATTTGCGCCTACATGTCGGGACTGCGGGAACTTTACAAAAACCACGTGATCAAAGGTCGTTGAGTTTTGACTGCACGTTTCTACAGTTGCTCTTCCACCTACTTCACCCTGCAGCCATGGCCTGGATTGGCAGAGGCTCTGTTGAAAACCAATCATTATAGTGTTTTTTTTTGTTTGTTTGAGCCAACGCAAATGTGACCAAAAACATGACTGAAACAGGAACCGCCCATTCATGTATTCAGTGGATATAAAAAATGTATGTGATATTTAAAGCTCTTTCTCACTAATTGTGCAATCTACAAACATATGCTTTCAGTTTATAAGGGTGTGATATGGTGGTCAACATTATAAAGAAAACATATTTAAACATGTTGATCTGTATGGAGGACCAAACCTGCCATAATTAGAAAATAAGTGAATAAAAAAATAAATGCAGGAATAAATCAATACATTTACATATGTAAATAAACATATAAATAATTAATCCCATTTTCTTTCATTTTATTCATTTATATTATTTATTAACTTATTTATTTTTCCGTATTTCTTCCTCCAATATGATAATGAGGGGATGGCAAGCAAATGCATGTGGGTGGGGTCTAACACACCATTGGTTGATCAATGCCAAAGCGCGTTGTTCGATTTGCTTGGACTGCATTCAGTATGACAGAACAGTGTTCAACGTTTAATGGTCATGTTTCACATTAGCACCGACCAAACAATAATGTGTAGCACATACAGCTATGTCACCTTTTTCTTCAGGGATATTATTATAATAAAATGGAAATAAAATCAATGTGCCACACGCAAAATGAGGGAGAGCTCAGTTTGTTGTTTTGAAAGTCTATTGACAAAGATTGGTTACTAGATAGCTATCTTTTGAAGTTTGGATGCCGTGACGCGGTTGACATCAGTTGCTGGGACCACTACTATCTATCCAGTGATCCTGCCGACTGGCTGGGTTTGAGGAACTGCTTGGCGCAGCTGCTAGCCTAGCTGCTAACTAGCTGCCTATCAAGCTAGCAGGGATTTCTTGAGGAGTTGAATGCTGCCCGCGACGCGGTTAGTCATTGTGGCTGTGACCGAGGATTGTCCCGGGCTTGTGGCTGTCTAGATCCCTGCCATTTGTTGATGTTATTTCCAATCTTCCCTGAAACCTGCCCTTTCTGGAACTGCGAGGAGTAACAGCGTAACCTACGTTGCTACCATGACAAAGACCAAAGCCAGCGGGAGTACCATTGAGGACTGTGGTGTCTCTCTATCACAGGTAAAGGATATTTTAAACAAACAAAAATAGCTCTACAAGCAGTTGTTACAACAGCAAGAAAATAGCTTCAGGTGTCCAAATACTGGTGGAGTCAACTAAAAAAATAATTAACAGCCTGACCAGAGAAATTCATAGACTTGTCCCGAAGCCACTCCTGCGTTGTCTTGGCTGTGTGTTTAGGGTCATTGCCCTGTTGGAAGGTGAACCTTCACCCCAGTCTGAGGTTCTGAGCGATCTGGAGCAGGTTTTCATCAAAGATCTCTTTGTACTTTGCTCTGTTCATCTTTCCCTCTATCCTGACTAGTCTCCCAGTCCCTGCCACTGAAAAACGTCCCCACAGCATGATGCTGCCACCACCGTGCTTCACAGTAGGGATGGTGTCAGTTTTACTCCAGATGTGACGCTTGGCATTGAGGCCAAAGATTTAAATCTTGGTTTCATCAGACCAGAGAATCTTGTTTCTCATGGTCTGAGAGTCCTTTAGGTGCCTTTTGGCAAACTCATGTGCCTTTTACTGAGGAGTGGCTTCTGTCTGGCCACTCAACCATAAAGGCCTGATTGGTGGACTGCTGCAGAGATGGTTGTCCTTCTGGAAGGTTCTCCCATCTCCACAGAGGAACTCTGGAGCTCTGTCAGAGTAACCATCGGGTTCTTGGTCACCTCCCTGACCAAGACCCTTCTCCCCCGATTGCTCAGTTTGGTTGGACGGCCAGCTCTAGGAAGAGTCATGGTGGTTACAAACTTCTTCCATTTAAGAATGATGGAGGCCACTGTGTTCTTGGGGACCTTCAATGCTGCAGACATGTTTTGGTACCCTTCCCCAGATCTGTGCCTCGACACAATCCTGTCTCGGAGATCTACGAACAATTCCTTCGCCTCATGGCTTGGTTTTTACTCTGACATGCACTGTCAACTGTGGGACCTTATATAGACAGGTGTGTGCCTTTCCAAATCATGTCCTATCAATTGAATTTACCACAGGTGGACTCCAATCAAGTTAAGATAGGAGACAGTGCCAGACACAAGCAGGAACCAACTCTATAAACCATGCCTACAGTTGAAGTCGGAGGTTTACATACACCTTAGCCAAATACATGTTTTTCACAATTCCTGACATTTAATCCTAGTAAAAATTCCCTGTCTTAGGTCAGTTAGGATCACCACTTTATTTTAGAAATGTGAAATGTCAGGATAATAGTAGAGAGAATTATTTATTTAAGCTTTAATTTCTTTCATCACATTTCCAGTGGGTCAGAAGATTACATACACTCAATTAGTATTTGGTAGCATTGCCTTTAAATTGTTTAACTTGGGTCAAACGTTTCGGGTAGCCTTCCACAAGCTTCCCACAATAAGTGGTTGAATTTTGTCCCATTCCTCCTGACAGAGCTGGTGTAACTGAGTTCGGTTTTTAGGCCTCCTTGCTCGTACCCACTTTTTCAGTTCTGCCCACAAATGTTCTATGGGATTGAGGTCAGGGCTTTGTGATGGCCACTCCAATACCTTGACTTTGTTGTCCTTTAGCCATTTTGCCACAACTTTGGAAGTATGCTTGGGGTCATTGTCCATTTGGAAGACCCGTTTGCGACCAAGCTTTAACCCACTGACTGTCTTGAGATGTTGCTTCAATATATCGACATAATTTTACTTCCTCATGGTGCCATCTATTTTGTAAAGTGCACCAGTCCCTCCTGCAGCAAAGCACCCCCACAACATGATGCTGCCACCCCTAGTGCTTCACGGTTGGGATGGTGTTCTTCGGCTTGCAAGCCTCCCCCTACTTCCTCCAAACATAACGATGGTCATTATGGCTAAACAGTTCTATTTTTGTTTAATCTGACCAGAGGACATTTCTCCAAAGAGTACAATCTTTGTCCCCATTTGCAGTTGCAAACTGTAGTCTGTCTTTTTTATGGCGGTTTTGGAGCAGTGGCTTCTTCCTTGCTGAGCGGCCTTTCAGGTTATGTTGATATAGGACTCGTTTTACTGTGGATATAGATACTTTTGTACCGGTTTCCTCCAGGATCTTCACAAGGTCCTTTGCTGTTCTGGGATTGATTTGCACTTTTCGCACCAAAGTACGTTCATCTCTAGGAGATGAAACATAACAGAACAACGGGCTTATCGGGCAGGGATATTTTGCTAACGTTTAGTTAGCTCGTTATGTTAGCGCATTGTTCGTTTAGTCAGACTTTTCCCCAGACCCCACGGTGGTGATATGCTAGCTAGTCCACCAGGGCAGGGATATTTAATGTTAGCTAGTTAGTGCTAATTGTTAGCTAACGTTAGCTAATGTAGCCAACTAGCCAAACCAAGGTGCCTAACTAGCTAGCCCACCTGGCAATATTTAGCTAGTTATATCCCAACATTAGCTAACATGTCACCACGTGAAAAAGGTATGACTAAACAAACTGTGAGCTATCGTCAACCAGCTGGCTAGCTCACAAATGACTTGTTAATAATAAAAAGTCACAACAGTCATTATGCTAGCCTATGCTGGTTTTCTTTTTACTTGTAAGGAAGGTGATGTGTGTTGAACACGTAACTACAGTCGGTTATCTAGTTCACTTTCATAAGCATCAACCACAGATCATTGACCTTAACAAAATAGCAGATAGCGATTAGCAATATCAATTATTTACACGAGACACTAAAAAGGCTATAATACAGTATCTACTTGCTCGGTCACTTGCTACTTGTCGATGAGAGTTTGCATGGAGAAATGTGGAGGTTTTTCCCACCCTGCGCCTTCAGTGATGATGTCAAAGCTTGCGACAGGATGTGTAGTTCTGTATGGTAGCCACATTAGCGGCAAATTATATATTTTTTTTTGGGGGGGGGGTGATTACCAACGAATATATTGATAAAAGCTACCATGTCCGAGAGAGATTTGTGTGGTTATCAAAACGTCATGCCAGGGTAAGCCTATACGAAACACAGACCTTATATGAAGTAGTTTGAGAAAAAAAAAACGATGGAAAAATGAATGGTGGAAAAACGATAGGAACGATTTCCCGGGTTTTACCACTAGGTTTTATGGTTTTATGGGTATTATGACTCATACTGTGGTACTCAATCCAGTGCCACTGATTGGATTGGATTTACTGTAATCACTCAAACTCATGCTCTCCCCTCCCTGTAAAAGTCTCCCAGAGTGTCCATCCCCCTATCCCCAGTTGAGTCTGCTCAACCTGGTCTCAAAGCATTTTGTGTTTTTCTGTATGGATATGTTACGTTTGGTATGGTTACATTAGACAGATGGTTCCTTCGAAAGGAGGGTGGTTGGTCGAAAGGAGGGTGGTTGGTCAGGGTGGATGAGTGGGCATATAATGCAATGAGTTGGAATCTCATGGACAACTTTAGCATTTGAGCTACTTTGCAACTACTTAGCATGTAGCTAACTCTTCTCCTAACCCTTTAACCTAACTCCTTAACTTAACCCTAACCTTAACCCTAACCTCTAGCCTAGCTAACGTTAGAGACCTAGCCATCTAGATAGAATTCGTAACATATCATACGTTTTGCAAATTCGTTACATATTGTACATTTGCAAATTCGTAACACATAATACAAATTCTAACTTGTAACATATCATACGAAATGGGTGATGGACATCATCAAATTAATACATATCATATGAAATGATTAAATGGAGTGATTTACTTACAGAATCATATGATATGCTCTGAGACCAGGTTGGTCTGCTGGGCCAAGGAACTGTAGAGCAGCACATGACAAAACCTGCCACCCTGTTGTCAGCTATCAGCAGACAGATCCCTGAGGAAGGACGCAACTATCTAGGCTTTCAAATGATGACCAAATGCAATAAAAGTTTGTACAAACAGCTCATTTTCATTTTTTTTTTATTCTTAGATTACAAAACAATATATTTTTCATAGCCCTGTTTGTTTCGTTGATCTACACACTAACTTCTGTGGTAACTAAATGCAAGTCTCATGTCCTGAATCATGTTTTATTCATGTATAGAAACAAGTGAATTTGTCCCAATACTTTTGGTCCCCTAAAATGGGGGGGGCCAACCATGTACAAAAAGTACTGTCATTTCTAAACGTTTAATCCGATATGGATGAAAATACCCTCCAATTAAAGCTGACAGTCTACACTTTTACCTCATAGTCATTGTATTGTTTCAAAGTGCTGAAGTACAGAGCCAAAACAACAACAAATGTGTTACTGTCTCATATTAACTTCAGTCTTTTAATGGGATATATATTTCAGTTGGCATACCTGTGTGATGTCTGATATAAATGATAAAAAAAGGTATTCATCCTGTACATTAACCACTTTTGAACATTATGTGCTCATATATATATATATACTGAACACAAATATAAACGCAACATGTAAAGTGTTGGTCCCATGTTTTATGAAATAAAACAAAAGATCCCAGAAATGTTTCACGCACACAAAAAGCTTATTTCTCTCAAATTTTGTGCACAAATGTGTTTATACATCCCTGTTAGTGATCATTTCTCCTCTGCCAAGATAATCCATCCACCTGACAGGTGTAGCTCATCAAGAAGCTGATTTAACAGCATGATCATTACACAGGTGCACCTTGTGCTGTGGACAATAATAGGCCACTCTAAAATGTGCAGTTTTGTCACACAACACAATGCCACAGATGTCTCAAATTTTGATGGCACATGCAATTGGCATAATGAGTTCCGGAATGTCCACCAGAGCTTTTACCAGAGAATTTAATGTTCATTTAACTACCATGAGCCACCTCCAATGTCGTTTTAGAGAATTTGGCAATATGTCCAACCGGCCTCACAACCGCAGACCACGTGTAACCACGCAAGTCCTCCACATCCGGCTTCTTGACCTGCGCGATCATCTGAAACCAGCCACCCGGACAGATGATGAAACGGAGGAGTATTCCTCTCTGTAATAAAGCCCTTTTGTGGGACAAAAACTAATTCTGATTAGCTGGATGGGCCTGGCTCCCCAGTGGGTGGGCCTGGCTCCCCAGTGGGTGGGACTGGCTCCCCAGTGGGTGGGCCTGGCTCCCCAGTGGGTGGGCCTGGCTCCCCAGTGGGTGGGCCTATGCCCTCCCTAATGAATTTATTGCGATTCACTGATTTCTTTCTATGAACTGTAACTCAGTAAAATCGTTGCATGTTGCGTTTATATTTTTGTTCAGTATTATGTATTATGTAACTATTCAAACTGCAATTATTTTTATTCATTTATATATATTTTTATTTCTGTATTTCTTCCTCCAATACGATAATGAGGGTGTGTCAATCAAACATCTGTGGGCTATCTAACACACCATTGGGTGATCAATATCATGGCGCGCTGCTCGATTGCTTTTGCCTGCTTTTGCACCACCTATGTGAAGCTAACCTGCCGTAGCCTAGTGGTTAGAGAGTTGGGCCAGTAACTGGAAGGTTGCTGGATCGAATCCCTGTAGCTGACAAGGTAAAAATCTGTTGTTCTGCCCCCTGAACAAGGCAGTTAACCCCACTGTACCCCGGTAGGCCGTCATTGTTCCCCGTGTGCTGTGGATGTCGATTAAGGCAGCCCCCCGCACCTCTCTGATTCAAAGGGGTTGGGTTAAATGTGGAAGACACATTTCAGTTGAATTACATTCAGTTGTATAATAACAATTAGCCACAATAGTGGAATTAGTGGTTTGCCTTCAAAAATAAAAGTCCCACATTTAAACTGATACAAAAAGTAATTTCATGCCATATTTGGACTAGATAATGCTAAACATGTTTGGAATGTTGTTATATAAATTCCACACAAGGCAATAATTAGTTCATTTGACAACAACAACAAAAAATTGCAATGTAGATGCTTCAGAATTGCATTGGGGGCATACTGTACGCATAGTACAGCCTTGCCTATGGGATCTTGGGTCCATGAAATGTGGTATCAGCCTACTCAGGGACACCCACAGAACACAACTGTAAAGAGTTTACACAAATATTAGCGTCATAACTCTTATTGCAGGACTTTGACTGGCGTTAAGGTTAGGATTAGGGGAAGGGTTAGATAAAAGCGTTAAGGTTAGGATTAGGGGAAGGGTTAGATAAAAGCGTTAAGGTTAGGATTCGGGGAAGGGTTAGATAAAAGCGTTAAAGTTAGGGGGAACGGTTAGCTAACATGCTAAGTAGTTGCAAAGTAGCAAAAAAGTACATAACATACAAGGTTACTTAAGTTAAGGCAAAAACAAAATGGGTTGCTAGACGTTAGCGTTATACGGCCACCCATCCACCTCGACCAACCACCCTCCTTTTTGTTTTTGCCTTAACTTAAGTAACCTTGTATGTTATGTAACCATACAAAACGTAACCTATCGTACTAATTTGAGTGTCCCGAATTTACAGTTACTATGTTACGTCTAGTCTATGAGACCAGGCTGCCACATATTATGACAACATTTTGTGACGTTTTTTCTTGAGTCGAAGTCGATGTTCAGTAGACGAACTCTACACCCTTTCATCGGTGATTGGTCAACAGCACCACTCCTAGTAGGAGTGGGGAATATGGACGGAATTCTTCAAATGAAGTCTTTGTTGTCATTCAACGAGAGACTAGTTTTCATGCACATTCTTTTTCATTTGAGAAATACTGCACCGAACATCCTAGGTGTAAAATTTATCGACTAAGACTTCCTCTGCAATATTACCAGTTTTTTTTTTTTTCTCCTCGTTTTTCAAGCGAATGTCTTTTAAGGGAATATGCGAGGCAGACGTTCACTTGGAATAAACCGAATCTAGTATGCGGACACCTTTATGCGATACCACTTCGCTCTGAAGCTCTACATTTATGAAGGCAGAGATTAGTTCATAAATCCGAGATTGATAGCAGTAATCAAAATGCCAGAATACTGGTGCCTTAGGATAATATACTAGGGGCTAAGCATTTAGCCAACGGTATTCATTCATAAAGTATCCTTGCTGGTAATGTAAAGCCTTGGCTACAGTATAACACACTAATTGCAACATCATGGTGTAAATAAAGAAGAATAAAGCGATTTATTTTGAGGATAACTTTATTGAGCTTGGACATTATTGAGTGAGGGCCTCATTATAAAAACTAGCATGTTCCTGTACAACTTATACTTTAGCCTTCAATAAAACATTGATTTAGAATAACTCAGTAAAAAAGGAAAACATTGGCAAGGCAACAGCATTCTTAAAATCAAAGAAAGGGTGTAACGTTTCAGCGTTACAGCAATTTTTCATTCCTAAATTGTCTTTAAGACATGGAATTTCATGATATGGATATTAAACTCGGTGTGTCCACGACATACAAATTAAATACTGTTTAATAATTAAGATACAATAACCAAAATATTTGACTGCTCCTTTGGACTCATTTGGCAATTAACCTTTTAACATACATTTTGTTCCGGAACCAAACCAGCAAATTCGTTGTTTAATACTCCTCTCCTTCTTCCTCCTCAAACGAGTCGATGCCCACCTCTTCATAATCCTTCTCCAGGGCTGCCATGTCTTCTCTGGCCTCAGAGAACTCTCCCTCCTCCATGCCCTCACCAACGTACCAGTGCACGAAGGCTCTCTTGGCATACATCAGGTCAAACTTGTGGTCCAGACGGGCCCAGGCCTCAGCGATGGCTGTGGTGTTGCTCAGCATGCACACAGCCCTCTGGACCTTGGCCAGGTCTCCTCCAGGAACTACCGTAGGGGGCTGGTAGTTGATACCCACCTTGAAGCCAGTGGGACACCAGTCCACAAACTGGATACTCCTCTTGGTCTTGATAGCAGCGATCGCTACATTGACATCCTTGGGAACAACGTCACCACGGTACAGGAGGCAGCAGGCCATGTATTTGCCATGACGAGGGTCACATTTCACCATCTGATTGGCCGGTTCGAAGCAGGCATTGGTGATCTCAGCCACTGACAGCTGCTCGTGATAGGCCTTCTCAGCGGAGATGACTGGGGCATAGGTGGCCAGAGGGAAGTGGATACGGGGGTAGGGCACCAAGTTGGTCTGGAACTCTGTCAGATCAACATTCAGGGCTCCATCGAAGCGCAGGGAGGCAGTGATGGAGGAGACGATCTGACTGATCAGCCGGTTGAGGTTGGTGTATGAGGGACGCTCAATGTCAAGGTTCCTACGACAGATGTCATAGATGGCCTCATTGTCCACCATGAAGGCACAGTCAGAGTGCTCCAGGGTGGTGTGGGTGGTCAGGATGGAGTTGTAGGGCTCCACCACAGCTGTGGACACCTGTGGAGCAGGGTATATGGCAAACTCCAGCTTAGACTTCTTGCCGAAGTCAACAGAGAGACGTTCCATCAGCAGGGAGGTGAAACCAGAGCCGGTGCCTCCTCCGAAGCTATGGAAGACCAGGAACCCTTGGAGACCAGTGCACTGGTCAGCCTGAGGGACACATCAACACAGCACATCAACACAGCATTATCAGATACTATGAATTTAAGGACAATTACACTGAACAAAAAATATAAACGCAACATGTGAAGTGTTGGTCCCATGTTTCATGAGCTGAAACAAAAAGATCCCAGACATTTTCCATACGCACAAAAAACGTATTTCCCTCAAATGTTTTTCACAAATTTGTTTACGTCCCTGTTAGTGAGCATTTCTCCTTTGCCAACATAGTTCATCCACCTGACAGGTGTGGCATATCAAGAAGCTGATTAAAAAGCATGATCATTACACAGGTAGACCTTGTGCTGGGAACAATAGAAGGCCCCTCTAAAATGTCTGCAGGAATGTCCGCCAGAGCTGTTGCCAGATAATTGAATGTTCATTTCTCTACCACAAGCCGCCTCCAACGTCGTTTTAGAAAAATGTGCCAGTACGTCCAACCGGCCTCAGAACCGCATATCACGTGTATGGCGTTGTGTGGGTGAACGGTTTGCTGATGTCAACGTTATGAACAGAGTGCCCCTGGTGGCAGTGGGGTTATGGTATGGGCAGGCATAAGCTATGGAGAACAAACACAATTGAATTTTATTGATGGCAATTTGAATGCAATTTGAATGAGATCGTGCCATTCATCCGCTACCATCACCTCATGTTTCAGCATGATAATGCACGACAACCATGTCTCAAGGATCTGTACACAATTCCTGGAAGCTGAAAATGTCCCAGTTCTTCCATAGCCTGCATACTCACCAGACATGTCAACCATTGAGCATGTTTGGGATGCTCTGGATCGACGTGTACGACAGTGTGTTCCAGTTCCCGCCAATATCCAGCAACTTCGCACAGCCATTGAAGAGGAGTGGGACAACATTCCCACAGGGCCTCAATCAACAGCCTGATCAACTCTATGCGAAGGAGATGTTGTCGCGCTGCATTAGGAAAATGGTGGTCACACCAGATACTGACTGGTTTTCTGATCCACTCCCCTACCTTTTTTTAAAGATATCTGTATTCCCAGTCATGTGAAATCCATAGATTAGTGCCTAACTGATTTCCTTATATGAACTGTAACTCAGTAAAATCTTTGAATTGAAATGTTTTGCGTTTATAATTTAGTTCAGTATAACATCAACAGTGGTGTACCACAAGACTGTCTACCCCCCTTTAATTTATTTCGATGGTTCAACAGTTTTCAATTGATATTGGGAATAGCGCAGGGTTACGAAGGTTATGGGATAAAAGCTTCTTGCTTATCATATCATGTCTCCAATTGTCATAATTGTCAACAATTCATTCTTCAAGCATTCTTACCAGTTTACGGATTCTGTCCAGGACGGAGTCAATGATCTCCTTGCCGATGGTGTAGTGACCGCGGGCGTAGTTGTTGGCAGCATCCTCCTTGCCTGAGATGAGCTGCTCAGGGTGGAACAGCTGGCGATAGGTACCTGTCCTCACCTCATCTGGAGAAAGAGAAAACAGTATTTTTCTATATGGAGAGAAGACCAGATACCAGTGGATGATGTTCTGTACACATTTAGAAATGGAATGCACTGGCACATCTGAGATTTGCTTTAGTAGGTTGTCGTAAATGATGAAATGTTTTTCAAAGAATAAAAGTCTCTGTAAAAAGACAAACAACTTACCGATAACGGTGGGCTCCAGGTCGACGAAGATGGCGCGTGGCACGTACTTCCCGGTGCCCGTGGCGCTGAAGAAGGTGGTGAAGGAGTCGTCAAGGTTACCTGTGGGCTTGTCACTGGGCATCTGTCCGTCCGGCTGGATCCCATGCTCCAGGCAGTACAGCTCCCAACAGGTATTACCCATCTGGACTCCAGCCTGGCCCACGTGAACAGAGATACACTCACGCTGTTGAGACGGGGAGAGAAGGAGAAGAGACAATGTGAACGAAATAGACAGTGATAACACCTGGCCATATGGAGGATATGGCAGAGTCTGCCCCCTAGGTCCAAGAATTCAGATGTGTCTAGTATCTAATAAGTAATCTAACAATTTCACAACAACTACCTTATACACACAAGTGTAAAGGAATGAATACGAGTATGTACATATAAACATATGGATGAGCGATGGCCGAACGGCATAGGCAAGATGCAGTAGATGGTATAGAGTGCAGTATATACATATGAGATGACTAATGTAGGATATGTAAACAGAACACCTGCTCTTTCCATTACATAGACTGAATCCACTTCAAATCAGTGTAGATGAAGGGGAGGAGACCGGTTAAAGAAGGATTTTTAAGCCTTGAGACAAATGAGACATGGATTGTGTACGTGTGCCGTTCAGAGGGTGAATGGGCAAAGACAAAAAATGTAAGTGCCTCTGAACAGGGTATGGTAGTAGGTGCCAGGCGCACCGGTTTGTGTCAATAACTAAAACGCTGCTGGGTTTTTCACGCTCAACAGTTTCCAGTGTGTATCAAGAATGGTCCACCACCCAAAGGACATCCAGCCAACTTGACACAACCGTGGGAAGCATTGGAGTCAACATGGGTCAGCATCCCTGTGGAACGCTTTCGACACCTTGTCGAGTCTATGCAACTCAATATTAGGGAGGTGTTCCTAATTGTTGGTCTACTCAGTGTATATGCCCATATGATGATTAGTTGTGTCATTCCGGAGATTTTTATGTAGTCCCCACTAGGTGGAAACAGAGAATCAGAAAGAGAAGGTAACAAATAGGGAGAGAGAGAGAGAGGGCGGGGGTAGAGATAGAGAGAGCGAGAGAGAGAGAGATGGGAGAGAGATGGGGAGGGAGGGAGAGAGAATGAGAGAGAGAGAGAGAGAGGGCTAGAGAGAGAGGGGTAGGGAGAGAGAGAGAGAGAGAGAGAGAGAGAGAGAGAGAGAGAGAGAGAGAGAGAGGGGAGGGCTAGAGAGAGGGAGGAGAGAGAGAGAGAGAGAGAGAGGGGAGAGAGAGAGGGAGAGAGAGAGAGAGAGAGGGGAGGGAGGGAGGGATAGAGAGAGAGGGGAGGGAGAGAGAAAGAGACAGAGAGAGGGGGAAGACAGACAGTTGCTGCAGCTGTTGTTGGAACTTATGTTTATGGCACTCTGCAGGAGAAGGAGGGTAGCTACCGTTTGCCACTCTTCTATGGGTACAACAGGCCTCTTGTAAGGGAGCCATGATTCAACGTACAGTATATTTGCCTTCCTATACCTTGTTTGAATTAGCCTCTCCCTAAGCAGATTTGGCTCAATCCCAATTACCCCCTCCCCCTTTAGCCCCCGTAGTGGTATCCTAATTAAAGTTTGAGCGAGGTGTAGTGCCTTTTAAGCCCTCTAGTTTGCGCTCCAAACGAAAAGAAACGAGATGCAGACTTTCTATCGAGTGTTTCCCAAAACTCCCATGATGCTCTGCGACCCAACCCTGGAGAGTTGCTTCAAGACTAATGGCTGAAAAAAATACCAGGATGGAAGCCAATATGAGTAATTATAACTTCATAACGAATCATGCAACAAAAATGTACAGTTAAGAGGAATATATTAGTTAGAGACGAACAATTATGCATTTTTTGTTGTTGGTCAAAGTTAATTTAAGAAAAACTCTATTTAACAAGCTATTTGTATTTGTATTTATTAAGGATCCCCATTAGTTCCTGCCAAGGCATCAGCTACTCTTCCTGGGGTTTATTATGGATCCCCATTAGTTCCTCCCAAGGCATCAGCTACTCTTCCTGGGGTTTATTATGGATCCCCATTAGTTCCAGCCTTGGCAGCAGCTACTCTTCCTGGGGTTTATTATGGATCCCCATTAGTTCCTGCCAAGGCATCAGCTACTCTTCCTGGGGTTTATTATGGATCCCCATTAGTTCCTCCCAAGGCATCAGCTACTCTTCCTGGGGTTTATTATGGATCCCCATTAGTTCCTGCCAAGGCAGCAGCAACTCTTCCTGGGGTTTATTATGGATCCCCATTAGTTCCTTCCAAGGCAGCAGCTACTCTTCCTGGGGTTTATTATGGATCCCCATTAGTTCCTGCCAAGGCAGCAGCAACTCTTCCTGGGGTTTATTATGGATCCCCATTAGTTCATGCCAAGGCAGCAGCTACTCTTCCTGGGGTTTATTATGGATCCCCATTAGTTCCTTCCAAGGCAGCAGCTACTCTTCCTGGGGTTTATTATGGATCCCCATTAGTTCCTGCCCAGGCAGCTGCAACTCTTCCTGGGGTTTATTATGGATCCCCATTAGTTCCTTCCAAGGCAGCAGCTACTCTTCCTGGGGTTTATTATGAATCCCCATTAGTTCCTGCCAAGGCAGCAGCAACTCTTCCTGGGGTTTATTATGGATCCCCATTAGTT
Organism: Brachymystax lenok tsinlingensis; assembly: GCA_030435695.1. Lineage (NCBI taxonomy): Eukaryota > Metazoa > Chordata > Actinopteri > Salmoniformes > Salmonidae > Brachymystax > Brachymystax lenok. The sequence continues at coordinate 4,597,862 of CM059785.1, forward strand.
CATGCCAAGGCAGCAGCTACTCTTCCTGGGGTTTATTATGGATCCCCATTAGTTCCAGCCTTGGCAGCAGCTACTCTTCCTGGGGTTTATTATGGATCCCCATTAGTTCCTGCCAAGGCAGCAGCTACTCTTCCTGGGGATTTATTATGGATCCCCATTAGTTCCTGCCAAGGCAGCAGCTACTCTTCCTGAGGTTTATTAAGGATCCCCATTAGTTCCTGCCAAAGCGGCAGTTACTCATCCTGGGGTCCAGCAAAATTAAGGCCGGTTATACAATTTTTAAAACATTACAATACATTCACAGATTTCACAACACACTGTGTGCCCTCAGGCCCTTACTCCACCACTACCACATATCCACAGTACTAAATCCATGTGTATGTATAGTGCGTATGTTATCGCGTGTGTGTGTGTCTGTGTGTGTCTGTGCCTATGTTTGTGTTGCTTCACAGTCCCCGCTGTTCCATAAGGTGTATTTTTTATCTGTTTTTTAAATCTAATTTTCTGCTGGCATGAGTTACTTGATGTGGAATAGAGTTCCATCTGTAATCTGACTAGCTATACATTTATCTTGAGTTATGGGCTTTTCACATTTATATGAATTGTAATTTGTGTTGTTTAATATTTTAGGGACTCCTGAGCAAACCAGGCTGGCATCTAGTGAAACCCAGTGGATGTAAAGAATTTAGCTAAAACATTGATTGAAGATATTTGTCTGCAATGCAGCTAGACGTAACGTAGCTAGCTAACCGTGTTCCTTCTAGTTGTGGATATAAACACATGTGTCCTGCGAGACTGATTCCCTGACCTGTCAAAGTTTTTTAAATTGCTGTTTTTATGATTCTGTTATACTCTTGTGAATTCTATGGTTTTTACTAGATTACTTGTAGTTTTTTTAACGTCGTTTGTCTGTAATTTTGTAATGACTTGGTGCTGCCCGTCTTGGCCAGGACGCTCTTGAAAAAGAGATTTCAAATCTCAACGAGCCCTTCCTGATTAAATAAAAGTTTAATAAAACATGTAATAATGTATGTGGAGCCATGTAGCCGATCTGTGTACGGACCCTCAAATGTTTTGGTATTAATATTAGTTCAGAACAGCGGTTTTCATTTTTAATTGCTTCCACTGGCTATTCATTCATCCATAAGAATTTGCAGGAAATTACTAAGTGAAGGAAATGACTGAGTGAAGGAAATGACTGAGTGAAGGAAATGACTGAGTGAAGGAAATTACTAAGTGAAGGAAATGACTGAGTGAAGGAAATGACTGAGTGAAGGAAATGACTAAGTGAAGGAAATGACTGAGTGAAGGAAATGACTGAGTGAAGGAAATGACTGAGTGAAGGAAATGACTGAGTGAAGGAAATGACTGAGTGAAGGAAATGACTGAGTGAAGGAAATGACTGAGTGAAGGAAATTACTGAGTGAAGGAAATGACTGAGTGAAGGAAATGACTGAGTGAAAGAAATGACTGAGTGAAGGAAATGACTGAGTGAAGGAAATGACTGAGTGAAGGAAATGACTAAGTGAAGGAAATGACTGAGTGAAGGAAATGACTGAGTGAAGGAAATTACTAAGTGAAGGAAATTACTAAGTGAAGGAAATGACTGAGTGAAGGAAATGACTGAGTGAAGGAAATGACTAAGTGAAGGAAATGACTGAGTGAAGGAAATGACTGAGTGAAGGAAATGACTGAGTGAAGGAAATGACTGAGTGAAGGAAATTACTAAGTGAAGGAAATGACTGAGTGAAGGAAATGACTGAGTGAAGGAAATGACTAAGTGAAGGAAATGACTGAGTGAAGGAAATGACTGAGTGAAGGAAATTACTAAGTGAAGGAAATGACTGAGTGAAGGAAATGACTAAGTGAAGGAAATGACTGAGTGAAGGAAATGACTGAGTGAAGGAAATGACTGAGTGAAGGAAATGACTGAGTGAAAGAAATGACTGAGTGAAGGAAATTACTAAGTGAAGGAAATGACTGAGTGAAGGAAATGACTGAGTGAAGGAAATGACTAAGTGAAGGAAATGACTGAGTGAAGGAAATGACTGAGTGAAGGAAATGACTAAGTGAAGGAAATGACTGAGTGAAGGAAATGACTGAGTGAAGGAAATGACTGAGTGAAGGAAATGACTGAGTGAAGGAAATGACTGAGTGAAGGAAATGACTGAGTGAAGGAAATGACTGAGTGAAGGAAATGACTGAGTGAAGGAAATGACTAAGTGAAGGAAATGACTGAGTGAAAGAAATGACTGAGTGAAGGAAATTACTAAGTGAAGGAAATGACTGAGTGAAGGAAATGACTGAGTGAAAGAAATGACTGAGTGAAGGAAATTACTAAGTGAAGGAAATGACTGAGTGAAGGAAATGACTGAGTGAAGGAAATGACTAAGTGAAGGAAATGACTGAGTGAAGGAAATGACTGAGTGAAGGAAATGACTGAGTGAAGGAAATGACTGAGTGAAGGAAATGACTAAGTGAAGGAAATGACTGAGTGAAGGAAATGACTGAGTGAAGGAAATGACTGAGTGAAAGAAATGACTGAGTGAAGGAAATGACTGAGTGAAGGAAATGACTGAGTGAAGGAAATGACTGAGTGAAGGAAATGACTGAGTGAAGGAAATGACTAAGTGAAGGAAATGACTGAGTGAAGGAAATGACTGAGTGAAGGAAATGACTGAGTGAAGGAAATGACTGAGTGAAGGAAATGACTGAGTGAAGGAAATGACTGAGTGAAGGAAATGACTGAGTGAAGGAAATGACTAAGTGAAGGAAATGACTGAGTGAAGGAAATGACTGAGTGAAAGAAATGACTGAGTGAAGGAAATTACTAAGTGAAGGAAATGACTGAGTGAAGGAAATGACTGAGTGAAGGAAATGACTAAGTGAAGGAAATGACTGAGTGAAGGAAATGACTGAGTGAAGGAAATGACTAAGTGAAGGAAATGACTGAGTGAAGGAAATGACTGAGTGAAGGAAATGACTGAGTGAAGGAAATGACTGAGTGAAGGAAATGACTGAGTGAAGGAAATGACTGAGTGAAGGAAATGACTGAGTGAAGGAAATGACTGAGTGAAGGAAATGACTAAGTGAAGGAAATGACTGAGTGAAAGAAATGACTGAGTGAAGGAAATTACTAAGTGAAGGAAATGACTGAGTGAAGGAAATGACTGAGTGAAAGAAATGACTGAGTGAAGGAAATTACTAAGTGAAGGAAATGACTGAGTGAAGGAAATGACTGAGTGAAGGAAATGACTAAGTGAAGGAAATGACTGAGTGAAGGAAATGACTGAGTGAAGGAAATGACTGAGTGAAGGAAATGACTGAGTGAAGGAAATGACTAAGTGAAGGAAATGACTGAGTGAAGGAAATGACTGAGTGAAGGAAATGACTGAGTGAAGGAAAGGCGACTGTTACATGTCAAACTGCTAACTATGGAAAGTCCAGCTTCAGTACTACTCCACAGCCAATGGATGTCTACATTATGGGCACATTGTTGTTTTCCAGTTATTGTATGTTGCTCATAAGGTACTGTAAAGTATCTATTTGTTGCATGAGAAATATAAGGAAAGATATTACTGGAATGAATCATAGCAGTAGTGTTTACTTTACAGTCCAAACTGCCAGAATCTGTTCATGTCTAGGTGGCCAGACAGGTTCATTACAAGACAGGACAAGGCAGGGTAGTATGTCAGTCATACAGTGTATACGCCCTAATAGTGCACTATATAGAAACACACAGTATATTTTGGGACACGCGGTATGTTATCCTATGGTATTCTGAGCCTTGACAAACAAGAGGAGATGAGACAGAAATCGGTCGAGATAACGACAGGCAGCAGGAGAGAATAGGAGTTTAGACAGAAATGGGTGCCTGCTGCAGAGATAACGACCAGCCAAGAACCTCCTGAAATAACTGTCATCCTCTCCTCTCTCTGATTGCATTTCAAAACGGCAAGGTCAGTCTTTTAGCTCAGCTCTGCAGTTCCATCCAGGACAACTATGTATGCGTCACAATTGGCACCTTATTCCCTATTTTGTGCACTACTTTCGACCAGGGCCCATAAGGTGCTGGTAAAAAGTAGTGCACTATATAGGGGATAGGCTGCCATTCCAGACACTATATATAGGGGATAGGCTGCCATTTCAGACACTATATATAGGGGATAGGCTGCCATTCCAGACACTATATATAGGGGATAGGCTGCCATTCCAGACACTATATATAGGGGATAGGCTGCCATTTCAGACACTATATATAGGGGATAGGCTGCCATTCCAGACACTATATATAGGGGATAGGCTGCCATTCCAGACACTATATATAGGGGATAGGCTGCCATTCCAGACACTATATATAGGGGATAAGCTGCCATTCCAGACACTATATATAGGGGATAAGCTGCCATTCCAGACACTATATATAGGGGATAGGCTGCCATTCCAGACACTATATATAGGGGATAGGCTGCCATTCCAGACACTATATATAGGGGATAGGCTGCCATTTCAGACACTATAATAGGGGATATGATGCCATTTCAGACACTATATATAGGGGATAGGCTGCCATTCCAGACACTATATATAGGGGATAGGCTGCCATTTCAGACACTATAATAGGGGATATGATGCCATTTCAGACACTATATATAGGGGATAGGCTGCCATTCCAGACACTATATATAGGGGATTGGCTGCCATTCCAGACACTATATAGGGGATAGGCTGCCATTTCAGACACTATATATAGGGGATTGGGTGCCATTTCAGACACTATATATAGTGGATAAGCTGCCATTTCAGACACTATATATAGGGGATAGGCTGCCATTTCAGACACTATATATAGGGGATAGGCTGCCATTTCAGGCACTATATATAGGGGATAGGCTGCCATTTCAGACACTATATATAGGGGATACGCTGCCATTTCAGACACTATATATAGGGGATAGGCTGCCATTTCAGACACTATATAGGGGATAAGCTGCCATTTCAGACACTATATATAGGGGATAGGCTGCCATTTCAGACACTATATATAGGGGATAGGCTGCCATTTCAGGCACTATATATAGGGGATAAGCTGCCATTTCAGACACTATATATAGGGGATAGGCTGCCATTTCAGACACTATATAGGGGATAGGTTGCCATTTCAGACACTATATATAGGGGATAAGCTGCCATTTCAGACACTATATAGGGGATAGGCTGCCATTTCAGACAATATATATATATAGGGGATAGGCTGCCATTTCAGGCACTATATATAGGGGATAGGCTGCCATTTCAAACACTATATATAGGGGATAGGCTGCCATTTCAGACACTATATATAGGGGATAAGCTGCCATTTCAGACACTATATATAGGGGATAGGCTGCCATTTCAGACACTATATATAGGGGATAGGCTGCCATTTCAGGCACTATATATAGGGGATAGGCTGCCATTTCAGACACTATATATAGGGGATACGCTGCCATTTCAGACACTATATATAGGGGATAGGCTGCCATTTCAGACACTATATAGGGGATAAGCTGCCATTTCAGACACTATATATAGGGGATAGGCTGCCATTTCAGGCACTATATATAGGGGATTGGCTGCCATTTCAGACACTATATAGGGGATAGGCTGCCATTTCAGACACTATATATAGGGGATAGGCTGCCATTTCAGACACTATATATAGGGGATAGGCTGCCATTTCAGACACTATATATAGGGGATAGGCTGCCATTTCAGACACTATATAGGGGATAGGCTGCCATTTCAGACACTATATAGGGGATAGGTTGCCATTTCAGGCACTATATATAGGGGATAGGCTGCCATTTCAGACACTATATATAGGGGATAAGCTGCCATTTCAGACACTATATAGGGGATAGGCTGCCATTTCAGACAATATATATATATAGGGGATAGGCTGCCATTTCAGGCACTATAAAGGGGATAGGTTGCCATTTCAGGCACTATATATAGGGGATAGGCTTCCATTTCAGACACTATATATAGGGGATAAGCTGCCATTTCAGACACTATATAGGGGATAGGCTGCCATTTCAGACAATATATATATATAGGGGATAGGCTGCCATTTCAGGCACTATATATAGGGGATAGGCTGCCATTTCAAACACTATATATAGGGGATAGGCTGCCATTTCAGACACTATATATAGGGGATAGGCTGCCATTTCAGACACTATATATAGGGGATACGCTGCCATTTCAGATACTATATATAGGGGATAGGCTGCCATTTCAGACACTATATATAGGGGATAGGCTGCCATTCCAGACACTATATATAGGGGATAGGCTGCCATTTCAGACACTATAATAGGGGATAGTTTCCCATTTCAGGCACTATATATAGGGATAGGCTGCCATTTCAGACACTATATATAGGGGATAGGCTGCCATTTCAGACACTATATATAGGGATAGGCTGCCATTTCAGACACTATATATAGGGGATAGGCTGCCATTTCAGACACTATATATAGGGGATAGGCTGCCATTTCAGGCACTATATATAGGGGATAGGCTGCCATTTCAGACACTATATATAGGGGATAGGCTGCCATTTCAGACACTATATATAGGGGATAGGCTGCCATTTCAGACACTATATAGGGGATAGGTTCCCATTTCAGGCACTATATATAGGGGATAGGCTGCCATTTCAGACACTATATATAGGGGATAGGCTGCCATTTCAGGCACTATATATAGGGGATAGGCTGCCATTTCAGACACTATATATAGGGGATAGGCTGCCATTTCAGACACTATATATAGGGGATAGGCTGCCATTTCAGACACTATATATAGGGGATACGCTGCCATTTCAGACACTATCTATAGGGGATAGGCTGCCATTTCAGACACTATATAGGGGATAGGCTGCCATTTCAGACACTATATATAGGGGATAGGCTGCCATTTCAGACACTATATATAGGGGATAGGCTGCCATTTCAGACACTATATATAGGGGATAGGTTCCCATTTCAGGCACTATATATAGGGGATAGGCTGCCATTTCAGACACTATATAGGGGATAGGTTCCCATTTCAGGCACTATATAGGGGATACGCTGCCATTTCAGACACTATATATAAGGGATAAGCTGCCATTTCAGACACTATATAGGGGATAGGTTGCCATTTCAGACACTATATATAGGGGATAGGCTGCCATTTCAGACACTATATATAGGGGATAGGCTGCCATTTCAGACACTATATATAGGGGATAGGCTGCCATTTCAGACACTATATATAGGGGATAGGCTGCCATTTCAGACACTATATATAGGGGATAGGCTGCCATTTCAGACACTATATAGGGGATAAGCTGTCATTTCAGACACTATTAATAGGGGATAGGCTGCCATTTCAGACACTATATATAGGGGATAGGCTGCCATTTCAGGCACTATATATAGGGGATAAGCTGCCATTTCAGACACTATATATAGGGGATAGGCTGCCATTTCAGACACTACATAGGGGATAGGTTGCCATTTCAGGCACTATATATAGGGGATTGGCTGCCATTTCAGACACTATATAGGGGATAGGCTGCCATTTCAGACACTATATAGGGGATAGGCTGCCATTTCAGACACTATATAGGGGATAGGTTGCCATTTCAGGCACTATATATAGGGGATAGGCTGCCATTTCAGACACTATATATAGGGGATAAGCTGCCATTTCAGACACTATATAGGGGATAGTCTGCCATTTCAGACAATATATATATAGGGGATAGGCTGCCATTTCAGGCACTATATATAGGGGATAGGCTGCCATTTCAGACACTATATATAGGGGATACGCTGCCATTTCAGACACTATATATAGGGGATAGGCTGCCATTCCAGACACTATATATAGGGGATAGGCTGCCATTTCAGACACTATAATAGGGGATAGGTTCCCATTTCAGGCACTATTTATAGGGGATAGGCTGCCATTTCAGACACTATATATAGGGGATAGGCTGCCATTTCAGACACTATATATAGGGGATAGGCTGCCATTTCAGACACTATATATAGGGGATAGGCTGCCATTTCAGACACTATAATAGGGGATAGGTTCCCATTTCAGGCACTATATATAGGGGATAGGCTGCCATTTCAGACACTATATATAGGGGATAGGCTGCCATTTCAGACACTATATATAGGGGATAGGCTGCCATTTCAGGCACTATATATAGGGGATAGGCTGCCATTTCAGACACTATATATAGGGGATAGGCTGCCATTTCAGACACTATATATAGGGGATAGGCTGCCATTTCAGACACTATATATAGGGATAGGCTGCCATTTCAGACACTATATAGGGATAGGTTCCCATTTCAGGCACTATATATAGGGGATAGGCTGCCATTTCAGACACTATATATAGGGGATAGGCTGCCATTTCAGACACTATATAGGGGATAGGTTCCCATTTCAGGCACTATATATAGGGATAGGCTGCCATTTCAGACACTATATATAGGGGATAGGCTGCCATTTCAGGCACTATATATAGGGATAGGCTGCCATTTCAGACACTATATATAGGGGATAGGCTGCCATTTCAGACACTATATATAGGGGATAGGCTGCCATTTCAGACACTATATATAGGGGATAGGCTGCCATTTCAGACACTATATATAGGGGATAGGCTGCCATTTCAGACACTATATAGAGGGGATAGGCTGCCATTTCAGACACTATATATAGGGGATAGGCTGCCATTTCAGACACTATATAGGGGATAGGCTGCCATTTCAGACACTATATAGGGGATAGGTTCCCATTTCAGGCACTATATATAGGGGATAGGCTGCCATTTCAGACACTATATAGGGGATAGGTTCCCATTTCAGGCACTATATAGGGGATACGCTGCCATTTCAGACACTATATATAAGGGATAAGCTGCCATTTCAGACACTATATAGGGGATAGGCTGCCATTTCAGACACTATATATAGGGGATAGGCTGCCATTTCAGACACTATATATAGGGGATAGGCTGCCATTTCAGACACTATATATAGGGGATAGGCTGCCATTTCAGACACTATATATAGGGGATAGGCTGCCATTTCAGACACTATATATAGGGGATACGCTGCCATTTCAGACACTATATATAGGGGATAGGCTGCCATTTCAGACACTATATATAGGGGATAGGCTGCCATTTCAGGCACTATATATAGGGGATTGGCTGCCATTTCAGACACAACCATTTTCTCAAGGAGAGATAACTAGGCCTTCAGTCCCTATGTGGCCTCTGCCTCATCATCAGCAGCTGCTGAAGCCAGAAATCTCAAAATACCCTACAATTATCTATGAGAACAGACCAGAACATGGCAGGATAACACTAAATAATGTCTGACTTAAGTCTGTGTGACAATGAGTCAGTGATGTATTGGCCAAGACTCCTGATACACCCAGTTTATAGGCCTAATTTAGACACAGGCACACTACCATCTAAAGATCACTTCCGCAGACAGATACTGATTAAACCTTAGTCCTGGCCTAAGAAGCTATTTCAATGGAGATTCACAACTGAGCATGTTTTTTTAGTCCATTAATAGGTGTAATCTTGGTCTGGGAAACTGGCCTTAAGAGTATGACTCCTTATCTCCACTAGGGATTGGTGATAATTCCCTCTGCCCTAGTCACAGACTATTTTTAAACCTGTCCCATTTCATCTGCCTCCCTGGAGACTGAGTGATAGACAGGGGCCTACTTGGGGAGGGGAGGGGGGTCGCCAAGTTTGGGCAACACTTGCCAGGTCAGGGGCCCAGCTGGCTGCTATTTCTGGGGAACACTCAGGCTCATTAACCTGACTCTTACTCAGTCGTAACTTGCTGTACTCACCAGGCAGTCACCACCCAAATCCAGCTAGACATTTCACAGATGGAAACCCAGCTCCATAAAATGTTGAAGTACTAGATAAAGTACTAGTTCAAGTGTGTGTGTGTGTGGTATTGCGCCCTTCATTACATCTTAGATCCTGTAACTTAACTATTCAGTCTCTAGATTCTGTAACATACAGTTGAAGTCGGAAGTTTACATACACCTTAGCCAAATACTTTTAAACTCAAGTTTTTCACCATTCCTGACATTTAAGGCTAGTAAAAATGCCCTGTCTTATGTCAGTTAGGATCACCACTTCATTTTAAGAATGTGAAATGTCAGAATAATAGTAGAGAGAATGATTTATTTCAGCTTTTATTTCTTTCATCACGTTCCCAGTGGGTCAGAAGTTTACATACACTCAATTAGTACTTGGTAGCATTGCCTTTAAATTGTTTAACTTGGGTCAAACATTTCGGGTAGCCTTAAACAAGCTTCCCACACTAAATTGGGTGAATTTTGGCCCATTCCTCCTGACAGAGCTGGTGTAACTGAGTCAGGTTTGTAGGCCTCCTTGTTCGCACACGCTCTTTCAGTTCTGCCCACACATTTTCTATAGGATTGAGGTCAGGGCTTGTGAGGGCCACTCCAATACCTTGACTTTGTTGTCCTTAAGCCATTTTGCCACAACTTTGGAAGTATGCTTGGGTCATTGTCCATTTGGAAGACCCATTTGCGACCAAGCTTTAACTTCCTGACTGATGTCTTGAGACGTTGCTTCAATATATCCACATAATTTTACTTCCTCATGATGCCATCTATTTTGTGAAGTGCACAAGTCCCTCCTGCAGCAAAGCACCCCCACAACATGATGCTGCCACCCCCGTGCTTCACGGTTGGGATGGTGTTCTTCGGCTTGCAAGCCTCTCCCTCTTTCCTCCAAACAGAACGACGGTCATTATGGCCAAACAGTTCTATTTTTGTTTCATCAGACCAGAGGACATTTCTCCAAAAAGTCAGATCTTTGTCCCCATGTGCAGTTGCAAACCGTAGTCTGGCTTTTTTATGGCGGTTTTGGAGCAGTGGCTTCTTCCTTGCTGAGCGGCCTTTCAGGTTATGTCGATATAGGACTTGTTTTACTGTGGATATAGATACTTTTGTACCTGTTTCCTCCAGCATCTTCACAAGGTCCTTTGCTGTTGTTCTGGGATTGATTTGCACTTTTAGCACCAAAGTCCGTTCATCTCTAGGAGACAGAACGCGTCTCCTTCCTGAGCGGTATGACGGCTGCGTGGTCCCATGGTGTTTATACTTGCGTACTATTGTTTGTACAGATGAACGTGGTACCTTCGGGCATTTGGAAATTGCTCCCAAGGATGAACCAGACTTGTGGAGGTCTACAATTTTTTTTCTGAGGTCTTGGCTGATTTCTTTTGATTTTCCCATGATGTCAAGCAAAGAGGCACTGAGTTTGAAGGTAGGCCTTGCAATACATCCACAGGTACACCTCCAATTGACTCAAATTATGTCAGAAGCTTCTAAAGCAATGTTTGGGCAACACTTGCCAGGCCAGGGGCCCAGCTGGCTGCTATTTAATTTTCTGGAATTTTCCAAGGTGTTTAAAGGCACAGTCAACTTAGTGTATGTAATCTTCTGACCCACTGAAATTGTGATACAGTGAATTATAAGTGAAATAATCTGTCTGTGGAGTGGTTGAAAAACGAGTTTTAATGACTCCAACCTAAGTGTATGTAATTTCCGACTTCAAATGTAACTATTCTGTCTGTAGATTCTGTAACTTAACTATTCTGTCTGTAGATTCTGTCTGTAGGTTCTGTAACTTAAATATTCTGTCTGTAGATTCTGTCTGTAGATTCTGTAACTTAAATATTCTGTCTCTAGGTTCTATAACTTAACTATTCTCTCTAGATTCTGTCTCTAGATTCTGTCTAGATTCTGTCTCTAGATTCTGTCTCTAGATTCTGTCTCTAGATTCTGTAATTTAACTATTCTGTCGCTAGATTCAGTCGCTAGATTCAGTCTCTAGATTCTGTCTCTAGATTCTGTCTCTAGATTCTGTAACTTAAATATTATGTCTCTAGGTTTTATAACTTAACAATTCTGTGTGTAGATTCTGTCTCTATATTCTGTAACTTAACTAATCAGTCTGTAAATTCTGTAATTAAACTTTTCTGTCTCTAGACTCTGTAACTTAACCATTCAGTCTGTAGATTCTCCTGTAGGCTAAGATTTCTCAACACACCCTGAAACACAACCACAAAGCTGCAATTCCTGTCCTGCAAAGCAGAACGTTCAGCATGACTCAAAAATGAGAAACACCCTAACTCACTCACTCATTCTCTTCATTAGTAAGAGAACACTAGACAGTAAGAGAATATTTGACACTACTGTATAGTTATCCTAATTAATATCTGCAATTACAGTTTGTTCTAGGTCAGTTCTAATTGATTTTTTTTTTAAAGTTTGAATAAACATCTTCCCAGAACAGAATGATTCAATGCATAATCCTGATGAACGCATTTCAATTGCAAATTCACATGTCAGCTACACTGATGCAATATGACATTCTTCCCTTCACTGACAGTAAAGGTTTATTTTCGATGCGTCACTGTAGTTCTTTAGAGTTGCACACAAACTGCACTGCACCCCCTGAACAGTCTGTCGGGGTTTTTGGGTAGGAATGAACACTGCAACCCCTGAACAGCCTGTCTGAGTTTTGGGGTAGGAATGAACACTGCAACCCCCTGAACAGTCTGTCGGGGTTTTGGGGTAGGAATGAACACTGCGCCCCCCTGAACAGTCTGTGGGGGTTTTGGGGTAGGAATGAACACTGCGCCCCCATGACCAGTCTGTGGGGTTTTTTGGGTAGGAATGAACACTGCGCATGGGAGCTGTGCCATTATCCAAAATAACATCATGCAAGTTAAATGGTCAGTGGTATAGAAACGACGATATAACAGACACTAGGATATTGCATTGTGTTTTTGCAAAATGAAATGAAATGAAAAAAAATAAATAAGAAAACATACGTTGAATAAAACAGTTAAAACAAGAATGCAAGCCTAAAAAACATAAAGACATGTGTAGTTGAACCCCAAATTTCAGCATTCCAAATGAAAACACTCACCATTGTGGTTTTGCAGTAGCAGTCTCTGGGCTAAACGGAGAAAAGAATGTTTTAGAGGAATATGTTGGACTTCTCGCAGCGGCCGTCAATGTGGTCTCCGTGAGTAAGTTGTGCCCGGTGTGGTGGAGCTGCGAATCACGCTATATTCAATGTAGTGGCGTCATGGGAATGAGCCCCTCCTCCTACTGCTGTGTATTTTATTCCTATGCGCAAATTGTCCGACCGTAGGCTACTGGCACAGGTAGAATTTGCTGCGTCATTTTTAGCCTAGGAGTGAGATTTTTTTGGGGGAAGCTTGTGCTCAATCTTTGCAGACATTTCTGCTGAGCTGGTACATTAATGATGATTACAACTTGATATGGATCTCCCTTGGGTGGTAGCCTCTCTCCAGCAGCGAACTTGGTTTGAGATACTCGTATTATTTGCCTATAGCCTCTATACTCTGATGTGGATGGGCTATTTTTTTCCTACCATTTCCAACTGGCAAACATCACATTACACCACGCAGTGACATGTTGCAGCTCTAATTTTCTCATCTGTAACCAGTAGGTGGCGATGTAACCTAATGTACAGTAGTGGAAACGTTAGAATGACTTGACACCTGTCCTGTGTGTCACTGAGTTCACGTCACATCAGTGGTATGCAGAACGAATGCGTTAACACCACTCAGCAGCCTTTTGTCATCTGATGTGAATTAAAGGGTTAGACTATATTAGCTCCCGAGTGGCTCAGCGGTCTTAATGCACTGCATCTCAGTGCTTGAGCTGCCACTACAGACACCCTGGTTCAAATCCAGGCTGTATCACAATCCGCTGTGGTTGGGAGTCCCATAGGGCAGCGCACAGTTGTCATCATTGTAAATAATAATTTGTTCTTAACTGACTTGCCTAGTTAAGTAAATGTAAACAGCTCAAGGCACGGTATAAATTGGTTTGTTATTTTTTTTAGGAAAACACAATGTGTTGCTATAAATCCAATAATTAAACAAAAAAATTATACATTTGTATTGAAATATATTTTTCGTCAGAGAAGAAGAAAGGTCATGTTTGACTGGGGTGTGCTTGTTTGTCGGTATGGAATGGTTCTTTGTGAACTTTAGAAAGCAAACAGGCAATCTAGCCTTTCAGGTTGTGGCCTGTCAGACGAGCTAGCCATCTCATTGGCTTATGTGTCCCCAGTGACTCATCAGGTCTGTATGGCAACTCCACTATGTTTTTTTGTTTTTAAAAAACAACCTCTGGATCCACCTCACCGATGACAGCAAAATAGGTCACAGCAGAGATAACACATATTTTTTCAGGAGAAAAAAAAATGAAAACGCACAAAGAATTCAGCACATGCGAATGAGTTGGGTTCAGTAGGATCTGTTTATGGAATACCCTTTGCTTTAGTTGCAGACATAAGGGAACACTCGATCGGCGTGCAAAAAATCTTGCCTTTTTTGTGCATTTGCTACAGAGTGGTTTATTTCATGGTGCTCGAGTTCAGAGGGGTCATGCCCACAGAGGGTACAAGAGACAAGATGGTTAGGCTGCATGACTCAGCTACTCGAGTTATATATGGTTACCAGATGGTTAGGCTGTTATGGGCGGGGTCTTCTAGAAGCAGAATCATGGGAAAACAAAGAAGAACACAATATACCAGCGTTCAACATATTGTATTTGCCTAAATATCTTGTATTTTTTACCTTTATTTTACTAGGCAAGTCAGTTAAGAACAAATTCTTATTTTCAATGATGGCCTAGGAGCAGGGGCAGAACGACAGATCTGTACCTTGTCAGCTCAGGATTTGATCTTGCAGCCTTTCAGTTACTAGTCCAACACTCTAACCACTAGGCTACCCTGCCGCCCCAAATACAGTATGCTGAATGGAATTGATGGGTATTTCTGTAAACGAATAGATATATAACCTCCTATCTTACTAGGATGATGCATTTAATTTAATGGTCGTTTCTGTAAGCTAATAGCTGTGGGTCTCTCTCTCAATGTGTCCCCGTAGTCAAAGTGTGAGACCAGTCATTGTATTGTTTTTTAAGAAGTCCACGGGCTATTGAAACTTTCACATGTTGACGCTTTCTGCACTGAACAACACTGTTAAAAGAAGAACAAGTCTCTCGTGACCACCTTTGGTTCTGGGTGGCAACATGAATGAAAAACAAAAAACAAAACACACCCCAGAAGTCAATCACTCCTTTTGACACACAGTCCTTCTACATAATACAAACATGTGATTCAGCCCTAAAGCATTATGAACACATTTGATACAGGCTTTTCTTTCTGCACTGGACACATTTTCATGATCTCACGAACTCAAAATACTACAATACGTGTTATTCCTCAGAGCACACCTCTTTTGTGGATCGGATGATGATGATGGTGATGACGGTAACGGTGATGATGGCGATGATTATAATGGTGACAATGATGGTGCTGATAATGGTGATGATAATGTGTATTTTTTACCTTTATTTTACTAGGCAAGTCAGTTAAGAACAAATTCTTATTTTCAATGATGGCCTAGGAGCAGGGGCAGAACAACAGATCTGTACCTTGTCAGCTCAGGATTTGAACTTGCAGCCTTTCAGTTACTAGTCCAACACTCTAAACACTAGGCTACCCTGCCGCCCCAAATACAGTATGCTGAATGGAATTGATGGGTATTTCTGTAAACGAATAGATATATAACCTCCTATCTTACTAGGATGATGCATTTAATTTAATGGTCGTTTCTGTAAGCTAATAGAACCTGGAACCTTATCTGATTTCTGCATATATATATTTTACGACACTGTTATAAAGTCCGAGATCTGGGGAGTTCTGTAAAGCTGCTGTGCTTGTTTTTAAAGTCCTTGAAAAGCAGATACTGTGGTAACCACGTCAATGGATAATGACCAGGGGCAATGCAGAGCGAGATACAGAGAAATATACACAGTGAGATACAGACTGAGGTAATGTCTAATGTCGGTACTTCAGGCTCTAGCTATGCAGGTTGTTTTGGTAAGTCAATCTGAGCAGCTATTGTGTTTCATCCTTACAATGATCTGTAACTAACACCTATTGAGGTCCCAGAACCAAAGTAGCCTATGTTCTGTTACTTTCCTCTCCAAGGGACATACGAATCTTTAGTAAGACAGAAACTGGTCTTTCATACATTGTATTCAGCAGCCTGTGGGTCTCTCTCTCAATGTGTCCCCGTAGTCAAAGTGTGAGACCAGTCATTGTAACGGTTTATAAGAAGTAAGTAAAAAAAAAAATCCACGGGCTATTGAAACTTTCACATGTTGACGCTTTCTGCACTGAACAACACTGTTAAAAGAAGAACAAGTCTCTCGTGACCACCTTTGGTTCTGGGTGGCAACATGAATGAAAAACAAAAAACAAAACACACCCCCCCCCAGAAGTCAATCACTCCTTTTGACACACAGTCCTTCTACATAATACAAACATGTGATTCAGCCCTAAAGCATTATGAACACATTTGATACAGGCTTTTCTTTCTGCACTGGACACATTTTCATGATCTCACAAACTCAAAATACTACAATACGTGTTATTCCTCAGAGCACACCTCTTTTGTGGATCGGATGATGATGATGATGGTAATGGTGATGATAATGGTGATAATGGTGGTGATGATAATGGTGATGCTGATGACGATGATGGCAATGATGACAATGACGATGATAATGATGGCAATGATGCCGGTAACGGTGATGATGGCGATGATTATAATGGTGACAATGATGGTGATGATGATGATTATGGTGATGATGCTGATAATGGTGATGATGCTGATGATGATGGTGGTGATGATGATGGTGATTATGCTGATGATGCTGATTATGGTGATGGTGAGATGGTGATGATGATAATGGTGATGATAATGTGATGATGATGGTGATGATGATTATGCTGGTGGTGATGATGATGGTGACGATGATTATGGTGATGATGATTATGGTGATGATGATGGTGATAATGATGGTGATGATGCTGATTATGGTGATGATGATTATGGTGATGATGATTATGATGCTGGTGATGATGCTGATTATGGTGATGATGATTATTATGATGAAGGTGATGATGATTATGGTAATGATGATGATGATGGTGAGGATGATGGTGATGATGATGGTGATGCTGCTGATGATGGTGATGATGCTGATTATGGTGATGATGCTGATGATGATGGTGATGATGCTGATTATGGTGATGATGCTGATTATGGTGATGATGCTGATGATGATGGTGGTGATGATGATGATGGTGAGGATGATTATGGTGATGATGCTGGTGATGATGCTGATGGTGATGATTATCATGCTGATGATGGTGATGATGAATATTGCTGAACTGAAAAAAAATTGTAAAGACGAATGGTCCAAAATTCCTCCTGACCGTTGTGCAGGTCTGATCCTCAACTACAGAAAACGTTTGGTTGATCTTATTGCTGCCAGAGGGTCAACCAGTTATTAAATCCAGGGGTTCACATACTTTTCCCACCATGCACTGTGAATGTTTACAAGGTGTGTTCAATAAAGACATGAAAACATATAACAGTTTGTGTGTTATTAGTTGAAGCAGTGTTTGTCTATTGTTGTGACTTAGATGAAGATCAGATCAAATTTGATGACAAATTTATGCCGAAATCCAGGTAATTCCAAAAGGTTCACATACTTTTTCTTGCCACAGTACCTGCTGCAGTACCTGCCTCCTATAAAGCTACACTACATGACCAAAAGTATGTGGTCATCTGCTCGTCGAACATCTCATTCCAAAATCACCTTGGGCGATTAGGCCTAGCTCGCTGTCAGCGTTCCAATTCATAAGAACCTAACAATCCCAAAGACATGGGTGTAGATAAAGGCAGCCCCCCACGCCTCTCTGATTCAGAGGGGTTGGGTTAAATGCGGAACACACATTTCAGTTGAAGGCATTCAGTTGTACAACTGACTAGGTATCCCCCTTTCCCTTTCCAAAGGTGTTCGATGGGGTTGACGTCAGGGCTCTGTGTAGGCCAGTCAAGTTCTTCCACACCGATCTCGCACTGTCATGCTGAAACAGGAAAGGGCCTTCCCCAAATTGTTGCCACAAAGTTGCAAGCACAGAATCATCTAGAATGTCATTGTATGCTGTAGCGTTAATATTTCCCTTCGCTGGAACTAAGGGGCCGGAACCATGAAAAACAGCCTCAGACCATTATTCCTCCTCCACCAAACTTTACAGTTGGCACTATGCATTGGGGCAAGTCATGTTTTGCTGGCATCCGCCAAACCCAGATTTGTCCGTCGGACTGCCAGATGGTGAAGCGTGATTCATCACTCCAGAGAACGTGTTTCCACTGCTCCAGAGTCCAATGGCGGCGAGCTTTACACCACTCCAGACACTTCAAACAATTTCATGAAGCTCCCGACGAACAGTTCTTGTGCTGACGTTGCTTCCAGAGGCATTTTGGAACTCGGTAGTGAGTGTTGCAACTGTGGACGATTTTTACACAATACGCACTTCAGCATTCGGCAGTCCCGTTCTGTGAACTTGTGTGGCTTACCACTTTGCGGCTGAGCCGTTGTTGCTCCTAGCTGTTTCCACTTCACAATAGCAGCACTTACATTTGACCGGGGAAGCTTTAGCAGGGCAGACATTTGACAAACGGACTTGTTGGAAAGGAAAGGTCACTGAGCTCTTCAGTTTGGCCATTCTAATGCCAATGTTTGTCTATGGAGATTGCATGGTTGTGTGCTTTTATTCACCTGTCAGCAACAGGTGTGGCTGAAATAGACTAATCCACTAATCCCTTCCCCCACCCACTCTCTCCATCAGCCCTCTCCCCTCCCACACGCACTCTCTCCTCCTGTCCCTCACCCACTCTCTCCATCAGCTCTCTCCCCTCCCACACCCACTCTCTACTCCTGTCCCTCACCCACTCTCTCCATCAGCCCTCTCCCCTCCCCCACCCACTCTCTCCTCCTGTCCCTCACCCACTCTCTCCATCAGCCCTCTCCCTTCCCCCACCCACTCTCTCCTCCTGTCCCTCACCCACTCTCTCCATCAGCCCTCTTCCCTCCCCACACCACCCCTCTCTCCTCCCCTCCCTCACCACTCTCTCCTCCCACCCTCACTGACCCCTCTCCCTCCCTACACGACCCTGTCCCCTCCCCACCCCACCCCTCCCTACATTACCCCTCCCCACCCCTCTCCCCTACACGACCCTCTCCTTTACCCCACCCATCTTCCCTACACCACACTAATTTCATAATTTCAACCTATCCCTGACTACTAACCTTTCGGACTAGTAACCAAAAGGCAAGACTCAAATCCTTCGAGCTGACAAGGTAAAGATCTGTCATTCTTCCCCCTAAACAGGCAGACCCACTGTTCCTAGGCCGTCATTGAAAATAAGAATTTGTTCTTAACTGACTTGCCTAGTTAAATAAAGGTAAAAACTATCAGCCTACCATTTGAAGGTTCCCCACTAAACTAATTTGGTAATGATTTAGAATCAGGACGCCAACGACATCTTGTAATCGCCATAGAAATGTGCCGTTATAATGACCTGTCTGTTATACAATGCATTTGGCGAATGAGAAATAAAGTAAATAATTAATACTTTTTTGTATTTTCTTGAAAGATTGCTGTTATTTAGGGGTAACTTGTATATTGGGAGTTGAATCAGTCAAGCAAACAGTGAGGAGTGTCAAACGTCTCACAAACCACACCCTATGTAGTACCTTCCCAGAAACATTTTGTCGGAGTGCGACAGGGACAAATATCACTTGTTCTCTGAGGCCAGAGAAGACATGGCAGCCCTGGAGAAGGACTATGAAGAGGGAGAGGAGTACTAACATTTTGGTAGTAAAAAATCACCCATTTTGAATGTTATATTGTTTTTTTTTTGTGCATCTCTGTGCGATGTTCATGTCGATTCCCTGAGTCATTTCATGTGAATCTGAGCTATTGCCGTTCAAGCAGGCAGATATCCGCCCGCTATGACGTAGCGTTGCGATAAAGCCGCTCTCGCTACACTAACAGGAATACTTTAAGATCAGGAAAACGTCTATTAATACACGTCAGATCTCAATACTGGTCGATGTCATAACGCGGGAGGTTGTCTTCTCTCCAATGCGCCATTGATCATATTTTTTTTTGGGCGATATTCCTACCTCGAGAAAATGTGCAATTTAACTGAGGGTCTCTAACACATTTCTCCTATTTGTCTGCTTCTTCAGTCCAGGGTGAATTGCATGGTGCCATTGCGAATTTCAGACTCCACTCTGTGAGGCACATCGATCTGCAGGTTGACCATGGTGAGATTGTAGAGTCCGAAATTGATAGTGCAGTTTTTGCAGGCGATTTTACAGCAAACTAGGTACTTCACACACTGATATTCGGTTCGGTATTAATTGTGTTGCGCTTGCTTGCGCGCAGGCCATAGAGAGAGCATTGCATTGTGGGTTTTGTAGTCGACGTGAGCTGCAACAGATTTTCACATGTTGCTACCACCCTTATTATATGACAAATCAATTATTGGTTCACAAAAAAATATATATTGTTCTGTAACACTGTAAATTATAGGAATGAGTGGATTTTTCCTTTTAAAGGCAGAGGCTCCAAGTCGAGATCTCTGGAACCCTCCTCACGACAGCTAAAGATCCCAAAGGTTCTGCACGTTCTCTCCGAATCTTCAAAGGCCTACGCCTTTTTCACTCAAGTTAGTTCCATTATCTGGTGACCTAATTTAGCTTTTATAGCCAGGGTGGTCTCTCCTCTCTCCCACGCCTATCTTTCCCTTCCCCCACCCCTATCTTTCCCCTCTCTCTCCCCTTCCCCCACCACTCCCTCCCTCTTCCCCTCCCACATCCCTCTCCCCTCCCTCTTCCATCCCTCTCCCACTCAAATCAAATTGTATTGGTCGCATGTAAATATTTAGCAGTGTTATTGCGGGTGTAGCAAAATGCTTGTGCTCCTAGCTCCAACAGTGCAGTAGCATCTAACATTTCACAACAATACACAAATCTAAAAGTAAAAGAATGGAATTAAGAAATATTAGGATGAGCAATGTTGACGTGGCATTGACTAGAATACAGTATATACATCTGAAATGAGTAAAACAGTATGTAAACATTATTACATACTGGGTTGGTAGCCGGCTAGTGACAGTGACTAAGGTTCAGGGCAAGGTACACCCACCCCTCTTCTCTCCCCCACCCCTCTCCCCTCCCCCACCTCTCTCCCTTCCCCCACCCCTCTCCCCTCCCCCCACCTCTCTCCCTCCCCACCCTCTCCCCTCCCCCACCTCTCTCCCCTCCCCCCACCTCTCTCCCTCCCCACCCCTCTCCCCTACCCCACCCTTCTTCCCTCCCTCCCCACCCCTCTCCCTCCCCCACCCCTCTCCCCTCCCCCCACCCCTCTCCCTCCCCACCCCTCTCCCCTCCCCCACCTCTCTCCCCTCCCCACCCCTCTCCCTCCCCACCTCTCTCCCCCTCCCCACCCCTCTCCCCTCCCCCACCCCTCTCCCTCCTCCCCACCCCTCTCCCTACCCCACCCCTCTCCCTCCCCCACCTCTCTCCCTCCCCACCCTTCTCCCCTAGACTCCAGCCCTCTCTCCCTCCCCACCCCTCTCCCTACCCCACCCCTCTCCCCTCCCCACCCTCTCCCCTACCCCCACCTCTCCCTCTCCCCTCCCCACCTCTCTCCCTCCCCACCCTTCTCCCTAGACCACTCCCCTCTCCCTCCCCCACCCCTCTCCCTCCCCACCTCTCTCCCCTCCCCCCACCTCTCTCCCCCTCCCCCCACCCCTCTCCCCTCCCCCACCTCTCTCCCTCCCCCACCTCTCTCCCCTCCCCCACCTCTCTCCCTCCCCCACCTCTCCCTCCCCTCCCCCCACCCCTCTCCCCTACCCCCACCCTTCTTCCCTCCCTCCCCACCCCTCTCCCTCCCCACCCCTCTCCTCCCTCCCCACCCCTCTCCCTCCCCCCACCTCTCTCCCCCTCCCCCCCCCCTCTCCCCTCCCCCACCTCACCTCTCTCCCTCCCCCACCCCTCTCCCTCCCCACCTCTCTCTCCCCTCCCCCCACCCCTCTCCCTCCCCCCACCCCTCTCCCCTCCCCCACCCCTCTCCCCTCCCCACCCTTCTCCCCTAGGCACCCCTCTCCCTCCCCACCCTCTCCCCTCCCCCACCTCTCTCCCCCCTCCCCCACCCTTCTCCCCCTACCCACCCTCTCTCCCTCCCCCACCCCTCTCCCCTACCCCACCCCCTCTCCCCCTCCCCTCCCCACCCCTCTCCCCCCTCCCACCCTCTCCCCTCCCCACCTCTCTCTCCCCTCCCCCCACCCTTCTCCCCCTAGACGACCCTCTCTCCCCTCCCCACCCTTCTCCCCTAGGCCCACCTCTCCCTCCCCCACCCCTCTCCCTCCCCACCTCTCTCTCCCTCCCCACCCTTCTCCCCTAGACGACCCCCTCTCCCTCTCCCTCCCCACCTCTCTCCCTCCCCCACCTCTCTCCCTCCCCACCCCCTCTCCCTCTCTCCCACCTCCCTCTCCCTCCCACCCTCTCTCTCTCCCTCCCCACCTCTCTCCCCTCCCCCACCCCCTCTCCCTCTCCTCCCCCACCTCTCTCCCTCCCCACTCCTCTCTCCTCCTCCCCACCCCTCTCTCCCTCCCCCACCCCTCTCCCTCCCCACCCTCTCCCTCCCCACCTCTCTCCCCTCCCCCACCTCTCTCCCTCCCCCACCCTCTCCCTCCACCCCTCTCCCCTCCTCTCTCCCCTCCCACCCCTCTCCCTCCCCCACCTCTCTCCCTCCCCACCTCTCTCCCCTCCCCCCCACCCCTCTCCCCTCCCCACCCCTCTCCCCTCCCCTCCCCACCCTCTCTCCCCTCCCACCCCTCTCCCTCCCCCCACCTCTCCCTCCCCACCCTCTTCCTCTCCCTCCTCTCTCCCCTCCCCACCTCTCTCCTCCCCCACCCTTCTCCCCTAGGCACCCCTCTCCCCTCCCCACCCTCTCCCCTCCCCACCCTCTCTCCCTCCCCCCTCTCCCCTCCCCACCTCTCTCCCTCCCCCCACCCCTCTCCCCCACCCTCTCCCCTCCCCACCCTCTCCCCTCCCCCACCCTCTCTCCTCCCCACCCCTCCCTAGACTCCCTCTCCCTCCCCACCTCTCTCCCTCCCCACCCTCTCCTCCCCCACCCTCTCCCTCCCCACCTCTCTCTCCCTCCCCCCACCCTTCTCCTCCCCACCCCCCTCTCCCTCCCCCACCTCTCTCCCTCCCCCACCCTCTCCCTCCCCCACCCTTCTCTCCTCCCCACCCCTCTCCCTCCCCACCTCTCTCCCCTCCCCACCCTTCTCCCTCCCCACCCCTCTCCCTCCCCCACCTCTCTCCCCTCCCCACCCCTCTCCCTCCCCTCCCCACCCCTCTCCCTCCCCCACCTCTCCCTCCCCACCCCTCTCCCCTACCCCACCCTTCTCCCCTCCCCACCCCTCTCCCCTCCCCACTCTCTCTCCCCTCCCCACCCTCTCCCTACCCCACCCTCTCCCTCCCCCCACCTCTCTCCCCCTCCCACCCCTCTCCCTCCCCCCACCCTCTCCCTCCCCACCCTCTCCCTCCCCACCTCTCTCCCCTCCCCACCCTTCTCCCCTAGGCACCCCTCTCTCCCCTCCCCACCTCTCTCCCTCCCCCCACCCCCTCTCCCTCCCCACCTCTCTCCCCTCCCCCACCTCTCTCCCTCCCCACCTCTCTCCCTCCCCCACCTCTCTCCCTCCCCCACCTCTCTCCCCTCCCCCACCTCTTCTCCCTAGACGACCTCTCTCCCTCCCCCCACCCCTCTCCCCTCCCCCCACCTCTCTCCCTCCCCCACCTCTCTCCCCTCCCCACCTCTCTCCCTCCCCCACCCCTCTCTCTCCCCCCACCTCTCTCCCTCCCCCACCTCTCTCCCCTCCCCACCCCTCTCTCCCCCCACCCCTCTCCCTCCCCACCTCTCTCCCCTCCCCACCCTCTCCCCTCTTCCTCCTCCCCCCCCACCTCTCCCCTAGATGACCCCTCTCCCCTAGACGACCCCTCTCCCCACCTCTCTCTCCTCCCCACCCCTCTCCCCTCCTCCACCCTTCTCCCTAGATGACCCTCTCCCTACACCATTCTAGTTTCATAATTTCAACCTATCCCTGACTACTATCAACCTACCATTTGAAGGTTCCCCACAAAACAAAATTTGGTAATGATTTAGAATCAGGACGCCAACAGCATCTTGTAATCTCCATGTGCCGTTATAATAACCTGTCTGTTATACAATGCATTTGGCGAATGAGAAATAAATGATTCAATTTTTAAAAAATCTTGTCTTGAAAGAGAGCTGTTATTTAGGTTAACTTGTATATTGGGAGTTGAATCAGTCAATTAAACAGTGAGGAGTGTCTGACAGGTGGGATGTGTCAGACGCCTCACAGACCACACCCTATGTAGTACCTTCTCCATGGGGAAATGAATGGGGTTTTGGGGGATAAACGCCTCACAGACCACACCCTATGTAGTACCTTCTCCATGGGGAAATGAATGGGGTTTTGGGGGATAAACGCCTCACAGACCACACCCTATGTACTACCTTCTCTATGTGGAAATGAATGGGGTTTTGGGGGATAAATGCCTCACAGACCACACCCTATGTAGTACCTTCTCTATGGGGAAATGGATGGGGAAATGAATGGGGTTTTGGGGGATAAATGCCTCACAGACCACACCCTATGTAGTACCTTCTCTATGGGGAAATGGATGGGGAAATGAATGGGGTTTTGGGGGATAAATGCCTCACAGACCACACCCTATGTAGTACCTTCTCTATGGGGAAATGGATGGGGAAATGAATGGGGTTTTGGGGGATAAATGCCTCACAGACCACACCCTATGTAGTACCTTCTCTAAAATATTTGTCACATTGACAAATTTCAATAAAGGATTTGAGTGAAAACATACACAAACATACCAAGTGCTTTTATTTATTTGTTACCACTTCTTTATGCTTTCAATGCAACTAACTCAGTCCAAGAAGCTCAGTGCTAAATATTTCTAAAAACTAAAACATTGCATTTGGGACAAGTCATTTACTAAACCCTAAACCTCAACTAAATATTGTAATGAATAATGTGTTAATTGAGCAAGTTGAGGAGACTAAACTGCTTGGAGTAACCCTGGATTGTAAACTGTCATGGTGAAGGGTGCGGGGGAAAGAGGTGTGTGCACCAACGCTCCCCATCCAGCCTGACAGAGCTTGAGAGGATCTGCAGAGAAGAATGGGAGAAACTACCCAAATACAGGTGTGCCAAGCTTGTAGCGTCATACCCAAGAAGACTCGAGGCTGTAATCGCTGCCAAAGGTGCTTCAACAAAGTACTGAGTGAAGGGTCTGAATACTTATGCAAATGTGATTTTTCAGTTTTTTTTTTATTTTGATTAAAATTGCAAAAATGTTTAAAAAAATAAATAAAAAATCTGTTTATGCTTTGTCATTATGGGGTATTGTGATGTCATTATGGGGTATTGTGATGTCATTATGGGGTATTGTGTGTAGATGGATGAGAAAAAAAAAAAACAATTTAATCAATTTTAGAATAAGGCTGTAACCTAACAAAACGTGGAAAAAGTCAAGGGGTCTGAATACTTTCCGAAGGCACTGTATATTGTAATATTGTTGTATGGTGGTATTATACATTCTGTATTATAGATATGTAGTGGTGTAATAATGTTATATGATGTATATATTATTATATATTATTATATATGTTATATTATTTTTCGTTTTATAGGTAATGTAAGTGACTTAATGTGTTTGGACCCCAGGAAGAGTAGCTGCTGCCTTGGCAGGAACTAATGGGGATCCATAATAAATACAAATACGAGTGTTATCTCACAGTTCAATAGACATTATTTTTCTCTGCGAGAAGCTGGTCCGTTCCTACCCATTTGAAGTTAAAATGGTTAATATAAGGGTATGTACGTCCCAAGGATCCAGGAGAGCGCTGACTATGCTTTCCTACAGCTCAATACCCCAAATTCGTATCTGCGTAGAGAGAGAGTCAGCCAATCAGCTTCTGTCTGTGAGAAGGGGGAGGGACTTCCTTGTTATTTTCATACCAGGGTTGTTCTTGAATTGCGGTGGTATTTGCGTTCCTTGCAACCATGAAAAACACTTTAAAACGACAAAAATAGTTCTTCATTATACATGTTTTTGTTTATGTTGAACTGTTTATCAATTGAAAAACATAATACAAGTCCTTTATACTGCACAACGTCATGTTTACGCATTGTAAACATAAGCAAGAACTTAGGGTGAGCAAATTGGCTTGTCCTAGTACTGATGTGTAGAGTTGAAGTGGCATGTTCGGTGGATTTAGAGAAATCAATATATTATTTTGAATTATGGTGAATAAACCTATTTGATGTTGTATATATCAATAAAAACAAAGAAGGCTATTAAAATACCTATTTACTAGTATAATGTCTGTTCCTCACTTTTATGTCAATGTTGTTACTGCCTTAAATCCCCAAATTACAAAGATATACAAGAACCTTGAGCATTCCCTCCAGAGGCAAACTGTTATCGGGGAGGGGTCAATATTAGAGAAGATTCTTAGCTAATCACACCTTTTTAGTATGTCACTTGGTGCCACTTGGTGTTAGTCCATTTAAATGAAGGCAAATAACATTGTGAGCAAAACGATTGATCATATCACTTCAGTAAATGCTATTTAAAGGGTTAATGATTGTAGATTTTTGTGCATCTTGTGCCCTCCATTTCAGAAAACCCTCAATAACCCCAAAATGTCTACTTGGTATTACCATCATTGGTGTTTACTACTCCTACTGGTGGCACAATGTTATCATAACGGTACAAATTATTTTAAGTAATTAAGCTGGCATATTAGTTGATTTAGAATGGGAAGATGTACCTAAATACATTTAAATAAATAAAAAACCAGATTGTTAACTATTTTTACCTAAATGCCAGCGCAATTGAAGACCGCCCCTGTAACGGTCTCTCCCGCCAAGCGGTCTCCGCTGTAGCTTCCTGCGGGCTGTCTGCGCCCCGGCGTATAAAACCCCCAGCTCTCCCGTCCTGCTGCACTTCTGCCTTCTCTTCTGAATCCTCGACGTCAGCCTGTGAAGGAAAAGACAACCAGACACAATGGTGAGTGTTCTCACTGCTGATGTAGATAATAACAGTCTCTTTATTATTTTTTATTTCACAATGGTATTCGTATTTTAAAAAAAATAAAAAATGATAGGATTAGATCAATCTGATAAGCATGTGGACGATGGATTCTGTACATAAAGACCATGGTCCGAAAACTATTCACTACTGCTTACAATAAAAAAAACGAGCTAGTGTGTACTAATTGTACTAGGTAGTATTTAGAAGGGACTGTGTAGTTAAAAGGACTGCAGTCAGAAAGATATCGACATTCTGGACTAATGCGCAGTTGCGTCGATTCCCGCCCTTATGTTTTCCGCAGGTTATATGCGTTTCCTCTTTTTTCATATGTCGATTTTAAAGTGTTATGTATTCAACTGATATAATGAAACATTTAATTTAGGTAAAATTATTATTATTATTATTTTGTAAATATTCTTGTGACATAATCATCTACAGCTATTACATCCAATGTGGGTCAGATATCAAGTGTTCCACGTAGAAAGAACAATGACTGCCTGTGTCTTCGCTTCAGCACAAGGACATGAATTGCTGATTTGACATGTATTTTATATGCGACATGGTCGAGCACAAAGGAGAACAGGGAGGGGCGGTCTGAGATGGTTGCCATTTTATGTGTGTTTTTTCCACTGCAACGGGTGCGCAGCTGGCCCGGATGGAGGGAGGGAGGGCGAAAAGACAAGGGGGGGGGTGGGCAACAAGGCACACCTTTTTCACCATGGTCCTCTGCTCTTAAAGATACACGGTCATGCATCACGATCTGTCGTTAAATGGCACATAGAGGATCTGCAAGATGGTGGCCCAGCAGGATAGCCTGGCCAATCACTTTGCTTAAATGCCCCTTTTGCTAAATGGGTGGCCATACTAAATTCACAGTTCAGTCAAATCCAGGACTTTCCTATGAGGACATTATATTACCTACATAGATGGATGGATAGAGAGATAGATAGATGTAGATAAAAGATAAATAAGGACAAATACAAGTGAGATGGTGAAAGCAAGGTTGTCTTTAGCAGTAGCTTAAAGTATATACATGTCATGTCAGTTTACTCATTCATACTCTGAAACAGCTTTAAACCTACAAATGTGCATAGCACTATTTGATTCAAGTTTCCATGTAGTTGATCTCTCGTACCTTCTCTTTTTTCAGCGTGAGTGTATTTCAATGCATGTCGGCCAAGCCGGAGTCCAGATGGGCAATGCCTGTTGGGAGCTGTATTGCCTGGAGCATGGGATCCAGCCGGACGGACAGATGCCCAGTGACAAGACTCGTGGAGGTGGAGACGACTCCTTCAACACCTTCTTCAGTGAGACCGGAGCCGGAAAGCATGTCCCCCGTGCCATCTTCGTTGATCTGGAGCCCACTGTCATCGGTAAGATGAGACTCCTCTGAAATCCTGGATGAAAATCTATTGGATTATGGTTCACAATCTCTGAATGATTTGATATTCTGTCCCAAGATATTCTGAATATTAGGATATTCTAAGTCTACCTTTGTCTTTCAGATGAGGTGAGGACAGGTATCTATCGCCAGTTGTTCCACCCTGAGCAGCTGATCACTGGTAAGGAAGATGCTGCCAACAACTACGCCCGCGGTCACTACACCATCGGCAAGGAGATCATTGACATCGTGCTGGACAGGACACGCAAACTGGTGAGTCATCATTCTGAAATAGGCCTCTAACTAGGGTTCTACACGGAACCTTTTTCATTCTAGAAGGTTCTTCAGAAACCTTCTCTGCGGAAGAAAGCGTTTTAAAAGGGTTCTTTGGTGGGTCAGGGTTATCTTACAGGGACAAGCCGAAGAACCCTTTATGGTTCTAGGTAGAACATGCAAACAGGTTCTCCATTGCATTCTTACTACTATAACATAAGATAACATCTAACAATGTTATTATACCATTTCTCCATTCAGGCTGACCAGTGCACTGGGCTCCAGGGATTCCTCATCTTCCACAGCTTCGGAGGAGGCACTGGCTCTGGTTTCACTTCGCTGCTGATGGAACGTCTGTCTGTCGACTACGGAAAGAAGTCTAAGCTTGAGTTCGCCGTTTACCCAGCTCCCCAGGTGTCCACAGCTGTGGTGGAGCCCTACAACTCCATCCTGACCACCCACACCACCCTGGAGCACTCTGACTGTGCCTTCATGGTGGACAATGAGGCCATCTATGACATCTGTCGTAGGAACCTTGACATTGAGCGTCCCTCATACACCAACCTCAACAGGCTCATCGGCCAGATCGTCTCCTCCATCACTGCCTCCCTGCGCTTCGATGGAGCCCTGAATGTTGATCTGACAGAGTTCCAGACCAACTTGGTGCCCTACCCCCGTATCCACTTCCCTCTGGCCACCTATGCCCCAGTCATCTCCGCTGAGAAGGCCTATCACGAGCAGCTGTCAGTGGCTGACATCACCAACGCCTGCTTCGAACCGGCCAATCAGATGGTGAAGTGTGACCCTCGTCACGGCAAATACATGGCCTGCTGTCTCCTTTACCGTGGTGACGTTGTTCCCAAAGATGTAAACTCTGCCATCGCTGCCATCAAGACCAAGAGGAGTATCCAGTTTGTGGACTGGTGTCCCACTGGCTTCAAGGTGGGTATCAACTACCAGCCCCCTACGGTGGTTCCTGGAGGAGACCTGGCCAAGGTCCAGAGGGCTGTGTGCATGCTGAGCAACACCACAGCCATCGCTGAGGCCTGGGCCCGTCTGGACCACAAGTTTGACCTGATGTATGCCAAGAGAGCCGTGCACTGGTGCGTTGGTGAGGGCATGGAGGAGGGAGAGTTCTCTGAGGCCAGAGAAGACATGGCAGCCCTGGAGAAGGATTATGAAGAGGTGGGCACTGACAGCGTGGGAGAAGAGGATGAGGAGGGAGAGGAATATTAAAAGGCTAAACATGCTTTGCCACCCTACATTCCAACACTGACTGTTGGAGTCCTACGCTTAACATGACCACAACACATTCCCCACTGCAGTGTTAACAGTCTCTGTTACATCTAGTCATGTTGTGTCAGGGTTCTCAATAAACACGCCACGTCTCTTGTCTAGACAACAAAAAAATTGAATGTGAAACGAGTTTTTGTTTTTTGGGAAATCTGTTGAACTTCTGCAGCAGCCGTTAATGAGGGTCTCCGTGAGTTAAGTTCTGCCAGGGGTGGCATGCCAGTCAATGTAGGAGTGGCGTCATGGATCTGACCCATCCTGTGCAAATATGGTTGTAGCCTACTGAAATGGCACACGTAGACATCACTGCATCATTTTTAGCCTAAGAGGGATATTTTGGGGACAGCTATTGATATTTGGTAGGCATTACACTTGCATACATTTCTTCTGAACTGGTACATTAATTCTGATGTTGTGGAAATTCTTACACAGGGACACTCAAAGTCGATCTTAAATTAATATATATATTTTTTTAATTGCGAGCGCACTGGAGATGTTTCATCCAACTCAGTGCACCACGTCAATCAGGAGCTCAATTACTGGCAGTCCCAGCAGTTGTCTTATATACGGCTATACACACACACACAAGTTTATATTTGCATAATAAATCATTACCGTTTTGTTTCAGTAATGTGACCGAACCAATACTGGTTCATAACATGTGACAGACCAATACCTCACAAGGCTTCTTCTCTCTTATACTGAGACCTTGAAACTGAGATATCTTGTTCGTTCTCAAAACAAGGTTCTGGGCGTACTGCCAAATTGCAGCTACTGATAGTGAGGATTTGTCCATTCAGTCACTTGCATGAACACAGAATTTGGTTTATAGAAAAGCACAAACATAGAACTTATAAATTGGTAAATAGAAAAGCACGTCATCACTTTCCATCACATTCCATCCTCATCACTTATGTGATAATAATCATTATATTTTAATGTAGGCATTTAGATTTTAGCTTCTATATCAAAATATGCTGTACCTATTAAAGTAAGGGAAATCAACACAGAAAAAAAACAACATACTTCATAACTTCAAACCCTTCATTCTCTCCTTACATAAGGTTAGCCCAAGCTACAATCTATTGGTTCTCCTCACGTAAGGTTAGCCCAAGCTACAATCTAGTGGTTCTCCTCACGTAAGGTTAGCCCAAGCTACAATCTAGTGGTTCTCCTCACATAAGGTTAGCCCAAGCTACAATCTAGTGGTTCTCCTCACATAAGGTTAGCCCAAGCTACAATCTAGTGGTTCTCCTCACATAAGGTTAGCCCAAGCTACAATCTAGTGGTTCTCCTCACATAAGGTTAGCCCAAGCTACAATCTAGTGGTTCTCCTCACATAAGGTTAGCCCAAGCTACAATCTAGTTGTTCTCCTCACATGAGGTTAGCCCAAGCTACAATCTAGTGGTTCTCCTCACATGAGATTAGCCCAAGATACAATCTAGTGGTTCTCCTCACATAAGGTTAGCCCAAGCTACAATCTAGTGGTTCTCCTCACATAAGGTTAGCCCAAGCTACAATCTAGTGGTTCTCCTCACATAAGGTTAGCCCAAGCTACAATCTAGTGGTTCTCCTCACGTAAGGTTATCTCAAGCTACAATCTAGTGGTTCTCCTCACGTAAGGTTAGCCCAAGCTACCATCTAGTGGTTCTCCTCACATAAGGTTAGCCCAAGCTACAATCTAGTGGTTCTCCTCACATAAGGTTAGCCCAAGCTACAATCTAGTTGTTCTCCTCACGTAAGGTTAGCCCAAGCTACAATCTAGTGGTTCTCCTCACATAAGGTTAGCCCAAGCTACAATCTAGTGGTTCTCCTCACGTAAGGTTAGCCCAAGCTACAATCTATTGGTTCTCCTCTCATAAGGTTAGCCCAAGCTACAATCTAGTGGTTCTCCTCACGTAAGGTTAGCCCAAGCTACAATCTAGTGGTTCTCCTCACATAAGGTTAGCCCAAGCTACAATCTAGTGGTTCTCCTCACATAAGGTTAGCCCAAGCTACAATTTAGTGGTTCTCCTCACATAAGGTTAGCCCAAGCTACAATCTAGTGGTTCTCCTCACATAAGGTTAGCCCAAGCTACAATCTAGTGGTTCTCCTCACGTAAGGTTATCTCAAGCTACAATCTAGTGGTTCTCCTCACATAAGGTTAGCCCAAGCTACAATTTAGTGGTTCTCCTCACATAAGGTTAGCCCAAGCTACAATCTAGTGGTTCTCCTCACATAAGGTTAGCCCAAGCTACAATCTAGTGGTTCTCCTCACATAAGGTTAGCCCAAGCTACAATCTAGTCGTTCTCCTCACGTAAGGTTAGCCCAAGCTACAATCTAGTGGTTCTCCTCACATAAGGTTAGCCCAAGCTACAATCTAGTGGTTCTCCTCACATAAGGTTAGCACAAGCTACAATCTAGTTGTTCTCCTCACATGAGGTTAGCCCAAGCTACAATCTAGTGGTTCTCCTCACATGAGATTAGCCCAAGATACAATCTAGTGGTTCTCCTCACATAAGGTTAGCCCAAGCTACAATCTAGTGGTTCTCCTCACATAAGGTTAGCCCAAGCTACAATCTAGTGGTTCTCCTCACATAAGGTTAGCCCAAGCTACAATCTAGTGGTTCTCCTCACGTAAGGTTATCTCAAGCTACAATCTAGTGGTTCTCCTCACGTAAGGTTAGCCCAAGCTACCATCTAGTGGTTCTCCTCACATAAGGTTAGCCCAAGCTACACTTGTCAGCCCAAGCTGGTTCAATCTAGTCTACTGTTAGCCCAGCTACAATCTAGTGGTTCTACATAAGGTTATGCTACATAAGGTTAGCTACAATCTAGTGGTTCTCCTCAGCTACAATCTAGTGTGGTTCTAGCTACAATCTAGTGGTTCTCCTCACAGGTTAGCCTACAATCTAGTGGTTCTCCTCACATAAGGTTAGCTACAATCTAGTGGTTCTCCTCACGTAAGGTCTCAAGCTACAATCTAGTGGTTCTACTTCTAGTGGTTCTCACATAAGGTTAGCCCAAGCTACAATCTAGTGGTTCTCCTCAGGTTCAAGCTACAATCTAGTTGTAAGGTTAGCCCAAGCTACAATCTAGTGGTTCTCCTCACATAAGGTTAGCCCAAGCTACAATCTAGTGGTTCTCCTCACGTAAGGTTAGCCCAAGCTACAATCTATTGGTTCTCCTCATAAGGTTAGCCCAAGCTACAATCTAGTGGTTCTCCTCACATAAGGTTAGCCCAAGCTACAATCTAGTGGTTCTCCTCACATAAGGTTAGCCCAAGCTACAATCTAGTGGTTCTCCTCACATAAGGTTAGCCCAAGCTACAATTTAGTGGTTCTCTCACATAAGGTTAGCCCAAGCTACAATCTAGTGGTTCTCCTCACATAAGGTTAGCCCAAGCTACAATCTAGTGGTTCTCCTCACGTAAGGTTATGTCAATCTAGTGGTTCTCTCACATAAGGTTAGCCCAAGCTACAATTTAGTGGTTCTCCTCACATAAGGTTAGCCCAAGCTACAATCTAGTGGTTCTCCTCACATAAGGTTAGCCCAAGCTACAATCTAGTGGTTCTCCTCACATAAGGTTAGGCCCAAGCTACAATCTAGTCGTTCTCTCACGTAAGGTTAGCCCAAGCTACAATCTAGTGGTTCTCCTCACATAAGGTTAGCCCAAGCTACAATCTAGTGGTTCTCCTCACATAAGGTTAGCACAAGCTACAATCTAGTGGTTCTCCTCACGTAAGGTTATCTCAAGCTACAATCTAGTGGTTCTCCTCACATAAGGTTAGCCCAAGCTACAATCTAGTGGTTCTCCTCACGTAAGGTTAGCCCAAGCTACAATCTAGTGGTTCTCCTCACGTAAGGTTAGCCAAAGCTACAATCTATTGGTTCTCCTCACATAAGGTTAGCCCAAGCTACAATCTAGTGGTTCTCCTCACGTAAGGTTAGCCCAAGCTACAATCTAGTGGTTCTCCTCACATAAGGTTAGCCCAAGCTACAATCTAGTGGTTCTCCTCACGTAAGGTTAGCCCAAGCTACAATCTAATGGTTCTCCTCACATAAGGTTAGCCCAAGCTACAATCTAGTTGTTCTCCTCACATAAGGTTAGCCCAAGCTACAATCTAGTGGTTCTCCTCACGTAAGGTTAGCCCAAGCTACAATCTAATGGTTCTCCTCACATAAGGTTAGCCCAAGCTACAATCTAGTTGTTCTCCTCACATAAGGTTAGCCCAAGCTACAATCTAGTGGTTCTCCTCACATGAGATTAGCCCAAGATACAATCTAGTGGTTCTCCTCACATAAGGTTAGCCCAAGCTACAATCTAGTGGTTCTCCTCACATAAGGTTAGCCCAAGCTACAATCTAGTGGTTCTCCTCACATAAGGTTAGCCCAAGCTACAATCTAGTGGTTCTCCTCACATAAGGTTAGCCCAAGCTACAATCTAGTGGTTCTCCTCACGTAAGGTTATCTCAAGCTACAATCTAGTGGTTCTCCTCACGTAAGGTTAGCCCAAGCTACCATCTAGTGGTTCTCCTCACATAAGGTTAGCCCAAGCTACAATCTAGTGGTTCTCCTCACATAAGGTTAGCCCAAGCTACAATCTAGTTGTTCTCCTCACGTAAGGTTAGCCCAAGCTACAATCTAGTGGTTCTCCTCACGTAAGGTTAGCCCAAGCTACAATCTAGTGGTTCTCCTCACGTAAGGTTAGCCCAAGCTACAATCTAGTGGTTCTCCACACGTAAGGTTAGCCAAAGCTACAATCTAGTGGTTCTCCTCACATAAGGTTAGCCCAAGCTACAATCTAGTGGTTCTCCTCACGTAAGGTTAGCCCAAGCTACAATTTAGTGGTTCTCCTCACATAAGGTTAGCCCAAGCTACAATCTAGTGGTTCTCCTCACATAAGGTTAGCCCAAGCTACAATCTAGTGGTTCTCCTCACGTAAGGTTATCTCAAGCTACAATCTAGTGGTTCTCCTCACATAAGGTTAGCCCAAGCTACAATTTAGTGGTTCTCCTCACATAAGGTTAGCCCAAGCTACAATCTAGTGGTTCTCCTCACATAAGGTTAGCCCAAGCTACAATCTAGTGGTTCTCCTCACGTAAGGTTATCTCAAGCTACAATCTAGTGGTTCTCCTCACATAAGGTTAGCCCAAGCTACAATCTAGTGGTTCTCCTCACGTAATGTTATCCCAAGCTACAATCTAGTGGTTCTCCTCACGTAAGGTTAGCCCAAGCTACAATCTAGTGGTTCTCCTCACGTAAGGTTAGCCCAAGCTACAATCTATTGGTTCTCCTCACATAAGGTTATCCCAAGCTACAATCTAGTGGTTCTCCTCACATAAGGTTAGCCCAAGCTACAATCTAGTGGTTCTCCTCACGTAAGGTTATCTCAAGCTACAATCTAGTGGTTCTCCTCACATAAGGTTAGCCCAAGCTACAATCTAATGGTTCTCCTCACATAAGGTTAGCCCAAGCTACAATCTAGTGGTTCTCCTCACGTAGGTTAGCCCAAGCTACAATCTAATGGTTCTCCTCACATAAGGTTAGCCCAAGCTACAATCTAGTTTTTCTCCTCACATAAGGTTAGCCCAAGCTACAATCTAGTGGTTCTCCTCACATAAGGTTAGCCCAAGCTACAATCTAGTGGTTCTCCTCACGTAAGGTTATCTCAAGCTACAATCTAGTGGTTCTCCTCACATAAGGTTATCCCAAGCTACAATCTAGTGGTTCTCCTCACGTAAGGTTAGCCCAAGCTACAATCTAGTGGTTCTCCTCACGTAAGGTTAGCCCAAGCTACCATCTAGTGGTTCTCTTCACATAAGGTTAGCCCAAGCTACAATCTAGTGGTTCTCCTCACATAAGGTTAGCCCAAGCTACAATCTAGTGGTTATCCTCACATAAGGTTAGCCCAAGCTACCATCTAGTGGTTCTCCTTACGTAAGGTTAGCCCAAGCTACAATCTAGTGGTTCTCCTCACATAAGGTTAGCCCAAGCTACAATCTAGTGGTTCTCCTCACGTAAGGTTAGCCCAAGCTACAATCTAGTGGTTCTCCTCACGTAAGGTTATCTCAAGCTACAATCTAGTGGTTCTCCTCACGTAAGGTTAGCCCAAGCTACCATCTAGTGGTTCTCTTCACATAAGGTTAGCCCAAGCTACAATCTAGTGGTTCTCCTCACATAAGGTTAGCCCAAGCTACAATCTAGTGGTTATCCTCACATAAGGTTAGCCCAAGCTACCATCTAGTGGTTCTCCTTACGTAAGGTTAGCCCAAGCTACAATCTAGTGGTTCTCCTCACATAAGGTTAGCCCAAGCTACAATCTAGTGGTTCTCCTCACATAAGGTTAGCCCAAGCTACAATCTAGTGGTTCTCCTCACGTAAGGTTAGCCCAAGCTATAATCTAGTGGTTCTCCTCACGTAAGGTTAGCCCAAGCTACAATCTAGTGGTTCTCCTCACATAAGGTTAGCCCAAGCTACAATTTAGTGGTTCTCCTCACATAAGGTTAGCCCAAGCTACAATCTAATGGTTCTCCTCACATAAGGTTAGCCCAAGCTACAATCTAGTGGTTCTCCTCACGTAGGTTAGCCCAAGCTACAATCTAATGGTTCTCCTCACATAAGGTTAGCCCAAGCTACAATCTAGTTTTTCTCCTCACATAAGGTTAGCCCAAGCTACAATCTAGTGGTTCTCCTCACATAAGGTTAGCCCAAGCTACAATCTAGTGGTTCTCCTCACGTAAGGTTATCTCAAGCTACAATCTAGTGGTTCTCCTCACATAAGGTTATCCCAAGCTACAATCTAGTGGTTCTCCTCACGTAAGGTTATCTCAAGCTACAATCTAGTGGTTCTCCTCACATAAGGTTAGCCCAAGCTACAATCTAGTGGTTCTCCTCACGTAAGGTTATCTCAAGCTACAATCTAGTGGTTCTCCTCACATAAGGTTATCCCAAGCTACAATCTAGTGGTTCTCCTCACGTAAGGTTAGCCCAAGCTACAATCTAGTGGTTCTCCTCACGTAAGGTTAGCCCAAGCTACAATCTATTGGTTCTCCTCACATAAGGTTACCCCAAGCTACAATCTAGTGGTTCTCCTCACGTAAGGTTAGCCCAAGCTACAATCTAGTGGTTCTCCTCACGTAAGGTTAGCCCAAGCTACAATCTAATGGTTCTCCTCACATAAGGTTAGCCCAAGCTACAATCTAGTTTTTCTCCTCACGTAAGGTTAGCCCAAGCTACAATATAGTGGTTCTCCTCACGTAAGGTTAGCCCAAGCTACAATCTAGTGGTTCTCCTCACGTAAGGTTAGCCCAAGCTACAATCTATTGGTTCTCCTCACATAAGGTTAGCCCAAGCTACAATCTAGTGGTTATCCTCATATAAGGTTAGCCCAAGCTACAATCTAGTGGTTCTCCTCACGTAAGGTTATCTCAAGCTACAATCTAGTGGTTCTCCTCACGTAAGGTTAGCCCAAGCTACCATCTAGTGGTTCTCTTCACATAAGGTTAGCCAAGCTACAATCTAGTGGTTATCCTCACATAAGGTTAGCCCAAGCTACCATCTAGTGGTTCTCCTTACATAAGGTTAGCCCAAGCTACAATCTAGTTGTTCTCCTCACATAAGTTTATCCCAGGCTACAATCTAGTGGTTCTCCTCACATAAGGTTAGCCCAAGCTACAATCTAGTGGTTCTCCTCACATAAGGTTATCCCAAGCTACAATCTAGTGGTTCTCCTCACGTAAGGTTAGCCCAAGCTACAATCTAGTGATTCTCCTCACGTAAGGTTAGCCCAAGCTACAATCTAGTGTCTCTCCTCACATTTTAGGGCCTCGCCGTTCCAAATCATAATTATAACTATTCATAAATTATCCAACCCAAATGTAGAATGACAGTCTTCAGTGCTTTAAGTTGGTTCTATCACTTTAATTTAAGACCCTCAACTTAGCACACACTGATACTGGCAGAATGTACATTTACATTGAACTTATATTTCTAGCGTGAACTTTTCTCATCACGGCCTCCATATGTGGCAATGACATTTCGCAGTGTGCAGAAATAAACAATTTTGGACAAGCCTAACCACCCTCATCCTTCTGGACTTTTGTTCATGTTCTTCTTCAGACAGTGTTTCCGTCCAAATTGATAATGTCTCTCACCTGAGGCGCCTCTGTCCTTTACAGTCATTACATCTTCTCCACTAGCAGCATGAGAGAAGTTTGGACTGCATCTCTCTCCATGCTCACTCCACGTGGACTCATGTCCCACCTCCCGAGAGAAAAGGCATGAGAGAGAAAGGCGGTTGATAGCTTCTGGATGCTGTGAGCAGGTTGCTGGCTCGGACTCAAGTCTCACGGTAGAATTGGTGAAGGAACCGTACTGAACGCCATCGTCTGTCGCCATTCAGCTGGTTAGAGGGGGTGTTGAGGTTCACACTGTTCTTGGTCAAGTATAACATGTCCATCACATTGATTACAACTTGAGATGGATCTCCCTTGGGTGGTAGCCTCTCTCCAGCAGCGAACTTGGTTTGAGATACTCGTATTATTTCCCTATAGCCTCTATACTCTGATGTGGATGGGCTATTTTTTCCTACCATTTCCAACTGGCAAACATCACATTACACCACGCAGTGACATGTTGCAGCTCTAATATAACCATCTGTAACCAGTAGGTGGCACTGTAACCTAATGTACAGTAGTAGTGCGGAATGTGGAAAACTAAGAACTGGCACCATAGATATCTCTATTTGGAAATGACCTGTTTTAGCATGGACATTGCCATGGACATTGTCAGCTGGGTGGAGATTCCTATAATGTGGGAGCGATCTGCCAATGATCAGAGCATTTTCTTCTTCAGATTTGGTTGTATGTATTGTAAATGGCTTTATACTACACTACCGTTTAAAAGTTTGGGGTCACTTAGAAATGTCCTTGTTTTTGAAAGAAAATATTTATTTTTGTCCATTAAAATAACAACAATAACAAATTGATCAGAAATACAGTGTAGACATTGTTAATGTTGTAAATAACTATTTACAACATTAGAGTTGCAACGAAAAGCTATCTTTCTCAGACTGACCAATAAAAAGTAAAGATTAAGATGGGCAAAAGAACACAGACACTGGACAGAGGAACTCTCGCCTAGAAGGCCAGCATCCCGGAGTCGCCTCTTCACTGTTGACGTTGAGACTGGTGTTTTGCGGGTACTATTTAATGAAGCTGCCAGTTGAGGACTTGTGAGGCGTCTGTTTCTCAAACTAGACACTCTAATGTACTTGTCCTCTTCCTCATTTGTGCATCGGGGCCTCCCACTCCTCTTTCTATTCTGGTTAGAGACAGT
Source organism: Brachymystax lenok tsinlingensis (assembly GCA_030435695.1). Taxonomy (NCBI): domain Eukaryota; kingdom Metazoa; phylum Chordata; class Actinopteri; order Salmoniformes; family Salmonidae; genus Brachymystax; species Brachymystax lenok. Next base: position 4,637,375 of record CM059785.1, read on the forward strand.
TTGCGCTGTTCTGTGAAGGGAGTAGTACACAGCGTTGTACGAGATCTTCCGTTTCTTGGCAATTTCTCGGATGGAATAGCCATTATTTATCAGAACAAGAATAGACTGACGAGTTTCAGAAGAAAGTTCTTTGTTTCTGGCCATTTTGAGCCTGTAATTGTCGTGGAAAAAATGATCTTCAAATTATGACACTCATACAAGAAACTTGTGAATTCAATAAGACCTTTAATTCAGAGTAATCAAAGGCCGAGCCGTGACCCGGATCACAGCTAACAGCATTAACCCCACACTTATAATTTATACCCTTACAGCATTTGAGTACAACCCATATGTAAATGCAGTCACTCCTTCTTTCTCTCATGCCACCTATCATCTTTTGATCTGAGGTCTTGCTTGTTCACGCCCAGTAACGCCCCTATCTGTTCCAAGTTTAGATTATATGGTGGCAGGCCCTTCAATGTTATAACAATAATACATTTTATTGTGTACATATATTACTTGTGTTGGCCATTCTGCTGTCATCTTTTAGACCTTAATGGATTAAATTAGTATTATATCTCTACTTGATGTATCTCATGGTTCCAGTTGTATTGATCTCTGTATATGAAAATATCTTGTCTTTATCTCTCCTCACCACATTCTATCTTAGCAATTGCTTGCTGTCACTCACACACCTGACAGCTGCTTGGTCTGTATTCGTAGCCCTGCAACCGCCCAAGCCTTTAACCTAAATGTTCCTATACCTTATAAGTCCTTTTGTTTCTGTTCGCCTGGCTAATTTTACAGACCCTGTTACTTGACTATGTCTGACTTTTAACATATGTATTTACGGATCTCAGCTTTGTAGCCTTGTCACCAGCCGAGACAACCTTTGGCATGTGTTCTGCTGAGGAGTGGTGCTTGTTTTTGCACTTAAGCCTCAGCCAATATTATCATGTTGTCTGCTATCACATAGTACATTAATTAAATTAATTAATGTGTCTTAGCCATGTTTTTACTACCACATAATCGAACCCACAAATGCTGATGCTCCAGATACTCAACCAGTCTAAATAAGTTTTTTTGCTTCTTTAATCAGAACAACAGTTTTCAGCTGTGATAACATAATTGCAAAAGTGTTTTCTAATGATCAATTAGCCTTTTAAAATGATAAACTTGGATTATCTAACACAACGTGCCATTGGAACACAGGAGTGATGGTTGCTGATAATGGGCCTCTGTACGCCTATGTAGAAATTCCATACAAAATCTGCCGTTTCCGGCTTCAAAAGACATTTACAACATGAACAATGTCTACACTGTATTTCTGATCAAGTTGATGTTATTTTAATGGACAAAAAAAAATAGCTTTTCTTTCAAAAACAAGGACATTTCTAAGTGACCCCAAACTTTTGAGCGGTAGTGCATATTACTTGCCATCTACTGGCCACAATAAATAAATGACACAAGAAGTGTTTCAGCACTCCAGCACTGCAGGTGGTGGTAAATCACCAATATTTGCTTTACACTTTTTTTTCAAACCAAAAAAGATGAAGAAAATGTACTACTTTAAAATGGTGATGGCCTCAATAGCGCTGGCCTGTGCTGTCACAGACCCCATAATGGGACAGATACAAAGTTCTTTCTCATCAGTGGTATTCAGAATGTCTCTGTGCCTAACACTAGCCCAGTGGAATTCAGAATGTCTCTGTGCCTAACACTAGCCCAGTGGTATTCAGAATGTCTCTGTGCCTAACACTAGCCCAGGTGGTTTTCAGAATGTCTCTGTGCCTAACACTAGCCCAGGTGGTTTTCAGAATGTCTCTGTGCCTAACACTAGCCCAGTGGTTTTCAGAATGTCTCTGTGCCTAACACTAGCCCAGTGGTATTCAGAATGTCTCTGTGCCTAACACTAGCCCAGTGGTATTCAGAATGTCTCTGTGCCTAACACTAGCCCAGTGGTATTCAGAATGTCTCTGTGCCTAACACTAGCCCAGGTGGTTTTCAGAATGTCTCTGTGCCTAACACTAGCCCAGTGGTATTCAGAATGTCTCTGTGCCTAACACTAGCCCAGGTGGTTTTCAGAATGTCTCTGTGCCTAACACTAGCCCAGGTGGTTTTCAGAATGTCTCTGTGCCTAACACTAGCCCAGTGGTATTCAGAATGTCTCTGTGCCTAACACTAGCCCAGTGGTATTCAGAATGTCTCTGTGCCTAACACTAGCCCAGTGGTATTCAGAATGTCTCTGTGCCTAACACTAGCCCAGTGGTATTCAGAATGTCTCTGTGCCTAACACTAGCCCAGTGGTATTCAGAATGTCTCTGTGCCTAACACTAGCCCAGTGGTATTCAGAATGTCTCTGTGCCTAACACTAGCCCAGGTGGTTTTCAGAATGTCTCTGTACCTAACACTAGCCCAGGTGGTATTCAGAATGTCTCTGTGCCTAACACTAGCCCAGTGGTATTCAGAATGTCTCTGTGCCTAACACTAGCCCAGTGGTATTCAGAATGTCTCTGTGCCTAACACTAGCCCAGTGGTATTCAGAATGTCTCTGTGCCTAACACTAGCCCAGTGGTATTCAGAATGTCTCTGTGCCTAACACTAGCCCAGGTGGTTTTCAGAATGTCTCTGTGCCTAACACTAGCCCAGTGGTTTTCAGAATGTCTCTGTGCCTAACACTAGCCCAGTGGTATTCAGAATGTCTCTGTGCCTAACACTAGCCCAGTGGTATTCAGAATGTCTCTGTGCCTAACACTAGCCCAGTGGTATTCAGAATGTCTCTGTGCCTAACACTCAGCCCAGTGGTATTCAGAATGTCTCTGTGCCTAACACTAGCCCAGGTGGTTTTCAGAATGTCTCTGTACCTAACACTAGCCCAGGTGGTATTCAGAATGTCTCTGTGCCTAACACTAGCCCAGTGGTATTCAGAATGTCTCTGTGCCTAACACTAGCCCAGTGGTATTCAGAATGTCTCTGTGCCTAACACTAGCCCAGTGGTATTCAGAATGTCTCTGTGCCTAACACTAGCCCAGTGGTTTTCAGAATGTCTCTGTGCCTAACACTAGCCCAGTGGTATTCAGAATGTCTCTGTGCCTAACACTAGCCCAGTGGTATTCAGAATGTCTCTGTGCCTAACACTAGCCCAGTGGTATTCAGAATGTCTCTGTGCCTAACACTAGCCCAGTGGTATTCAGAATGTCTCTGTGCCTAACACTAGCCCAGTGGTATTAAGAATGTCTCTGTGCCTAACACTAGCCCAGGTGGTATTCAGAATGTCTCTGTGCCTAACACTAGCCCAGTGGTATTCAGAATGTCTCTGTGCCTAACACTAGCCCAGTGGTATTCAGAATGTCTCTGTGCCTAACACTAGCCCAGGTGGTATTCAGAATGTCTCTGTGCCTAACACTAGCCCAGTGGTATTCAGAATGTGTCTGTGCCTAACACTAGCCCAGGTGGTATTCAGAATGTCTCTGTGCCTAACACTAGCCCAGGTGGTATTCAGAATGTCTCTGTGCCTAACACTAGCCCAGGTGGTATTCAGAATGTCTCTGTGCCTAACACTAGCCCAGTGGTATTCAGAATGTCTCTGTGCCTACCACTAGCCCAGTGGTATTCAGAATGTCTCTGTGCCTAACACTAGCCCAGTGGTATTCAGAATGTCTCTGTGCCTACCACTAGCCCAGTGGTATTCAGAATGTCTCTGTGCCTAACACTAGCCCAGTGGTATTCAGAATGTCTCTGTGCCTAACACTAGCCAGGTGGTATTCAGAATGTCTCTGTGCCTAACACTAGCCCAGTGGTATTCAGAATGTCTCTGTGCCTAACACTAGCCCAGTGGTATTCAGAATGTCTCTGTGCCTAACACTAGCCCAGTGGTATTCAGAATGTCTCTGTGCCTAACACTAGCCCAGTGGTATTCAGAATGTCTCTGTGCCTACCACTAGCCCAGTGGTATTCAGAATGTCTCTGTGCCTAACACTAGCCCAGTGGTATTCAGAATGTCTCTGTGCCTAACACTAGCCCAGTGGTATTCAGAATGTCTCTGTGCCTACCACTAGCCCAGTGGTATTCAGAATGTGTCTGTGCCTAACACTAGCCCAGTGGTATTCAGAATGTCTCTGTGCCTAACACTAGCCCAGGTGGTATTCAGAATGTCTCTGTGCCTAACACTAGCCCAGGTGGTATTCAGAATGTCTCTGTGCCTAACACTAGCCCAGGTGGTATTCAGAATGTCTCTGTGCCTAACACTAGCCCAGTGGTATTCAGAATGTCTCTGTGCCTAACACTAGCCTAGTGGTATTCAGAATGTCTCTGTGCCTAACACTAGCCCAGTGGTATTCAGAATGTCTCTGTGCCTAACACTAGCCCAGTGGTATTCAGAATGTCTCTGTGCCTAACACTAGCCCAGTGGAATTCAGAATGTCTCTGTGCCTAACACTAGGAAAAAACAGATCCACTGATTTAACAAACATTCATCTGTAATAAAAGGCCTTTCATCTGTTACGTTCACAGATAACCCCACCCCTCTCCCATCCCCACCCCTCTCCCTACACCCCTCTCCCTACACCCCTCTCCCATCCCCACCCCTCTCCCTACACCCCTCTCCCTACACCACCCCTCTCCCTACACCCCTCTCCCTACACCCCTCTCCCATCCCCACCCCTCTCCCTACACCCCTCTCTCTACACCCCGCTCCCTACACCACCCCTCTCCCTACACCACCCCTCTCCCATCCCCACCCCTCTCCCTACACCCCTCTCCCTACACCCTCTCCCATCCCCACCCCTCTCCCTACACCCCGCCTCCCTACACCACCCCTCTCCCTACACCACCCTCTCCCATCCCAACCCCTCTCCCTACACCCCTCTCCCTACACCACACCTCTCCCTACACCCCTCTCCCATCACGACCCCTCTCCCCTACACCCTACACCCCTCTCCCTACACCCTCTCCTTACCCACCACCCTCTCCTGACACCCCTCTCCCATCCCCACCCTCTCCCTACACCACCTCTCTCCCATCCCACCCTCTCCCATCCCCACCCCTCTCCCTACACCCTCTCCCATCCCCACCCCTCTCCCTACACCACCCTCTCCCTACACCCCTCTCCCATCCCCACCCCTCTCCCTGCACCCCTCTCCCATCCCCACCCTCTTCCATCCCCACCCCTCTCCCTACACCACCCTCTCCCATCCCCACCCCTCTCCCATCCCCACCCCTCTCCCTACACCCCCTCTCCCATCCCCACCCCTCTTCCATCCCCACCCCTCTCCCATCCCCACCCCTCTCCCATCACCACCCCTCTCCCATCCCCACCCCTCTCCCATCCCTACCCCTCTCCCATCACCACCCCTCTCCCTACACCCCTCTCCCATCCCCACCCTCTTCCATCCCCACCCTCTCCCATCCCCACCCCTCTCCCATCCCCACACTCCCATCCCCACCCTCTCCCATCCCCACCCCTCTCCCTACACCCCTCTCCCATCCCCACCCTCTCCCATCCCCACCCCTCTTCCATCCCCACCCCTCTCCCATCCCCACCCTCTTCCATCCCTACCCTCTCCCATCCCCACCCTCTCCCATCCCCATCCCCACCCTCTCCCATCCCATCCCCACCCTCTCCCATCCCACCCCTCTCCCATCTCCACCCTCTCCCATCTCCACCCTCTCCCAACCCACCCCCTCTCCCATCCCCACCCCTCTCCCATTCCCACCCCCTTCTCCCATCCCCACCGCTCTTCCCTACCACCACGCCTCACAGACCACATCCTATGTAGTATCTTCTCTATGGGGAAATGAATGTCTGTGGTAAACACAGGCTTAGAAGATCTTATACATTTTGTTTAGATAATATCAGTCAGTTAACATGACCTTTATGTGCTTGTTTTGATTACAAAAATGCTTCAAAATTCACAAAATTCAGCGTTTACCCCCCCAAAAAAACTTCTAAAAACCCCAAACCCCAGAAGCTTTGACCAACAAGCCATGGAGGAGTTAGTACCTACAAAAATACCCCATTGCTACTGCTCTGTATTACCCATAATTCTTTATAGAGAGTCAGCTCTCATCAGCCTTTGTCTGTTATAAGGAGGAGGGACTTCCCTGTTCTCTACCGCCAACCAGTCTCTGCTGTAGCTTCCTGCCGGGGCTGTCTGCTTCCCCGGCATATAAAACCCCCCACCTCTTCCGTCCTGCTGCAGTTCTGCCTTCTCTTCTGAATCCTCAACGTCAGCCTGTGAAGGAAAAAAACCCAGACAAAATGGTGAGTGTTGACTGTTGACGTAGAATGATAAAATTCCTTTTCTTTATTTGTTCTTTCGTTCTTTCTTTCATATGGTATTCATATTCAATGACGGGCTTAGATAAGGCTGATGATTGTAAAGGAGGGGTCATCTTTTGGTAGGCTTAGATAAGGCTGATGATTGTAAAGGAGGGGTCATCTTTTGGTAGGCTTAGATAAGGCTGATGATTGTAAAGGAGGGGTCATCTTTTGCTAGGCTTAGATAAGGCTGATGACAGTAAAGGAGGGATTTGGAGGAAAAGCATGTGGATGATGGTGATTTATTCTGTTACATAAAGACCATGTGATTCTCGGCATTTTTCTTTTAAATGTTATATATATATATATATACTGTTTATACTGGTTTATATATTTATATTGTATCATTTTGGTAAACAAATATTATTGTAACAGAATCATCTATAGCCATGCATCAAATGTGGGTCAGATTTCAGTGTTCTAATGTCTATGTACTTTAGTCATTGTTCTACTTGGTGATAAACTAGCTTCAGGGAAAAAACATGAATTGGATTTTCTGTGAAAAAAAAGTACATTTCTGCCATTCAGAGAAGAAGATGGAATGATTGAGCACAAAGGAGCACAGGGAGGAGCGATCTGTGATGCTAGCCATTTTCTCTGCAGATTTTAGGGTATGTGTGAGAGATATCTCACGCTGTTACACTGCAATGAGTGTGCAGCTGGACCAGGGGGAAGGAGAGGAGGGAGGAGAGAGAAAAGAGGAGGAAAAAGAGGAGAGAGAGGAGGAGGGGGAGGAGAGAGGAGGAGGGGGAGGAGGAGAGTGGAGGAGGGGGAGGAGAGAAGAGGAGGGGGAAGAGAGAGGTGGAGGGGGAGGAGGACAGTGGAGGAGGGGTGAGGAGAAGGGGTGAGGAGAGAGAGGAGGAGGGGGAGGAGAGAGGAGGAGGGGGAGGAGGAGAGTGGAGGAGGGGGAGGAGAGAAGAGGAGGGGGGAAGAGAGAGGTGGAGGGGGGAGGAGGACAGTGGAGGAGGGGTGAGGAGAAGGGGTGAGGAGAGAGGAGGAGGGGGGAAGGGGGGGAGGAGGGGTGGCCCACAGGAACAAGACCTTTTCCTCTCTGGTCCTCTGCTCTTAAAGATACAGGGTCATAAATAACGATCTGTCGTCCAATGGCAGATAAAGAATTTGCTAAATGAGGTAAATGACGTACAGTATTAGTGTCATATAGTCAAGATGGTGGCCACACTATCCAGCCGAATCCAACTAGGATAGCCTAGCATAGCCAATGACTTTGCTTAAATGTCATTTTGCTAAAATGGTTGATAATATCCCTCCTGTATTTTTTTAAATCAGATTTTACTTTCACTTATCATAGTGATCTTACAGTAATAGATTGATGATTGATTCTGCACTACACTACAATACATTACAATACATTACAATGCATTACAATACTCTACAATACATTACAATGCATTACAATACATTGCAATACATTGCAATACATTACAATACATTACACTACAATACACTACAATACAATACAATACATTACACTACAATACATTACAATGCATTACAATACATTACAATACACTACAATACAATACAATACACTACAATACAATACATTACAATACAATACAATACAATACATTACAATGCATTACAATATACTACAATACATTACAATGCATTACAATACATTGCAATACATTACAATACATTACACTACAATACATTACAATGCATTACAATACACTACACTACAATACAATACAATACAATACACTACATTACAATACAATACAATACATTACAATGCATTACAATATACTACAATACATTACAATGCATTACAATACATTGCAATACATTACAATACATTACACTACAATACATTACAATGCATTACAATACACTACAATACATTACAATACATTGCAATACATTACAATACATTACACTACACTACAATACAATACAATACAATACAATACAATACAATACAATACACTACAATACAATACAATACATTACACTACAATACATTACAATGCATTACAATACATTACACTACACTACAATACAATACAATACAATACAATACAATACACTACAATACAATACATTACACTACAATACATTACAATGCATTACAATACATTACAATACACTACAATACAATACAATACAATACAATACAATACAATACAACACAATACAATACACTACAATACAATACATTACAATACAATACAATACATTACAATGCATTACAATATACTACAATACATTACAATGCATTACAATACATTACAATAAATTGCAATACATTACAATACATTACACTACAATACATTACAAGGCATTACACTACAATACAATACACTACAATACATTACAATACAATACATTACAATGCATTACAATATACTACAATACATTACAATGCATTACAATACATTGCAATACATTACAATACATTACACTACAATACATTACAATGCATTACAATACACTACACTACAATACAATACAATACAATACAATACACTACATTACAATACAATACAATACATTACAATGCATTACAATATACTACAATACATTACAATGCATTACAATACATTGCAATACATTACAATACATTACACTACAATACATTACAATGCATTACAATACACTACAATACATTAAAATACATTACAATACATTGCAATACATTACAATACATTACACTACACTACAATACAATACAATACACTACAATACAATACAATATATTACACTACAATACATTACAATGCATTACAATACATTACAATACACTACAATACAATACAATACAATACAATACAATACATTACAATACAATACAATACATTACAATGCATTACAATATACTACAATACATTACAATGCATTACAATACATTACAATAAATTGCAATACATTACAATACATTACACTACAATACATTACAAGGCATTACACTACAATACAATACACTACAATACATTACAATATACTACACTACAATACATTACAATACATTACAATACAATACATTACAATGCATTACAATACATTACAATACATTACACTACAATACATTAAAATGCATTACAATACATTACATTACAATACACTACAATGAAATACAATACGTTACAATACATTACAATACAATACAATACATTACATTACAATACATTACATTACAATACAATACAATACAATACAATACATTACAATACATTACAATACATTACATTATAATACATTACAATAAATTACATTACAATACAATACAATACAATACAATACAATACATTATAATACATTATAATACAATACATTATAATACATTATATTACATTACAATACAATACATTATAATATATTATAATACATTATAATACATTACATTACAATACAATACAATACAATACATTACAATACATTACAATACATTACATTATAATACATTACAATACATTACAATACACTACAATACATTACAATACATTACATTACAATACAATACAATACAATACATTACAATACATTACAATACAATACATTACAATACATTACAATACATTACAATACAATACATTACAATATATTATAATACATTACAATACATTACATTACAATACAATACAATACAATACATTACAATACATTACAATACATTATAATACATTACAATACATTACAATGCCATTTAAACTGTCTGAAACTACTTTCACCCTTTATTTTCATCACTCCACTCCATTGTGTATCAACTTCAGTGTGTCATTTAATGTGTATAGACATTATTTGATTGACATTTCCCTCTAGTTGATCTCTTATTGTAATTTATCATGTGGTTTTTGTTCTACCATGTCATTGTTGACTGCATTGTTGGAGTTAGAGCTAGCAAGACAGGCATTTCACTGTACTTGTGCATGTGGCATTAAACCTTGAGCCCTCTCTTTTTCAGCGTGAGTGTATTTCTATGCATGTGGGCCAAGCCGGAGCCCAGATGGGTAATGCCTGTTGGGAGCTGTACTGCCTGGAGCATGGGATCCAGCCGGACGGACAGATGCCCAGTGACAAGACCTGTGGAGGTGGAGACGACTCCTTCAACACCTTCTTCAGTGAGACCGGAGCCGGAAAGCATGTCCCCCGTGCCATCTTCGTTGATCTGGAGCCCACTGTCATCGGTAAAATGAGACTCCTCTGAAATCCTGGATGAAAATCTATTGGATTATGGTTCACAATCTCTGAATGATTTGATATTCTGTCCCAAGATAATCCTCATATTCAAAATATTAGGATTTTCTAAATCTACCTTTGTCTTTCAGATGAGGTGAGGACAGGTACCTATCGCCAGTTGTTCCACCCTGAGCAGCTGATCACTGGTAAGGAAGATGCTGCCAACAACTACGCCCGCGGTCACTACACCATCGGCAAGGAGATCATTGACCTGGTTCTGGACAGGACACGCAAACTGGTGAGTCATCATTCTGAAATAGGCCTCTAACTAGGGTTCTACACGGAACCTTTTTCATTCTGGAAGCCTCTTCAGAAACATTCTCTACGGAAGAAAGCGTTTTTAAAAGGGTTCTTTGGTGGGTCAAAAAGTTCTCCCTAGAACCATAAAGGGGTTTCTACAGTCTTAGAAATAGGGTTCTAACTAGGGTTCTTCTCCAGGAAAGTGTTCTGAAAATATTATTTCTAGGGTAATAAGGTTCTACCTGGAACCCTAAATGGTTCTTCTTATGGTGAAGAACCGTTTAGGGTTCTAGGTAGAACATGCAAACAGGTTCTCCATTACATTCTTACTACTATAACACAAGATAACATCTAACAATGTTATTATACCATTTCTCCATTCAGGCTGACCAGTGCACTGGGCTCCAGGGATTCCTCATCTTCCACAGCTTCGGAGGAGGCACTGGCTCTGGTTTCACTTCGCTGCTGATGGAACGTCTGTCTGTCGACTACGGAAAGAAGTCTAAGCTTGAGTTCGCCGTTTACCCAGCTCCCCAGGTGTCCACAGCTGTGGTGGAGCCCTACAACTCCATCCTGACCACCCACACCACCCTGGAGCACTCTGACTGTGCCTTCATGGTGGACAATGAGGCCATCTATGACATCTGTCGTAGGAACCTTGACATTGAGCGTCCCTCATACACCAACCTCAACCGGCTCATCGGCCAGATCGTCTCCTCCATCACTGCCTCCCTGCGCTTCGATGGAGCCCTGAATGTTGATCTGACAGAGTTCCAGACCAACTTGGTGCCCTACCCCCGTATCCACTTCCCTCTGGCCACCTATGCCCCAGTCATCTCCGCTGAGAAGGCCTATCACGAGCAGCTGTCAGTGGCTGACATCACCAACGCCTGCTTCGAACCGGCCAATCAGATGGTGAAGTGTGACCCTCGTCACGGCAAATACATGGCCTGCTGTCTCCTTTACCGTGGTGACGTTGTTCCCAAAGATGTCAACTCTGCAATCGCTGCCATCAAGACCAAACGCACCATCCAGTTTGTGGACTGGTGTCCCACTGGCTTCAAGGTGGGTATCAACTACCAGCCCCCTACGGCGGTTCCTGGAGGAGACCTGGCCAAGGTCCAGAGGGCTGTGTGCATGCTGAGCAACACCACAGCCATCGCTGAGGCCTGGGCCCGTCTGGACCACAAATTTGACCTGATGTATGCCAAGAGAGCCTTCGTGCACTGGTACGTTGGTGAGGGCATGGAGGAGGGAGAGTTCTCTGAGGCCAGAGAAGACATGGCAGCCCTGGAGAAGGATTATGAAGAGGTGGGCACTGACAGCGTGGGAGAAGAGGATGAGGAGGGAGAGGAATATTAAAAGGCTAAACATGCTTTGCCACCCTACATTCCAACACTGACTGTTGGAGTCCTACGCTTAACATGACCACAACACATTCCCCACTGCAGTGTTAACAGTCTCTGTTACATCTAGTCATGTTGTGTCAGGGTTCTCAATAAACGCATCATAAACCAACTCAACTGTATGTGGTTGTTTTTAGACTCAAAGATGATCTATAATTGACTTTCAAACAAGCATCATGTAAGAAATCAAGCTTTTATAAGGCTGCAGCTTCAAATAAGAGTATTTAATGATGGTGTCTGCTAGACTAGAACAGGCTTTATGTCTGCTAGACTAGAACAGGCTTCATGTCTGCTAGACTAGAACAGACTTTATGTCTACTAGAATAGAACAGGCTTCATGTCTACTAGACTAGAACAGGCTTCATGTCTACTAGACTAGAACAGGTTTCATGTCTACTAGACTAGAACAGGCTTCATGTCTACTAGACTAGAACAGGCTTCATGTCTGCTAGACTAGAACAGACTTTATGTCTACTAGAATAGAACAGGCTTCATGTCTACTAGACTAGAACAGGCTTCATGTCTACTAGACTAGAACAGGTTTCATGTCTACTAGACTAGAACAGGCTTCATGTCTGCTAGACTAGAATAGGCTTCATGTCTACTAGACTAGAACAGGTTTCATGTCTACTAGACTAGAACAGGCTTCATGTCTACTAGACTAGAACAGGCTTCATGTCTACTAGACTAGAACAGGCTTCATGTCTACTAGACTAGAACAGGCTTCATGTCTACTAGACTAGAACAGGCTTCATGTTTACTAGACTAGAACAGGCTTTATGTCTACTAGACTAGAACAGGCTTTATGTCTACTAGAACAGGCTTCATGTCTACTAGACTAGAACAGGCTTCATGTCTACTAGACTAGAACAGGCTTCATGTCTGCTAGAATAGAACAGGCTTCATGTCTACTAGACTAGAACAGGCTTTATGTCTGCTAGACTAGAACAGGCTTTATGTCTGCTAGACTAGAACAGGCTTCATGTCTGCTAGAATAGAACAGGCTTCATGTCTACTAGACTAGAATAGGCTTCATGTCTGCTAGACTAGAACAGGTTTCATGTCTACTAGACTAGAACAGGCTTCATGTCTACTAGACTAGAACAGGCTTTATGCCTACTAGACTAGAATAGGCTTTATGTCTGCTAGACTGCAGGTAGTCTAGTGGTTAGAACGTTGGGATGACTATAATAATACAATATTAAATGTGTCAGCTTTGTTTTGATGTTACTCTGTGTATTTCCATAAGTGTTCTTTTGAGATGGACTTTATTACTGTTAAAAAATTGCCTCTGAAACGATCAGGCCAAGACCATGGCTCTGCCGTCCTTTAGACATTACCTCATCTAGCCACTAGATGGCCGCAAAGACCACTAAAAGGACAGTGAGTGATTATTATCAACAGGCAGTGTGGAATTGAAACTGCATTAGTCAAATGCTTCATAAACAACAGGTGTAGCCTAACAGTGAAATGCCTACTTATTTGCCCTTCAGAACAATACAGAGAGAAGGAAAATAGAGAAATAATAGAAAAGTAAAACATGTAATAATAAAAGTAATAATGGCTATATATTATTTATTTAACCCTTGTTTTACCAGGTCTATACAAAGGGGTAGCAGTACAAAGTGGATGTGCAGGGGTACTAGGTAACTGAGGTAGACATGTATAAATAACTAGGGATAAAGTGACAGATAACAAACAGTAGCAGCAGCGTGTGTGACGAGTCACTAAAAGGGTCGATGCAGATATTTTGTGTCGCTATTTGGTCAACTATTTAACTAACTATGTATCAGTCTTATGGCTTGGGGACAGAAGCTGTTCAGGGTCCTGTTGGTTCCAGACTTGGTGCATCGGGTAGCAGAGAGAACAGTTTATGACTTGGGTGGCTGGAGTCTTTGACAATTTTTAGGGCCTTCCTCTGACACCGCCTGGTATAGAGGTCCTTGAATGGTAGGAAACTTGGCCCCGTAGGCACTACCCTCTGTAGCGCCTTGCGGTCAGATGACGAGCAGTTATCATACCAGGCGGTGGTGATGCTACCAGTCAAGATGCTCTAATTCTTTTTTTGATTTAACCTTTATGTAACTAGGCAAGTCAGTAGAGAACACATTTTTATTTACAATGACTGCCTACCCCAGCCAAAACCGGACGACGCTGGGCCAATTGTGTGCTGATTTGCTGTACAGCTATAGGATCGGGTGCAGCGCAAATGGGAAATTGTAGGGAGAGAGAGGATTGCCATAAATGAATATGCAGCTCTATAAATTGTTTGATGATGAAGAATATTAAGGGACAGTAAGTTATTTATCATGAGGGATACCTGGAGAAAATCGGTTGTCTCTGCAATGAAAATGGATGGCCCTTCCCTGAACGCTTGAAAAGAGAAGAAGTGACCCTCTGCTATACCCCAAATAATAATTCAAACAAAGTGGATAGCAGAGAACATGCCTACCGTTTACCTTCACTTCTTGGGCAGACCAGAGCCTTAGATATGCAGTTTTAGAAACAGTTATTTGTTGTTTCGGCATTACATGGCAAAGTAGCCAGAAGTTTGTGGATTCACAGACAACCGCGACAAAGGTAGTGTCGAAAAGATCCCTCCAGTGTAGTAAAAGCACTGCATGAATCTATCATCCTATTTGCGGTTCGAGAAAAAAAAATGCCTCTCATAAACTAATTTCATGGAATTCTTCCAAATTTCACATGACTGGAGACAAGCAGAATCTTTTTTTAATACCACAACAGAGCATGACTATGAATGAGTGCATGCTCAAATCAAATCAAATTTTATTGGTCACATACACATGGTTAGCAGATGTTATTGCGGGTGTAGCGAAATGCTTGTGCTTCTAGTTCCGACAGTGCAGCAATATCTAACAAGTAATATTTAACAATTCCACTAATGGAATAAGGAATGGAATAAGAATATATAAATATAAACATATGGATGAGCAATGACAGAGCGGCATAGGCTAAGATGCAATAGATAGTATAGAATGCAGTATATACATATGAGATGAGTAATGCCAGATATGTAAACATTAGTGTAGTGATCCATTTATTAAAGTGGTTAATGATTTCAAGTCTGTATGTTGGCAGCAGCCTCTCTCTGCTAGTGATGGCTATTTAGCAGTCTGATGACCTTGAGATAGAAGCTATTTAACAGTCTGATGACCTTGAGATAGAAGCTGTTTAACAGTCTGATGACCTTGAGATAGAAGCTGTTTAACAGTCTCTCGGTCACAGCTTTGATGCACCTGTACTGACCTCGCCTTCTGGATGGTAGCATTTGTGAGGTTTTTAGGTGACAAGCCAAATTTCTTCAGCTTCCTGAGTTTGAAGAGGCGCTGTTGCGCCTTCTTCACAACACTGTCTGTGTCGGTGGACCATTTCAGTTTGTCAGTGATGTGTACGCCGAGGAACTTAAAACTTTCCACCTTCTCCACTGCTGTTCCGTCGATGTGTATAGGGTGCACCCTCTACTGTTTCCTGAAGTCCACGATCATCTCCTTTGTTTTGTTGACGTTGAGTGAGAGGTTGTTTTCCTGACACCACACTCCGAGGTGCTGCAGCATCAGAGACGTTTTATTGCTATTGCGAACAAAAGAGGATCGTCTGAATCTGGAACGGCGATCAAGTTGTCAATCAACTATAAAAATGTAGCGTAACAGAACCAGTTACGACTGAAGAATCTGATAAGAAATTAATTTAAATACATAATAGAATAGAAATACAATAGAATAGAATATAATAGAATTAATAGAATACAGCAGCCTCATATCATTGTAATGAACACGATGGGAGAATGAGAGCTGGTTTCAAGCGCAGGGCGCAGCAGGTGTTTATTGTAAAGGACCACAGGAGGAGGCATGTAGCTGGGTCCAGGGGGCAGGCAGAATGTCATACACAAGGGGGTCCAAACAAGGCAACAAACAGTACAGGCAGAGAAAAGGCTAGTAATGTTGTCCGGGAGATCAGGCAATAGGTAGATAACAGGAAATCTGATAGGCTAAAGTACAGGCAGGGAATATGCAAAAGGCGTCGTTAATGAGGCAGGCAAAAACTATCAAACACAGGAGGAGTAAATTGATTGGTGATTGGGATCTGGTGTGTGAGCTGCATTCAGGGGATCTATGTGTTTGAGAGTGTGAGCTGGAAAGTGGGCTGGAGAGTGAGCTGCGTTCAAGGGACCTACGTGTTTGAGAGTGTGAGCTGGAAGCAGACATTACAATCATCAGGTAGGCCTATATGCACTGGTAACATTTTATTCATTTGGGAAACTATCATTTTTTTCCTAACGTATTTAATTTTATTCCATGATATTATTGTTATAAAATTGATTTGTGTTGACTGTGATTAGGGCATGGGAATATAAGAGCATCTGCTAGGCTAAATTAACAAACTAGGCATGCATAGATCACCACATGATCCTCAAACCAAAGACAAACTGTTTCTAAATGTGAATTCAAAGGCGTTGTAGAATGACTGTATAGCCTACTAAGGCACTTTTTTTATTTTCATTGCTATTTTACTCTAAGTAATACAACCTAAATGTGAAATGTATGTTTTATAGATGTTTATTTATTTTTTGTTTTTTAGGCATGTTGTTGAAGTGCTATTGTTGATGAGTTGTTGAAATGCTGAGCGTGCTCCTGCCAGCCTGTAGCTGTCACAATGTTTCACAATTTGTTTCTTAAATGGCAGGTCATAGCCTTTAAATAATAATAATAATAATATAGCCTAAATAATTCATTTTCATTCCTTCTTAGGCTACCTGGCTTGATCCTGACTGATTTAGAAGAAGAAGAAGAAGTTTTATTTATATAGCGCCTTTCCATAGCTCAAGGTCGCTTTACATTGCAGTTCATATGTTGTTAAATAGCCTTGTTGAACTGTTGAACTTCCATTGATAGGGACAGAATCACACACTGCTTTTGTTTTGTCTTCTTGGCTATAGAAGGTTGTAACGCAGCCTCTGAATGGCAGAGACAAACCAAAGGTATCCCATATGAGTCGGAGGCACGTCTTTATCCCAGGCATTTCACAGCTTGTTTCTAGCATAAAGCGTTGCAAACTAAAAGCGTCGTCACATATCACTTCATATTAGTTTTGACATGTAAATAAGCTGTGGAGTTGGGTCGAGGCTTGGCCCTTCGCTGGACAATCAGAACGTGCTCTATGGGTAAATACTGTATGTGGTTGCTTCAAGGTGTCTTTTATGTATTGCCGTGTAATTAACTCAAATTCTATTTTTAGTTCCGTTATGGTTTGTTAAATAGCTTACAGAAACGAAAGGGCACACAGTGTGTTGTGAAATCTGTGGATGTATTGTAATGTTTAAATTTTTTTATAACCTGCCTTCATTTTGCTGGACCCCAGGAAGAAGGGGATCCATAATACATGGGGATCCATAATACACCCCAGGAAGAGTAGCTGCTGCCTTGGCAGGAACTAATGGGGATCCATAATACACCCCAGGAAGAGTAGCTGCTGCCTTGGCAGGAACTAATGGGGATCCATAATAAACCCCAGGAAGAGTAGCTGCTGCCTTGCAGGAACTAATGGGGATCCATAATAAACCCCAGGAAGAGTAGCTGCTGTCTTGGCAGGAACTAATGGGGATCCATAATAAACCCCAGGAAGAGTAGCTGATGCCTTGGAAGGAACTAATGGGGATCCATAATAAACCCCAGGAAGAGTAACTGCTGCCTTGGCAGGAACTAATGGGGATCCATAATAAACCCCAGGAAGAGTAGCTGCTGCCTTGGCAGGAACTAATGGGGATCCTTAATAAACCCCAGGAAGAGTAGCTGCTGCCTTGGCAGGAACTAATGGGGATCCTTAATAAACCCCAGGAAGAGTAGCTGCTGCCTTCTCCAGAATTTGCATTACATTCGCGCCACAAACGTTTGATTTTAATAAAGTTCAACGAAAAACAAGCAATCCATTTTTTATTTTATTTTGAACAACAGCAATAAATAAATGTAACCTCCAGGATAAAAAAGACACTAGGCATAGCTGTTGAACCAGCCTTCACCAGCCTTCATGGAACACTAGTCACTTTAATAATGTTTACATACAGCTATACTCATCTCATATGTATATACTGTATTCTATTCTACTGTATTTTAGTCAATGCCACTCTGACATTGATCATCCTAATATTTATATATATGCCATTCTTTTACTTTTAGATTTGTGTATTGTTGTGAAATGTTAGATACTACTGCACTGTTGGAGCTAGGAACACAAGCATTTCATAACACCCTTAATAACATCTGTTAAATATGTGTATGTGACCAATACAATTTGATTTAGAGCTACCGCTTTCAAGGATATGGAACTGTTATATTAATTTGTTTAGCTTTCCGCCAAATCCAGTCCTTTTAAATTCATTTTGACCGCTATATAGCTCCATAAAACGTTTTTGTATAACTTAATGGTTTTATGGAAGCACATATAGCTGTACATTCATTTCAAAAACCACTATGAATACACTCTAGTATAAAGATGAAGGGATCATGTTCAGTTGTGTTGGGTTTGTTGCTTATCACAATGCAACAGGCATTTAGGGAAGGGCAACTGACGTTCCGAAACACTGGCATGTTCTAGACCCCTCTCCGCCTCAGCTGATTGTGACGTGGTCATTGGGGAGGTAAGCCAAGAACAGAGCAAACGCTCGAAGTAAAGGGGGACTGCGGAGTTATGGTGCGGGGCAGGCCACCGAGGAATACGGCCAACTCATAACGTTAATATATATATATATATATATAATAGCCTTTAAGTATACCGAGTTATATTATTCCGTGGACCGCCTGTCACCGAACTGCATTCCAGAAGATCTCCACAATCATTCATTTACATTTGAAGAAGAGAGAGACAGAGACGGAAAACATTCGCTGGTACTCCTGAAAAAGGTACAGTAGTTTATTAATACCTATTATCCATTTATGCCTAGGCCTATTTTTGTTGCTTTGGACTTTGCGCCAAATGATATTGACAACCAGCAGCAGTTGTCTTTGTCTTTCAGTTCAGTCCAAAAAACAACATTGCCATTCCAATGATACCGTAGCCCGTACCCTACATGCTGACCATATTAGGCAATATTTAGTTACAATGTGTCCACGTCTTGAAACATTGTGTCTAGTCTGAAACACCCTCCGGCTGGCTGCCGACGCTGTGTGTGTGTGTGTGTTGCTGTCAGCTGTCGGATGTCAGGTCTCGGGAGATCGAGTTGGAAATAACCAAATAATATTGTGTCCGGCTTCCAGAGAACTCAAAGTATATGGCCAATATCAGCGGGGTATACCCGTGGACGGTCCAACATTACCTTACAGGCCCCGTGGTCCGCGGGTTATTTTGTTGGTGCTGAATAGATTGACCTGGCTACAGAACGCTCCATTCTCAATGATATCATTAGTCATTGTCAATTAATACATGACTTGAGACCTGAGTCCTATCCCACCTGTTGAAGGCAAAACATTAACAGTGTATTAATACAACTAGACTAGTGGCCCACTGACAGTGTATTAATACAACTAGACTAGTGGCCCACTGACAGTGTATTAATACAACTAGACTAGTGGCCCACTGACAGTGTATTAATACAGTAATACAACTAGACTAGTGGCCCTCTAACAGTGTATTAATACAGTAATACAACTAGACTAGTGGCCCTCTAACAGTGTATTAATACAGTAATACAACTAGACTAGTGGCCCTCTAACAGTGTATTAATACAGTAATACAACTAGACTAGTGGCCCTCTAACAGTGTATTAATACAGTAATACAACTAGACTAGTGGCCCACTGACAGTGTATTAATACAGTAATACAACTAGACTAGTGGCCCTCTAACAGTGTATTAATACAACTAGACTAGTGGCCCACTGACAGTGTATTAATACAGTAATACAACTAGACTAGTGGCCCTCTAACAGTGTATTAATACAGTAATACAACTAGACTAGTGGCCCTCTGACAGTGTATTAATACAGTAATACAACTAGACTAGTGACCCTCTGACAGTGTATTAATACAGTAATACAACTAGACTAGTGGCCCTCTAACAGTGTATTAATACAGTAATACAACTAGACTAGTGGCCCTCTAACAGTGTATTAATACAGTAATACAACTAGACTAGTGGCCCTCTAACAGTGTATTAATACAGTATTACAACTACACTAGTGGCCCACTGACAGTGTATTAATACAGTAATACAACTAGACTAGTGGCCCTCTAACAGTGTATTAATACAGTAATACAACTAGACTAGTGGCCCTCTAACAGTGTATTAATACAACTAGACTAGTGGCCCACTGACAGTGTATTAATACAGTAATACAACTAGACTAGTGGCCCACTGACAGTGTATTAATACAACTAGACTAGTGGCCCTCTAACAGTGTATTAATACAGTAATACACAGTAATACAACTAGACTAGTGGCCCACTGACAGTGTATTAATACAGTAATACAACTAGACTAGTGGCCCTCTAACAGTGTATTAATACAACTAGACTAGTGGCCCACTGACAGTGTATTAATACAACTAGACTAGTGGCCCTCTAACAGTGTATTAATACAGTAATACACAGTAATACAACTAGACTAGTGGCCCACTGACAGTGTATTAATACAGTAATACAACTAGACTAGTGGCCCACTGACTGTGTATTAATACAGTAATACAACTAGACTAGTGGCCCTCTAACAGTGTATTAATACAGTAATACAACTAGACTAGTGGCCCTCTAACAGTGTATTAATACAGTAATACAACTAGACTAGTGGCCCTCTAACAGTGTATTAATACAGTAATACAACTAGACTAGTGGCCCACTGACAGTGTATTAATACAGTAATACAACTAGACTAGTGGCCCACTGACAGTGTATTAATACAGTAATACAGCTAGACTAGTGGCCCTCTAACAGTGTATTAATACAGTAATACAACTAGACTAGTGGCCCACTGACAGTGTATTAATACAGTAATACAACTAGACTAGTGGCCCTCTAACAGTGTATTAATACAGTAATACAACTAGACTAGTGGCCCACTGACAGTGTATTAATACAGTAATACAACTAGACTAGTGGCCCTCTAACAGTGTATTAATACAACTAGACTAGTGGCCCACTGACAGTGTATTAATACAGTAATACAACTAGACTAGTGGCCCTCTGACAGTGTATTAATACAACTAGACTAGTGGCCCTCTAACAGTGTGTTAATACAGTAATACAACTAGATTGCAGCCAACTCAGCTCATAAGGCATTGTTTAAAAAAATCAAGAATGTAATGGTTGAATTGGAATGATCATTGAACAGCAGCAATCATCACTGATTGTGCCATTAACAAGTTATCCTGTTTTACACTACATGGCCAGCAGTATGTGGACACCCCTTCCAATTAGTCGATTCAGCTATTTCAGCCACACCTGTTGCTGACCGGTGTATACAATCAAGCACACAGCCATGCAATCTTCATAGACAAACGTTGGCAGTAGAATGGTCCGTACTGAAGAGCTCAGTGTCTTTCAACGTGGCACCGTCATAGGATGCCACCTTTCCAATAAGTCAGTTTGTCAAATTTCTGCCTTGCTAGAGCTGCCCCGGTCAACTGTAGGTGCTGTTATTGTGAAGTGGTAGGCCACACAAGCTCACAGAACGGGACCGGCGAGTGCTGAAGCACACTGCGCGTAAAAATGGTCTGTCCTCGGTTAAAACACTCACCACCGAGTTCCAAACTGCCTCTAGAATCACCGTCAGCACAATTACTGTTCGTTAGCAGCTTCATAAAATGGGTTTCCATGGCCGAGCAGCCACACACAAGACTAAGATCACCATGCGCAATGCCAAGCGTCGGCTGGAGTGGTGTAAAACTCACCGCCATTGGACTCTGGAGCAGTGGAAACTCGTTCTCTGGAGGGATTAATCACATTTCACCATCTGGCAGTCTGACGGACAAATCTGGGTTTGCCAGATGCTAGGAGAACGCTACCTGCCCCAATGCATAGTGCCAACTGTAAAGTTTGGTGGAGGAGGAATAATTGTCTGGGGTTGTTTTTCATGGTTCGGGCTAGGCCCCTTACTTCCAGTGAATGGAAAACGTAATGCTACAGCATACAATGACCTTTTAGAAGATTCTATGCTTCCAACTTTGTGGCAACAGTTTGGGGAAGGCCTTTCCTGTTTCGGCATGACAATGCCCCCGTGCACAAACCGAGGTCCATACAGAAATGGTTTGTCGAGGTCGGTGTGGAAGAACTTGGCTGGCCTGCACAGAGCCCTGACCTCAACCCCATCGTACACCTTTGGAATGAATTGGAACGACAACTGTGAGCCAGGCCTTATCGCCCAACATCAGTGCCCGACCTCACTAATGCTCTTGTGGCTGTATGGAAGCAAGTTCCTACAGCAATATTTCAACATCTAGTGGAAAGCCTTCCCAGAAGAGTGGAGGCTGTTATAGCAGCAAATGGGAGATCAACTCCATATTAATGTCCATGATTCTGGAATGAGGTGTTCGACGAGCAGGTGTTCACATACTTTCGGTCATGTAGTGTATATCTTAGGCTATTAGGTCAGAGAGTTTTGAAAGATGGGACAATCCTCGTCTTGCAGGGAAACTACATAATTTTATAGTTTAAAAAAAAATAGAAGCTTTTGAGCTAAAAAATGACATTTCTGAAGTTAAAGATTTGCTTTTTGAAATTTCTAAATATTTTTTATAATATTAATTTCCATGTCAGCTCAATGCCTGGAAATGATCTTCTCCACAGCAAAGGATCTTCATTTCAAGCCCTCTAAAAAAGTGTTACATTTTTTTCTCCAATAATGAATGAACAGAAAAATGATCTTATGTAGTTTCTTGCAATAGCACTCTCTGATTTTCAAAAATATTTCTTACTACCTTATTACATGTAGTGAAACAAGACCACTCACGGTCTGGAAAGTTCTCTACTTTTGATAGATTTAAACAAACAATATGAAAATCACCATGGTCACAACCATTAACTGTCAACTCCATCTCCCTGATAGATTAAGATAGGATATGTTTATTTTAATTATGGTTTAGATTTCATGAAGCAACTGAGGAAAAAACTAAAGTGCAATTTTCTGTACCACTTGAATGAGGGAGGAAAAAATGATTTTTTTGTAAGAAAAAAAGAACTCTCTCAGATTTGTCTAATGTCCTCTGTCAGAAAGATCTTTAATAGAATAGTTGTTTTTATTGGGAATTTTCAAATTAATAATATATTTTGCAAATGTTTGTATTGAACTTTTTTAAGAGGCAAAACAATGTACGTTTTGAGTATTTGTTATCGTGTTGTTATCGTGTTGTTGTTGTTATTGTGTTGTTGTTGTTATCGTGTTGTTGTTATCGTGTTGTTGTTGTTATCGTGGTGTTGTTATCGTGTTGTTGTTGTTATCATGTTGGTGTTATCATGTTGTTGGTGTTATCGTGTTGTTGGTGTTATCGTGGTGTTGTTATCGTGGTGTTGTTATTGTGTTGTTATCGTGTTGTTGTTGTTATCATGTTGTTGTTGTTATCGTGTTGTTGGTGTTATCGTGGTGTTGTTATCGTGGTGTTGTTATTGTGTTGTTATCGTGTTGTTGTTGTTATCGTGTTGTTATCGTGTTGTTGTTGTTATCATGTTGTTGGTGTTATCGTGTTGTTGGTGTTATCGGGGTGTTGTTGTTATCGGGGTGTTGTTGTTATCGGGGTGTTGTTGTTATCGTGTTGTTGTTGTTATCGTGTTGTTGTCGTGTTGTTGTTGTTATCATGTTGTTGGTGTTATCGTGTTGTTGGTGTTATCGTGTTGTTGTTATCGTGGTGTTGTTATTGTGTTGTTATCGTGTTGTTGTTGTTATCGTGTTGTTGTTGTTATCGTGTTGTTGTTGTTATCGTGTTGTTGTCGTTATCGTGTTGTTATCGTGTTGTTGTTATCGTGTTGTTGTTATCGTGTTATTGTTATCGTGTTGTCGTTATCGTGTTGTTGTCGTTATCGTGTTGTTGTCGTTATCGTGTTGTTGTTATCGTGTTGTCGTTATCGTGTTGTCGTTATCGTGTTGTTGTTGTTATCGTGTTGTCGTCATCGTGTTGTTGTTATCGTGTTGTCATTATCGTGTTGTCGTTATCGTGTTATTGTTATCGTGTTGTTATTGTGTTGTTGTTGTTATCGTGTTATTGTTATCGTGTTGTTGTTGTTGTTATCGTGTTGTTATCGTGTTGTTGTTGTTATCGTGTTGTTGTTGTTATCGTGTTATCGTGTTGTTGTTATCGTGTTGTTGTTGTTTTCGTGTTGTTATCGTGGTGTTGTTATCGTGTTGTTATCGTGTTGTTGTTGTTTTCGTGTTGTTATCGTGGTGTTGTTATCGTGTTGTTATTGTGTTTTTATCGTGTAGTTGTTGTTTTTATCGTGTAGTTATCTTGTTGTTATTATATTGTTGTTATCATAGGGCTGTGCGACATGGCCTAAAAATCATCTAGATTTTTTTTGTCATTTATAGGCGATTCACAATATATGCAGTATATTTATTTGTACATTTTTATTTAACTAGGCACGTCAGTTAAGAACAAATTCTTATTTACAATGACGGCCTAGCACGTACATATCTTGATTCTTTACACTGCATTTCAAACAGTCAGGAATAATCTAATGAAATCAGGACTTGTAAAATTATTGTTATCGTGTTGTTGTTGTTATTGTGTTGTTGTTGTTATCGTGTTGTTGTTATCGTGTTGTTGTTGTTATCGTGGTGTTGTTATCGTGTTGTTGTTGTTATCATGTTGGTGTTATCATGTTGTTGGTGTTATCGTGTTGTTGGTGTTATCGTGGTGTTGTTATCGTGGTGTTGTTATTGTGTTGTTATCGTGTTGTTGTTGTTATCATGTTGTTGTTATCGTGTTGTTGGTGTTATCGTGGTGTTGTTATCGTGGTGTTGTTATTGTGTTGTTATCGTGTTGTTGTTGTTATCGTGTTGTTATCGTGTTGTTGTTGTTATCATGTTGTTGGTGTTATCGTGTTGTTGGTGTTATCGGGTGTTGTTGTTATCGGGTGTTGTTGTTATCGGGGTGTTGTTGTTATCGTGTTGTTGTTGTTATCGTGTTGTTGTCGTGTTGTTGTTGTTATCATGTTGTTGGTGTTATCGTGTTGTTGGTGTTATCGTGTTGTTGTTATCGTGGTGTTGTTATTGTGTTGTTATCGTGTTGTTGTTGTTATCGTGTTGTTGTCGTTATCGTGTTGTTATCGTGTTGTTGTTGTTATCGTGTTGTTGTTGTTATCGTGTTGTTGTCGTTATCGTGTTGTTATCGTGTTGTTGTTATCGTGTTGTCGTTAACGTGTTGTTGTCGTTATCGTGTTGTTGTCGTTATCGTGTTGTTGTCGTTATCGTGTTGTTGTTATCGTGTTGTCGTTATCGTGTTGTCGTTATCGTGTTGTTGTTGTTATCGTGTTGTCGTCATCGTGTTGTTGTTATCGTGTTGTCATTATCGTGTTGTTATCGTGTTGTTGTTATCGTGTTATTGTTATCGTGTTGTTATTGTGTTGTTGTTGTTATCGTGTTATTGTTATCGTGTTGTTGTTGTTGTTATCGTGTTGTTATCGTGTTGTTGTTGTTATCGTGTTGTTGTTGTTATCGTGTTATCGTGTTGTTGTTATCGTGTTGTTGTTGTTTTCGTGTTGTTATCGTGGTGTTGTTATCGTGTTGTTATCGTGTTGTTGTTTTCGTGTTGTTATCGTGGTGTTGTTATCGTGTTGTTATTGTGTTTTTATCGTGTAGTTGTTGTTTTTATCGTGTAGTTATCTTGTTGTTATTATATTGTTGTTATCATAGGGCTGTGCGACATGGCCTAAAAATCATCTAGATTTTTTTTGTCATTTATAGGCGATTCACAATATATGCAGTATATTTATTTGTACATTTTTATTTAACTAGGCACGTCAGTTAAGAACAAATTCTTATTTACAATGACGGCCTAGCACGTACATATCTTGATTCTTTACACTGCATTTCAAACAGTCAGGAATAATCTAATGAAATCAGGACTTGTAAAATTAAACAGAGTCTAAATATAATCCATCCACAACCATAAGACCCACTAATCATTCTATTATTTTATCAAAATAGTTTAACCTGCTTTTTTTTCAATAATCACTGATCTGGCTTTCACATCTGAAAATGCCATTTTGTTACATGTTTAACCAGAACCATGCACAATGCACAACTTAAATGCATATTTTTTTTTTAATGCTCCTTGCACATTTACAAAACACTGACTAGACAGCTAGCACATGGCGGTCTGTGGCTAAGATGCTGCTAGCGTTACGTGGTATTGCAATGCCGCGCGTGACAAACTGACCATTCATTTCCCCCCACACACACGTGCATTGATACTCTCGTTTAAGTAGGGGTCTGCTCTGTTCTACATGTTTAAGTAGGGGTCTGCTCTGTTCTACATGTTTAAGTAGGGGTCTGCTCTGTTCTACATGTTTAAGTAGGGGTCTGCTCTGTTCTACATGTTTAAGTAGGGGTCTGCTCTGTTCTACATGTTTGAGTAGGGGTCTGCTCTGTTCTACATGTTTAAGTAGGGGTCTGCTCTGTTCTACATGTTTGAGTAGGGGTCTGCTCTGTTCTACATGTTTGAGTAGGGGTCTGCTCTGTTCTACATGTTTGAGTAGGGGTCTGCTCTGTTCTACATGTTTAAGTAGGGGTCTGCTCTGTTCTACATGTTTAAGTAGGGGTCTGCTCTGTTCTACATGTTTAAGTAGGGGTCTGCTCTGTTCTACATGTTTGAGTAGGGGTCTGCTCTGTTCTACATGTTTAAGTAGGGGTCTGCTCTGTTCTACATGTTTGAGAGACATTAAAAAGGGTATTGTCACAAAGGTCAAGTTCTCGTCTGTTACAGTAAAAATAATGCAACTTAAGCGTTTCAGCCGATTCTGTTGGACCGGACCTCAAATGTAAATAGCGAGTTTAAACCGCTTGTTGTCAGAGAGGAACAAGTGATCTTTCATCTCTGTTGTAAGTGGAAAGAGGAGGGGCTTGGTGTCTGTGGAGTGGGAAGGTGCACAGTCCACACAGCACAGAAAGAGGAGGGGCTTGGTGTCTGTGGAGTGGGAAGGTGCACAGTCCACACAGCACAGAAAGAGGAGGGGCTTGGTGTCTGTGGAGTGGGAAGGTGCACAGTCCACACAGCACAGAAAGAGGAGGGGCTTGGTGTCTGTGGAGTGGGAAGGTGCACAGTTTTGGTAAACTGACAAGTGGGTCTGGGGAATTGTTTCCACTATCAACTATCATGAGATCATCATGATAGTTTTAAACATGGTTTGAAGCTATTTATTTACAAAAATGCCAACAACTACAGTTTTACTAAACTAATAAAGCAGTTTGATTGGTTAATCAATATGCCACAAGATAAGATGACACGAGGCTTTAAAAGATCCATCCATCTGGTCATTGAGAACTATTGTTGTGTCTCTCCCCGCTGATGAGATTGTGTTGTCGTGTCTCTCTCTCCCGCTGATGAGATTGTGTTGTCATGTCTCTCTCTCCCGCTGATGAGATTGTGTTGTCGTGTCTCTCTCCCCGCTGATGAGATTGTGTTGTCGTCAACAGTTGCCGTGAGGTGAGGGAAGAAGACATGGTGGATTATTATGGCGTTCTGGGAGTGTCGAGAAGCGCCTCTCCGGAGGACATCAAGAAGGCGTAAGTATAGGACTGGTTCAAAGACTCATTCTATGCTATAGTCTGTCTCTTTCCACTCCAAAATAGGCCTATATGTAGACTTCATGAGACCTCGCTTCTAGGCTACCTATTAGACCGGTGTGTTTTATCTTTATACCTCTACAGTAGCTATTAAAAGGCTCTACCACACTGACTGATAGAGGTACTGGACTTACGCTGAGTGTACAAAACATTAAGAACACCTTCCTAATATTAAGTTGGAACCCCTTTTGCCCTCAGAACAGCCTTATTCGTCAGGGCCATGGACTCTACAAGGTGTCGAAAAGCGTTTCACAGGGATGCTGGCCCCATGTTGACTCCAATGCTTCCCCACAGTTGTGTCCAGATGGCTGGATGTCCCTTTTGGGTGGTGGATCATTCTTGATACACACGGGAAAACTGTTGAGCGTGGAAAAACCCAGCAGCGTTGCAGTTCTTGACACAAACTGGTCCGCCTGGCACTTACTACAATACCCTATTCAAAGGCACTTAAAACTTTTGTCTTGCCCATTCACCCTCTGAATGGAACACATACACAGTCCATGTCTCAATTATCTCAAGGCTTAAAAATCCTTCTTTGACCTGTCTCCTCCCCTTCATCTACACTGATTGAAGTGGATTTAACAAGTGACATCAATAAGGGATCATAGCTTTCACCTGGATTCACCTGGTCAGTCTAGGTCATGGAAAGAGCAGGTGTTCTTAATGTTTAGTAAATAGTTCACTACTTTTGACCAGAGCCCCCAAGACTCCTGTCAAAAGTAGGGAATAGGGTTCAGACTCAGTTTCATGACTCAGCACTGTTTCTATAAGGATGATTCACCCTCCCCTCTCTCTCTCTCTCTCTCTCTCTCTCTCCCTTCCCCCCCTCCTCCCTTCTGGAGGGGCGTTGAGTTACCGATGATTCACTCGTTTAGCTCAATGCTCAGATTTAGTCTCCGCCACTGGATGTTGTGTCCTGTCAGTCTTCTGCATATGTTTTCTATAGTCTTCTGTAGTTTCCTATAGTCTTCTGTAGTCTTCTGTAGTGTCCTATAGTCTTCTATAGTTTCCTATAGTTTCCCATAGTCTTCTATAGTTTCCTATAGTTTTCTGTAGTCTTCTATAGTCTTTTATATATTATAACTATTCTATAGTTATCTAGAGTCTTCTATATATTTTTGTTTTCTATAGTTTCCTATAGTCTTCTATAGTCTTCTATAGTTTCCTATAGTCTTCTATAGTTTCCTATAGTATTTTATAGTCTTTTTTATTCATTTATAGTCTTTTATATATTTTTGTTTTCTATAGTCTTCTATAGTTTCCTATAGTCTTCTATAGTCTTCTATAGTTTCCTATAGTCTTCTATAGTTTCCTATAGTCTTCTATAGTCTTCTATAGTTTCCTATAGTCTTCTATAGTTTTCTATAGTCTTCTATAGTTTTCTATAGTTTCCTATAGTCTTCTATAGTTTTCTATAGTCTTCTAGATTTTCCTATAGTATTTTTTAGTCTTCCAGAGTTTCCTATAGTATTTTATAGTCTTTTATATTCATTTATAGTCTTTTCTATATTTTTGTTTTCTATACTATTCTATAGTTTCCTATAGTCTTCTAGAGTTTCCTATAGTTTTTTTTATAGTTGTCACGATCTCCAGAAAGGACAGACCAAGGCGCAGCGAGGTATCCAGTATACATACTTTATTTACGCACGTAACTGGGGAAAAAACAATAAACGAACGAAGATCGTGGCAACGCAACGGAACATAACATAGACTAAACACTTAAGCTATGACACAAACAATAACCCACAAAACCCTAGTGAAAACCACAAACATATATATGGTTCCCAATTAGAGGTAACGACACTCAGCTGCCTCTAATTGGGAACCATTAACCCAACATAGAAAATCACACCTAGAACCAAAAAACCCTACACCAAAAACGAAACTAAACACGCCCGCCTGTAAAACTCAGGCCTGGACGTGACAATAGTCTTCTAAAGTTTCCTATAGTCTTTTATAGTCTTCTAGAGTTTCCTATAGTTTCCTATAGTCTTCTCTATTTGTGAGTTTTCTATAGTTTTTTCTATAATCTTCTATAGTTTTATAGTCTTCTATCATCTTATAGTCTTCTGTAGTTTTCTATAGTCTTCTGTAGTCTTCTTTGTTTTCTATAGTCTTCTTTAGTCTTCTATAGTCTTCTGTAGTTTTCTATAGTCTTCTGTAGTCTTCTTTGTTTTCTATAGTCTTCTGTAGGCTTCTATAGTCTTCTGTAATTTTCTATAGTCTTCAATAGTTTCTATAGTCTTCTATAGTCTTCTATAGTCTTCAATAGTTTTCTATAGTCTTCTATAGTTTTATAGTTTTATAGTCTTCTATAGTTTTCTATAGTTTTCTATAGTTTTATAGTCTTCTATAGCCTTCTATAGTTTTATAGTCTTCTATAGCCTTCTATAGTTTTATAGTCTTTTATAGTCGTCAGTAGTCTTCTGTAGTCTTCTGTAGTCTTCAATAGTTTTCTATAGGCTTCTATAGTTTTATATCGTTTTCTATAGTCTTATATAGTTTTATATCGTTTTCAATGGTTTTCTATAGTCTTCTATATATTTTAGTTTTCTATAGTCTTCTATAGTTTTGTATAGTTTTCTTTAGTGATTTAGTGTTCTATAGTCTTCTATATATTTTAGTTTTCTATAGTCTTATATAGTGTTCTATATATTTTAGTTTTCTACAACAATCTACAACAAAATGCACACAGGAGGAACTCAAAAAAACAAAAACACCTCACGGCCATCTAAAAAAAATTAATACAACATTTAAAATTAAGTGCTTAATAAACACACATTTCATTTATTTTTCTTTAGTTTTGTTTAGTGTTCTTAATTTTTTTTAAATTGCTTTATAGAAAATAACTATAGGAAACTAAAATAAGAAGAAGACTATAGAAAACTAAAATATATAGAGGACTATAGAAAACATAAAACATATACAGAATACTACAGAAAACTGTAGAAGACTATAGAAAACGGTGAAAAAAACTATGGAAGTATTCTATCATTTAAAAAAATAGTTTTCTATATTCTTCTATATTCTTCTATAGTCTTTATTTTCTATAGTCTTCACATCACTTGTCCTCTGCTTGCTGTCCCCTCCAAAATGGAATTGTGTTGTTGTCAAACCTTTCCTCTTGAAACAAGAGGATGCAGACAATTACATACATGTAGCCCTTTCCTGCAGTCAAATGACCTAGTGGCCTCAGGGGTGGAATGTTATTCATATTTCTCATAAAAAATTACGCTGAAAATGTGGTAACAAACGGTTTTGTTATATTTCAGTCTTCTGTGATGTATGTAAAGTGTAATATTGGGATGCAAACTCAAAATGGAATACATTTCAACTCTATATCTGACATTATACTGGTGTCTTCTTTTTTAAACCCATAACCATGTGTGTGAGGTGTATACTTTTGTTTCAAAGTAGACGTGTTTAAGACTACCAAGAAACACTCTGTGTGACCCTGATTTAGCCCACTGCAGTAGAAGGTTAAAGGCAGCTAATATATACGTTTGGGGAACAGTATTGAAGATGTTGCTGTGTGTGAAAGGTATTGAATGAGATAATAAACTGTATCTAATCTAATGTGAAGGTACAGGAAGCAGGCTCTGCGATGGCACCCGGACAAGAACCCAGACAACAAGGAGGAGGCGGAGAGGAAGTTTAAGGAGCTGGCTGAGGCCTATGAAGTTCTGTCAGACCGTAAGAGATACCACCACCTGTTGAATATGTTATTTACTTAATTATTGCCCTTGCTCTACTCTTCTGTGGACTTTCAACCTCTTCAAGGGTCTGCACCTTTTTTTCAATGTTTTGCCTACAGTGACATACCCAAATCTAACTGCCTGTATCTCAGGCCCTGAAGCAAGGATATGCATTTCCGTGGTACCATTTGAAAGGAAACACTTTGAAGTTTGTGGAAATGTGAAAGTAATGTAGGAGAATATAACACAATAGATCTGGTAAAATATAATGCAAAGAAAATGTTCCATCATCTTTGAAATGCAAGAGAAAGACCATAATGTATTATTCCAGCCCAGGTGCATATTTCACTGTAATAGCTACTGTACATTGGACAGTGCAGTTAGATTAACAAGAATGTAAGCTTTCTGCCAATATCAGATATGTCTATGTCCTGGGAAATGTTCTTGTTACTTACAACCTCATGCTAATCACATTAGCTTACATTAGCTCAACAGTCCCGTGGAAGGGACACAGATCCCAAAGTTAATAACAGTCAGATAATGTGGCCTTATCTTTAAAGGAAGCAAGCGAGAGGCGTATGATACCTACGGCAAAGACAGAATGCCCAACAACACAGGTGAAGGAATCTCTCTGTTCTATCTCTTGGGGTTTTGTGTTGTATTCTGTTTTTAATCAGCCATGTTGGTAGTGTCCATATTTATCAATCAACATTTTATTTATTTACCTCTCCCTCCCTTCAGGCTCCAGTCCCGCTTCGGAAGATTTCCCAGGGTTCACCTTCACATTCCGCAGTCCAGAGGAAGTGTTTCGGGAATTCTTCGGAGACAGGGATCCTTTCGCCAATTTCTTCGGTGGGGCTGACCAATATAACCTTAAACAGTATCCTATGTCTTTATGTGCTTCTTGGTAGAGGCTAAATCTGACCGGGAAACTAGTCCGTCTGGGAATCTCAGCAATTCATACAAGCTACATGAACACTTCTTCAAGTCTCACTGCCTCCTTGTTTTGACTGCTCTCCCAGATGACTTTGCCTTCGGAAGAGGGATGCACAGTGGCTTCCATGGACATCCTGGCACTTCGAGGCTCGGCCCCAGTCGGTTCTTCTCCTTCCCCTCCGCTGGAGGTCAGTAATAAACAATGTCTGTGTCTTTCACAGTGCATGGCTTCACCTCTGTCTCCTCCCCCCTGTCTTTCACAGTGCATGGCTTCACCTCTGTCTCCTCCCCCCTGTCTTTCACAGTGCATGGCTTCACCTCTGTCTCCTCCCCCTGTCTTTCACAGTGCATGGCTTCACCTCTGTCTCCTCCCCCGTCTTTCACAGTGCATGGCTTCACCTCTGTCTCCTCCCCGTCTTTCACAGTGCATGGCTTCACCTCTGTCTCCTCCCCGCCTTTCACAGTGCATGGCTTCACCTCTGTCTCCTCCCCTGTCTTTCACAGTGCATGACTTCACCTCTGTCTCCTCCCCCTGTCTTTCACAGTGCATGACTTCACCTCTGTCTCCTCCCCGCCTTTCACAGTGCATGACTTCACCTCTGTCTCCTCCCCTGTCTTTCACAGTGCATGACTTCACCTCTGTCTCCTCCCCCTGTCTTTCACAGTGCATGACTTCACCTCTGTCTCCTCCCCCCGTCTTTCACAGTGCATGACTTCACCTCTGTCTCCTCCCCCTGTCTTTCACAGTGCATGACTTCACCTCTTTCTCGTCCTCCATGGGTGGAATGGATGGGATGGACAGCATTGGAGGAGGGATGGGGAATTTCAAGTCTGTCTCCACTTCTACGCGCGTCATCAACGGCAAACGCACCACCACCAAGAAGTCAGTTCTCTGTTCTCTCTCTTTCTCTGTTTTCTGTAAGGCCACTGAAGTGTGTTAGGGAATCTTCTCTTTACTTGCTTCCCAAAATGTGATGATAATGTGGATGATCACTGTTCTTGATCTGACAGGATCAAAGAAAACGGTCAGGAGAGAACAGAGGTCGAGGAAGACGGGGTCTTGAAGACGGTGCTCATCAATGGTAATCCGTCCACTCTGTATCCATCCCTTCCCTCATCCAGTCCCGTTTCAACTGTTCTTACAGGAATGTGTCTGTGTTGTTCTCCCTCCTGACCTCCTCTTGACCTCCTCTTGACCCCCTCCTGACCCCCAGGTGTGGAGGATGAGTTGGCCTTGGCTCTGGAGCTCAGCAAGAGAGACCAACCGCCCCCCAGTCAACCCTCACACACACCCAGGCAACACCTCCAGCAGCAGGCAGAGAGGATGGTACCAGTGGAGCTCCAGACCCAGACCCATCCACACCGACCCAGCCCCATCTCCGGTCCCCGGTCTATGGCCCAGCGCTCCTTCAGCTCAGCCCCCTACTTCCACTGCCCTGACGTCCCCAGTGAGGAAAAGGAGGAGGAGGAAGAGGAGGAAGATCTCCAGATGGCCCTGGCCTACAGCCTGTCTGAGATGGAGGCCCAGCAGAGAGCGTCCGCCGCGGCTTCGGCAGCAGACGTCATCTCAGGTGCTGGGGGTGTGGTGGTGGAAGAGACGGGGAAGGCTCAGGGTGAGGTTGGGGTGGGGAGGGTGGTCCCAGGCCCAGGCCAGCTTAGAGCACCAGAGGGGAGGTCAGGGGACATGTCACCACACAGTAGCCCATCTCCGCTGAACCACAGGGAGCTACCAGAGGGGGTCCCAAAGCCTCCTACACACCTCCTCAACCACCTCCAGGAGCAGAGAGGCACTGGGGATCCCACTGCTAAAACCACCAACAGCAGCGCTGTAAAAATGAAAAATAAGTGTGGCTGTGTGGTGTGTTGAGTTTATGGTGTGTGTTTGTGTGTGAGTGAGTGAGTGTGATGCTCAGGGCAGAGGACAGACAGGAGACCCCTGGTCTCAGTTCTACTCCGGTGTTATGCTGACAATGACCATCATAAAGTATACTGTGTATTATAAACTGGGTGGTTTGACCCCTAAATGATGATTGGCTGACAGCCGTGGTATATCAGATACCACGGGTATGAAAAAACATTTATTTTTACTAATTATGTTGGTAACCAGTTTATAATAGCAATAAGGCACCTCAGGGGTTTGTGGTATATGGCCAATATACCACGGCTTAGGACCGTGTCCAGGCACTCCGCGTTGCGTCGTGCGTAAGAACAGACCTTAGCCGTGGTATATTGGCCATATACCACACCACCTCGGGCCTTATTGCTTAATTGTGTAATGTGTCTGTCCTTTTTCAAGTGTGTGCAGTGCCTTGACTGGTAGATTTCTATAAAGTTGTCTGAGAGCATGTACAGTATTGTTCTGTTGCGGCTGCCTCTGTGGCCTAGTTGTGTTCTCAGATGGCCTGTTCTGTTTTTTTTTCTCACAATGTAGCCAACAAACTAATACATCTACAATTGTCCAAGTTTTACAGTATATCTGTATTTCAATGCTGGGGATTACAATCAACATTATTTCTTCATGTGCCAAGTCCACGGTCTTTTTTTTTCTAAGAGGATGAGTTGGAGCATAGAAATAGAATGCTGTGAGTTTTCAAAAGGCCCTGGTTAAAATATATATTTTTTTCTCCCCTTTCTAGTCAATTTATTTCTAGGAGTTGGATAGTCTTCACTAGGAACTAAAATGTGCCTCACGCTACATCTTCACTGATTGTTGCATCTGTTAGGCTAGCTTTGGATTATTGTCTATCAAAGGTGCTTCTACCTTTCATATACGATCTCTGTCTGTGTGCCTGACTGACTGTGTGTTTCCTGTCTGCTCAGTGCTGTGTGTGTGTGTTTTGGATGTGTTTCAAACACCCATATGGGAATGTGCCCCTGACACAGAACTTATTTTCAAGGCCAAGGGAATTTGTCAGAACCTTGACACAAGTTTTTACAGCTTGACAGCTTGACAGCTCCATTTATATTGCTGCAAAATATGAATAGCGATCAAATGTTTCAAATGTTAAACTAATATAATTATATTATGGCTTTTAAACAGACTTCTATACAAGTATAAAGTATACCTATCATGGCTCGTATTTGTGACTATAAATAGATTTAAATTAGGTCCAAAACAGCACTTTCTAGAAAAAGAACAATACAGATGTAAGATTTTAATTTGAGCCAATTTGCTGCCGCAGCAACAGGAAACACTAATTATTATGTGGATTATATTTTTGTAGGGGTTGATACATTTTTCATAAGTGAAAATCATGTCTGAAATTTCTAAGTGGAAATTACAAACTTCAGAACCTTTTTTAAACCTTAAATACCCTACATGTTTTAAATGTCCTCCTGAAACAGGGTGATCAAATTGCGATGCTACATCTGTTGGTGAAATCCGATATATTTTGATGTAATCAACGTATCAAAAGCAAAAAGGAAAAATTTATTTGACTATAATTTAATATTATTAACACAGAATCACCAAAGTGAACGTACAGTACCAGTCAAAGGGTTGGACACACCTACTCATTCAAGACCTTTTCTTTATTTTAACTATTTTCTACATTGTAGTAAATACGTCAAAACAACACATATGGAGTCATGCAGTAACCAAAAAAAGTGTTAAACAAATCAAAATATATTTTACATTTGAGATTCTTCAAAGTGGCCACAATTTTTCCTTGACGACAGTTTTGCACACTCTTGGCGTTCTCTCTCAACCAGCGTCTTTAGACTTGGGTACTGTGTGCGTAGTGCCTTTTTGTTTGTGTGAATGATGCACGGAGTGCGTTTCTGCCATTTAAAAAAAAAGACAGTGCCGAGTGATTATTAGAAAGCTCTCCATCAATCATAGGATCCACCACAAGGAGCTTTCACTTCAGATGTTGTCAAAGGGAATGTTTGGAAAAGGCAAAGCAGCGTTCCCAGTGGCAGGACAGGAGGGGATTGAAGAACGCGTTCTTATTAACAGTAGAAGAAACAAGGTCTTCACTCATCAATTTAACGTGAACCTTGTTAAGTGAAGACCTTCTTTCTTGCTTCATTTCAAATTATTTTTTTTAAAAGGATAACAGCTTCCTCAGTAACTGGGACGGGAGGTCATGTCAGAGTCTATTTATGTAATAGTAAACTCAACAACCTTGAGTTTGAGTGTGTGTGTGTGTGTGTGTGTGTGTGTGTGTGTGTGTGTGTGTGTGTGTGTGTGTGTGTGTGTGTGTGTGTTTGTCAGACTGATATCACCACCACCCTGATGACGCTGGAAACAGACCAAATAGTTTCCTCCCTCTCCTCCTCACTGAGTGTTATTATGTCATGATATTATTTGGATCTATATTGGGGCTGTGATTTAATGTGGAGTTAATTTTTTAAGTAAGAGTGAGTGAAGCCAACGATTTGTAATGTAATAGAGTGTTGTCTTTCAAGCGCACCTCTGTCTATTCACCTCTCGGGTGAGCTATATCTACACAATGTGTCACTATAGAGAGGAGAGAGTCCAGTACTGTAAAGAGCTAGAGGTAAACATGTCTTTGCTGTACTACACTGCCTGTAATGTGAGCTAGAGGTAAACTACACTAACTTCTTGTTTCTTTACACTTTGTCAACAGCTGCAGGAAAAAAAATAAAAAAATAAATAAAAGTCACCAAAAGAACAACCTTGATATTTTATCAATTTTTGTTGTTGTTGAGAAAAACAAAAAACTACTTGTGGCAGAAATATAATGTTAATTAATGGAATTAATGGGAATTGATTAATGGAAACGCTACAGTAAACAACCTTCTTTGGCTTCATTTAATGATCAGTGTTTGAGTACACGTCAAAAGAACGGGAGACTCTTGCTTACATTAGATGGTACATTACGTCTTTGCTTTTTTTTTTTTTTTTTTAAAGACGCTTGTCCTAAAGTTTACCGGGCACAACCTCGCTTTCTTGCCATCCGTCTCCGTCATTCTATCTGCTCGCCGGTAGAGATCAAACTATTTCTCACCACCATTTTGACTGGTCACGCTATACAGTATTCTCTGTTCCCAGGCCCGATCCCAACTAGCATCAACCATATGGTACCCTCCATATTCATTGTTATGGTGTCTATGGAGGCTAGTTATGCTGTATCAAGTCACAGCTCACTGTGTCAATGTGTTTGCCGGAGTTTCGCTCGTTTTCTTTCAGCCGTCTACGGAGCAGCACCTTCTCTGAGACGCTTCACACGTTGTGAATACAGGCCCTGACTAAGACCTAGATTCAATCCGGAGCTCGGAAAATCTGAGCTAAAGCGCAATTTAAATTTCAAGGCAATGTTTTTCCGCATTCGCGGAGACTGCATTCAGAGTTAAAAGCGAACATATGGCTCAATTGGAAATTACCTTTAAATTTCTGAACTTCCGAGCTCTGAAATAATACGTTTTTATTTATTTTTCTTTTGTTCTCTTGTATCTGTGCCAATCTTCTTACTTTCTATGTCACTCTTCCTGCTTCCTGTTTCAGACTCAGACTTCCAGGCCTTCACAGGCTGATCTGATTGGCCGATGCCCTTCTGACCCCTGACCTTTGCGCCTGAGGTAAATCCCAAACAAAACATCACCAGCTCTTCCCACCTTCACTGTGGCATCCTCCTCCCTGTCATCCAAAGAGGA
Source organism: Brachymystax lenok tsinlingensis (assembly GCA_030435695.1). Lineage (NCBI taxonomy): Eukaryota > Metazoa > Chordata > Actinopteri > Salmoniformes > Salmonidae > Brachymystax > Brachymystax lenok. Next base: position 4,675,551 of record CM059785.1, read on the forward strand.
CCCCACCACCATCACCCTATAGACTTCTGAGCACCTTACTTCACCCTATCTCACCTACTACTTTCCACACCACAACCTGTACTGTGTTTTCCACTCCAATACTCCCTGAAGTTGAAGACCGTAGTAGTAGTAGTAGTAGTAGTAGTAGTAGTCCTGAGTAGTAGAAGACAGAAGAAGAAGACCGTAGTAGTCCTGAGTAGTAGTAGAAGACCGTAGTAGTAGCAGTAGAAGTCCTGAGTAGTAGCAGTAGAAGTCCTGAGTAGTAGTAGTAGCAGTAGAAGTCCTGAGTAGTAGTAGAAGACCGTAGTAGTAGTAGAAGACCGTAGTAGAAGACCGTAGTAGTAGTAGTAGTAGAAGACCGTAGTAGTAGTAGTAGTAGTAGTAGTAGTAGTAGTAGTAGTAGTAGAAGACCGTAGTAGAAGACCGTAGTAGAAGACCGTAGTAGTAGTAGTAGAAGTAGTAGTAGTAGTAGTAGTAGTAGAAGACCGTAGTAGTAGTAGTAGAAGACCGTAGTAGTAGTAGTAGAAGACCGTAGTAGTAGTAGTAGAAGACCGTAGTAGTAGTAGTAGTAGTAGAAGACCGTAGTAGTAGTAGTAGAAGACCGTAGTAGTAGTAGACCGTAGTATAAGGCGTAATAGTAGTATAAGGCGTAATAGTAGTATAAGGCCGTAGTAGTAGTAGAAGACCATAGTAGTAGTAGAAGGCCGTAATAGTGGTGGAAGGCTGTAGTAGTAGAAGTAGAAGATCTGAGAAATAGTAGTAGAAGACCTGAGAAATTTGAGTAGTAAGAGACCGTAGTAGTAGTAGAAGACAGTAGTAGTAGTAGAAGACAGTAGTAGTAGTAGTAGTAGTAGAAGACAGTAGTAGTAGTAGAAGACGACAGTAGTAGTAGTAGTAGTAGTAGTAGAAGACAGTAGTAGTAGTAGTAGTAGAAGACAGTAGTAGTAGTAGACCGTTGTAGAATACCGTAGTAGTAGTAGTAGTAGAAGACCGTAGAATACCGTAGTAGTAGAAGACCGTAGTAGTAGTAGTAGTAAAAGACCATAGTTGTAGTACTCAATAGTAGTAGAAGACTGTAGTAGTAGAAGACCATAGTAGAAGACCGTAGTAGTAGTAGAAGACTGTAGTAGTAGAAGACCTGAGTAGTAGAAGTAGTAGAAGACCTGAGTAGTAGCAGTAGTGGTAGAAGACTTGAGTAGTAGTTGTAGTAGTAGTAGAAGACCTGAGAAATAGTAGTAGTAGAAGACCGACTTGAGTAGAAGTCGTAGAAGTAGTTGTAGTAGACTTGAGTAGGAGTTGAAGTATTAGTTGTAGTAGACTTGAGTAGTAGTTGTAGTAGACTTGAGTAGTAGTTGTAGTAGACTTGAGTAGTAGTACTAGTTGTAGTTGTAGTAGTAGTAGACTTGAGTAGTAGTTGTAGTAGTAGTAGACTTGAGTAGCAGTTGTAGTAGTAGTAGACTTGAGTAGTAGTTGTAGTAGACTTGAGTAGTAGTTGTAGTAGTAGTAGTAGAAGACCGTTGTAGTAGTAGTAGTAGTAGTAGTAGTAGTAGTAGTTGTAGTAGTAGTAGAAGACCATAGTAGTAGTAGTAGTAGTTGTAGTAGAAGACCGTAGTAGTAGTAGTAGAAGGTGGTGGTAGTAGTAGTAGTAGTAGTAGTAGTAGTAGTAGAAGACCGTAGTAGTAGTAGTAGTAGTAGTAGAAGACCATAGTAGTAGTAGTAGTAGTAGAAGACCATAGTAGTAGAAGGTGGTAGTAGTAGTAGTAGAAGACTGTAGTAAAAGTAGAAGACCTTAGTAGTAGTAGTAGTAGTAGAAGTAGAAGACCGTAGTAGTAGTAGTAGAAGGTGGTAGTAGTAGTAGTAGTAGTAGTAGAAGACCGTAGTAGTAGTAGTAGTAGTAGTAATAGTAGTAGTAGTAGTAGTAGTAGAAGGTGGTAGTAGTAGAAGACTGTAGTAGAAGTAGAAGACCTTAGTAGTAGTAGTAGTAGTAGTAGTAGTAGAAGACCGTAGTAGTAGTAGTAGTAGTAGTAGAAGTAGAAGACCGTAGTAGTAGTAGTAGTAGTAGTAGTAGTAGTAGTAGTAGTAGTAGAATACCATAGTAGTAGTAGTAGACTTGAGTAGTAGTAGTAGTAGACTTGAGTAGTAGTTGTAGTAGTAGTAGACTTGAATAGTAGTTGTAGTAGACTTGAGTAGTAGTAGAAGACCGTAGTAGTAGTAGTAGTAGTAGTAGTAGTAGTAGTAGAAGACCGTAGTAGTAGAAGGTGGTGGTAGTAGTAGTAGTAGAAGACTGTAGTAGAAGTAGAAGACCTTAGTAGTAGTAGTAGTAGTAGAAGACCGTAGTAGTAGAAGGTGGTAGTAGTAGTAGTAGAAGACTGTAGTAGAAGTAGAAGACCTTAGTAGTAGTAGTAGTAGTAGTAGAAGACCATAGTAGTAGTAGTAGTAGTAGTAGAAGACCATAGTAGTAGAAGGTGGTAGTAGTAGTAGTAGAAGACTGTAGTAGAAGTAGAAGACCTTAGTAGTAGTAGTAGTAGTAGAAGACCATAGTAGTAGTAGTAGTAGTAGTAGAAGACCATAGTAGTAGTAGTAGTAGTAGTAGTAGTAGTAGTAGTAGAAGACCGTAGTAGTAGAAGGTGGTAGTAGTAGAAGACTGTAGTAGAAGTAGAAGACTGTAGTAGAAGTAGAAGACCTTAGTAGTAGTAGTAGTAATAGTAGTAGTAGTAGTAGAAGACCATAGTAGTAGAAGGTGGTAGTAGTAGTAGTAGAAGACTGTAGTAGAAGTAGAAGACCTTAGTAGTAGTAGTAGTAGAAGACCTGAGTAGTAGTAATAGTAGTAGTAGTTGTAGTAGACTTGAGTAGGAGTAGGGTTATTAGTAGACTTGAGTAGTAGTGGTAGACCTGAGTAGTAGTAGTAGACTTGAGTAGTAGTAGTGGTAGACCTGAGTAGTAGTGGTAGTAGTAGTAGTAGACTTGAGTAGTAGTAGTAGTAGTAGTAGACTTGAGTAGTAGTAGTAGTAGACTTGAGTAGTATTTGTAGTAGACTTGAGTACTAGTAGTAGTTGTAGTAGACTTGAGTAGTAGTAGTAGACTTGAGTAGTAGTTGTAGTAGTAGTAGACTTGAGTAGTAGTTGTAGTAGTAGACTTGAGTAGTAGTTGTAGTAGACTTGAGTAGTAGTAGTAGTAGTAGTAGAAGACTGTAGTAGTAGTAGTAGTAGAAGACCGTAGTAGTAGTAGTAGTAGTAGTAGTAGTAGTAGAAGACCATAGTAGTAGTAGTAGTAGTAGTAGAAGACCATAGTAGTAGAAGGTGGTAGTAGTAGTAATAGAAGACTGTAGTAGAAGTAGAATACCTTAGTAGTAGTAGTAGTAGTAGTAGTAGTAGAAGACCATAGTAGTAGTAGTAGTAGTAGTAGTAGTAGTAGTAGAAGACCATAGTAGTAGTAGTAGAAGACCGTAGTAGTAGAAGGTGGTAGTAGTAGTAGTAGAAGACTGTAGTAGAAGTAGAAGACCTTAGTAGTAGTAGTAGTAGTAGTAGTAGTAGTAGAAGACCATAGTAGTAGTAGTAGTAGTAGTAGAAGACCATAGTAGTAGAAGGTGGTAGTAGTAGTAGTAGAAGACTGTAGTAGAAGTAGAAGACCTTAGTAGTAGTAGTAGTAATAGTAGTTGTAGTAGACTTGAGTAGGAGTAGGGTTATTAGTAGACTTGAGTAGTAGTGGTAGACCTGAGTAGTAGTAGTAGTAGTAGTAGTAGTAGTAGTAGACTTGAGTAGTAGTTGTAGTAGTGGTAGACCTGAGTAGTAGTGGTAGTAGACTTGAGTAGTAGTTGTAGTAGTAGTAGTAGAAGACCGTAGTAGTAGTAGTAGTAGTAGTAGTAGTAGTAGTAGTAGTAGTAGTAGTAGTAGAAGACCGTAGTAGTAGTAGTAGAAGACCATAGTAGTAGAAGGTGGTAGTAGTAGTAATAGAAGACTGTAGTAGAAGTAGAAGACCTTAGTAGTAGTAGTAGAAGACCTGAGTAGTAGTAATAGTAGTAGTAGTTGTAGTAGACTTGAGTAGGAGTAGGGTTATTAGTAGACTTGAGTAGTAGTGGTAGACCTGAGTAGTAGTAGTAGTAGTAGTAGTAGTTGTAGACTTGAGTAGTAGTTGTTGTAGTGGTAGACCTGACTAGTAGTGGTAGTAGTAGTAGTAGACTTGAGTAGTAGTAGTAGTAGTAGTAGACTTGAGTAGTAGTAGTAGTAGTAGTAGTAGTAGTAGTAGTAGACTTGAGTAGTATTTGTAGTAGACTTGAGTACTAGTAGTAGTTGTAGTAGACTTGAGTAGTAGTAGTAGACTTGAGTAGTAGTTGTAGTAGACTTGAGTAGTAGACTTGAGTAGTAGTACTAGTTGTAGTTGTAGTAGTAGTAGACTTGAGTAGTAGTTGTAGAAGTAGTAGTAGACTTGAGTAGTAGTAGTAGTAGTAGACTTGAGTAGTAGTTGTAGTAGACTTGAGTAGTAGTTGTAGTAGTAGTAGAAGACCGTAGTAGTAGTAGTAGTAGTAGAAGACCATAGTAGTAGAAGGTGGTAGTAGTAGTAGTAGAAGACTGTAGTAGAAGTTGAAGACCTTATTAGTAGTAGTATAAGACCTGAGTAGTAGTAATAGTAGTAGTAGTTGTAGTAGACTTGAGTAGGAGTAGGGTTATTAGTAGACTTGAGTAGTAGTGGTAGACCTGAGTAGTAGTAGTAGTAGTAGTAGACTTGAGTAGTAGTTGTAGTTGTAGTAGACTTGAGTAGTAATTGTAGTAGTAGTAGAAGACCGTAGTAGTAGTAGTAGTGGTAGTAGTAGTAGTAGAAGACCATAGTAGTAGAAGGTGGTAGTAGTAGTAGTAGAAGACTGTAGTAGAAGTTGAAGACCTTAGTAGTAGTAGTATTAGACCTGAGTAGTAGTAATAGTAGTAGTAGACTTGAGTAGGAGTAGGGTTATTAGTAGACTTGAGTAGTAGTGGTAGACCTGAGTAGTAGTAGTAGTAGTAGTAGTAGTAGACTTGAGTAGTAGTGGTAGACCTGAGTAGTAGTGGTGGTAGTAGTAGTAGACTTGAGTAGTAGTAGACTTGAGTAGTAGTAGTAGACTTGAGTAGTAGTTGTAGTAGACTTGAGTAGTAGTTGTAGTAGACTTGAGTAGTAGTACTAGTTGTAGTTGTAGTAGTAGTAGACTTGAGTAGTAGTTGTAGTAGTAGTATACTTGAGTAGTAGTTGTAGTAGTAGTAGACTTGAGTAGTAGTTGTAGTAGACTTGAGTAGTAGTTGTAGTAGTAGTAGAAGACCGTAGTAGTAGTAGTAGTAGTAGTAGTAGTAGTAGTAGTAGTAGAAGACCATAGTAGTAGAAGGTGGTAGTAGTAGTAGTAGAAGACTGTAGTAGAAGTAGAAGACCTTAGTAGTAGTAGTAGTAGACTTGAGTAGTAGTTGTAGTAGACTTGAGTAGTAGTTGTAGTAGTAGTAGTAGTAGTAGTAGTAGTAGTAGTAGAAGACCATAGTAGTAGAAGGTGGTAGTAGTAGAAGTAGAATACCTTAGTAGTAGTAGACTTGAGTAGTAGTTGTAGTAGTAGTAGACTTGAGTAGTAGTTGTAGTAGTAGTAGACTTGAGTAGTAGTTGTAGTAGACTTGAGTAGTAGTAGTAGTAGAAGACCGTAGTAGTAGTAGTAGTAGTAGTAGAAGACCATAGTAATAGAAGACTGTAGTAGAAGTAGAATACCTTAGTAGTAGTAGTAGAAGACCTGAGTAGTAGTAATAGTAGTAGTAGTTGTAGTAGACTTGAGTAGGAGTAGGGTTATTAGTAGACTTGAGTAGTAGTGGTAGACCTGAGTAGTAGTAGTAGTAGTAGACTTGAGTAGTAGTTGTGGTAGACCTGGGTAGTAGTGGTAGTAGTAGACTTGAGTAGTAGTAGTAGTAGTAGTAGACTTGAGTAGTATTTGTAGTAGACTTGAGTACTAGTAGTAGTTGTAGTAGACTTGAGTAGTAGTAGTAGACTTGAGTAGTAGTAGACTTGAGTAGTAGTAGTAGTTGTAGTAGACTTGAGTAGTAGTAGTAGACTTGAGTAGTAGTAGTAGTAGACTTGAGTAGTATTAGTAGTAGTAGTAGTAGACTTTAGTAGTATTTGTAGTAGACTTGAGTACTAGTAGTAGTTGTAGTAGACTTGAGTAGTAGTAGTAGACTTGAGTAGTAGTAGTAGTAGACTTGAGTACTAGTAGTAGTTGTAGTAGACTTGAGTAGTAGTAGTAGTAGACTTGAGTAGTAGTAGTAGTTGTAGTAGACTTGAGTAGTAGTTGTAGTAGACTTGAGTAGTATTTGTTGTAGTTGTAGTATTGGTAGTAGTAGCCTTGAGTAGTTGTAGTAGGAGACTTGAGTAGTAGTAGTAGTAGACTTGAGTAGTAGTAGACTTGAGTAGTAGTTGTAGTAGACTTGAGTAGTATTTGTAGTAGTAGTAGTATTGGTAGTAGTAGCCTTGAGTAGTTTTAGTAGGAGACTTGAGTAGTAGTAGTAGTGGTAGACCTGAGTAGTAGTGGTAGTAGTAGACTTGAGTAGTAGTAGACTTGAGTAGTAGTAGTGGTAGACCTGAGTAGTGGTAGTTGAAGACCTGAGTAGTAGTAGAAAACCTGAGTAGTAGCAGAGGTAAGTGGTTGTCGGTCGTACTACAACCTGATTTCAGGATAGCTGGTAGGTAGTTAACAGGATGAACAGATTGAGATAGATAGGTATAGATGTAGACTACAGAGAGATGAATGCTCTAGGTCCAAGCAGCCTCTGCTGTGCCTCTAACGCTGCGTCTGATCCATTTGCTCCCAACAGGTCAAAGGTCAAATCTCCCATGGTGCACCTTGTCTCTCAGCCCTGCCCTGCGACTTACTGTACCAGCCGATCAACACTTTTCAAAGTTTTATTTGAAAAAGAAAATGTAACGGACAAATACAAATGTATGTACTTCTATGTGTGAGTGTGTGTATATAGCTAAATGGTTATTTTTAAAGTATTTTGAATCCCAACAGCTCATCCACATTAAATCAGTTGCATTTTAAAGTGTCTTATTAGAGAATGTGTTTTGGAAAGAATTTTAAATCACGACTACATGTTTCAATACCATGGAAATGTATGATACTAGAGCAATCTATATTAATCGAAAGCTGATAAATTTGTAGCTCAAATATTTAAATGCATGTGGAATTCCATTATGTAACAAATCTTCCACAAATACTGAACGTTAGCTTCAGTCATACCAGACTGAAACTCTACACGAACTGTTAGCCTGGTTATACTAGACTGAAACTCTACACTGACTCTTAGCCTGGTTATACTAGACTGAGTCTCTACACTAACTGTTAGCCTGGTTATACCAGACTGAAACTCTACACAAACTATTAGCCTGGTTATACCAGACTGAAACTCTACACTGACTCTTAGCCTGGTTATACCAGACTGAGACTCTACACTGATTGTTAGCCTGGTTATGCCAGACTGAGACTCTACACTAACTGTTAGCCTGGTTTTACCAGACTGAAACTTAACACTGACTGTTAGCCTGGTTATTTATACCAGACTGAAACTCTACACTGAATGTTAGTCTGGTTATACCAGACTGAAACTCTACACAAACTGTTAGCCGGGTTATACCAGACTGAAACTTGACACTGACTGTTAGCCTGGTTATACCAGACTGAAACTCTACACTGACTGTTAGCCTGGTTATTTATACCAGACTGAAACTCTACACTGACTCTTAGCCTGGTTATACCAGACTGAAACTCTACACTGACTGTTAGCCTGGTTATACCAGACTGAAACTCTACACTGACTCTTAGTCTGGTTATACCAGACTGAAACTCTACACTGACTCTTAGCCTGGTTATACCAGACTGAAACTCTACACTGACTGTTAGCCTGGTTATACCAGACTGAAACTCTACACTGACTGTTAGCCTGGTTATACCAGACTGAAACTCTACACTGACTCTTAGCCTGGTTATACCAGACTGAAACGCTACACTGACTCTTAGCCTGGTTATACCAGACTGAAACTCTACACTGACTGTTAACCTGGTTATACCAGACTGAAACTCTACACTGACTGTTAGCCTGGTTATACCAGACTGAAACTCTACACTGACTGTTAGCCTGGTTATACCAGACTGAAACTCTACACTGACTCTTAGCCTGGTTATACCAGACTGAAACGCTACACTGACTCTTAGCCTGGTTATACCAGACTGAAACTCTACACTGACTGTTAACCTGGTTATACCAGACTAAAACTCTACACTGACTCTTAGCCGGGTTATACCAGACTGAAACTCTACACTGACTCTTAGCCTGGTTATACCAGACTGAAACTCTACACTGACTGTTAACCTGGTTATACCAGACTGAAACTCTACACTGACTCTTAGCCTGGTTATACCAGACTGAAACGCTACACTGACTCTTTAGCCGGGTTATACCAGACTGAAACTCTACACTGACTGTTAACCTGGTTATACCAGACTGAAACTCTACACTGACTGTTAGCCGGGTTATACCAGACTGAAACTCTACACTGACTGTTAACCTGGCCATATGCCCAGAACAGTTGAAACTGGGATTTGTCCATGAAGAGCACACTTCTCCAGCGTGCCAGTGGCCATTGAAGGTGAGCATTTGCCCACTGAGGTCGGTTACGAGGCGGAACTACAGTCAAGACCCTGGTGAGGATGACGAGCATGCAGATGAGCTTCCCTGGGACGTTTGTTCTGACAGTTTGTTCAGAAATTCTTTGGTTGTACAAACCCACAGTTTCCTCAGCTGTCACAGATGATCCCTCAGGGGAAGAAGCCGGATATGGAGGTCCTGGGCTGGCGTGACGTGGTCTGCGGTTGTGCTGCCGGTTGGACGTACTGCCAAATTCTCTAAAATTATGTTGGAGGCGGCTTATGGTAGAGAAATTAAAATTATATTCTCTTGCAAAAGCTCTGGTTGACATTCCTGCAGTCAGCTTGCCAATTGTGCGCTCACTCAGTACTTGAGAAATATGTGGCATTGTGTTGTGACAAAACTGCACATTTTAGAGTGGCCTTTTATTGTCCCCAACACAAGGTGCACCTGTGTAATGATCATGCTGTTTAATCAGCTTCTTGATATGCTACACCTGTCAGGTGGATAGATTATCTTGGCAGAGGAGAAATGCTCACTAACAGGGATGTAAACAAATTTGTTCACAAAAGGAGAGAAATAAGCTTTTTGTGTGCGTGAAACATTTCTGGGATCTTTTGTTTCAGCTCATGAAACATGCGACCAACACTTTACATGTTGCGTTTATATTTGTGTTCAGTGTAGCTGTAGACATTGGTTTCTAATGGTTACTAGTCAGTATTATGGGATGTAGGCATTGGTTCCTAATGGTTACTAGTCAGTATTATGGGATGTAGACATTGGTTTCTAATGGTTACTAGTCAGTATTATGGGATGTAGGCATTGGTTCCTAATGGTTACTAGTCAGTATTATGGGATGTAGACATTGGTTTCTAATGGTTACTAGTCAGTATTATGGGATGTAGACATTGGTTTCTATATGGTTACTAGTCAGTATTATGGGATGTAGACATTGGTTTCTATATGGTTACTAGTCAGTATTATGGGATGTAGACATTGGTTTCTAATGGTTACTAGTCAGTATTATGGGATGTAGACATTGGTTTCTAATGGTTACTAGTCAGTATTATGGGATGTAGACATTGGTTTCTATATGGTTACTAGTCAGTATTATGGGATGTAGACATTGGTTTCTATATGGTTACTAGTCAGTATTATGGGATGTAGACATTGGTTTCTATATGGTTACTAGTCAGTATTATGGGATGTAGACATTGGTTTCTATATGGTTACTAGTCAGTATTATGGGATGTAGACATTGGTTTCTAATGGTTACTAGTCAGTATTATGGGATGTAGACATTGGTTTCTATATGGTTACTAGTCAGTATTATGGGATGTAGACATTGGTTTCTAATGGTTACTAGTCAGTATTATGGGATGTAGACATTGGTTTCTATATGGTTACTAGTCAGTATTATGGGATGTAGACATTGGTTTCTATATGGTTACTAGTCAGTATTATGGGATGTAGACATTGGTTTCTAATGGTTACTAGTCAGTATTATGGGATGTAGACATTGGTTTCTATATGGTTACTAGTCAGTACTGTGGGATCTGGATAGAAATAACACAGTCAGACAACTCTATGCTGTTGCACCACATCACAATAGAGATTTAATTACATACATCGAGTTAAAAATATTTTTATAGTTGTTTTCTATGTTTGCTACATTAATAAACATTTAAGAAATAATCAGGTGAATTATTTACAATGAATCAGAGGTTTTACAGTAACACCGAAGACACTAATTGCTATGATTCAGATGTGAGTGATTAGGTAGTCAGTGTACAGTAGTAGTTCCATTACAAAATGGATAACTCTAAACCCAATGATTTATTTCTAAAGTTAGAGGTATGAACCAGCCCCTTAGAGAAACTGGTGTAACGTAAGATATACTAGGGTTTAGTTACAGATGAATAAGAGACAATCATGTTAGAGGTATATGCCAGCCCCTTAGAGAAACTGGTGTAACTTATAATACACTAGTATGTCACTCACTACACCCTCGCCATAGTCAGGCTCTCTTGTCTTCTTGCACTGGGTGGATAGGAACATTAGCCTGCTGGCCTTACTGGGTGGATAGGAACATCAGCCTGCTGGCCTTACTGGGTGGATAGGAACATCAGCCTGCTGGCCTTACTGGGTGGATAGGAACATTAGCCTGCTGGTCTTACTGGGTGGATAGGAACATCAGCCTGCTGGTCTTACTGGGTGGATAGGAACATCAGCCTGCTGGCCTTACTGGGTGGATAGGAACATCAGCCTGCTGGCCTTACTGGGTGGATAGGAACATTAGCCTGCTGGCCTTACTGGGTGGATAGGAACATCAGCCTGCTGGTCTTACTGGGTGGATAGGAACATCAGCCTGCTGGCCTTACTGGGTGGATAGGAACATTAGCCTGCTGGTCTTACTGGGTGGATAGGAACATCAGCCTGCTGGCCTTACTGGGTGGATAGGAACATCAGCCTGCTGGCCTTACTGGGTGGATAGGAACATCAGCCTGCTGGCCTTAAACAAGTATATGAGCCTTGAGCCTCATATGCTGTTATGCCATGTGGATGGCTCCCTACTAGAGTACAATGACTGGTTTTACAACATCTCCATGACAACAGATCAGGAGGGAACATGGTAATACAACATCTCCATGACAACAGATCAGGAGGGATCATGGTAATACAACATCTCCATGACAACAGATCAGGAGGGAACATGGTAATACAACATCTCCATGACAACAGATGGTAATTGTAGTATCTCTAGTGAGAAAGGAGAAGAGCTACAGTATCAAGTCACAGTCCTACTGTACATTTGAAGTATTTTTTTGTCTGATCGAAATAATCTAGAGGATTCTTTGAAACCACATTTAATTTAGATAATGAAAGCATAGTAACAGAAGCCTGGTCCCAGATCTGTTAATGCTGTGTTGTTGATTGGTGTGACAATGACAATAGGAGTTGGCGAGACAACCACACAAACCAGGCTTCAGTAATAGTAATGCACTATGGGAAATATAGTTCCTCCCTGGTTGTGGCACAGGTGGCACCGGTGGTAGAGGTGGTAGACGTAGCAGGGTTCACTGTGGCAAAGCCTTCAGGATGGCATTGACCTCTTCTGCCACGGCGGTCAGGGCAAACTCAAACTGGTCCTGAGAGGGAGACAGAAAGGGAGGGAGACTGTCAGAGACACACACACACACAGAAAATCTACCAATCCTCCGCCGTTAACACAATGGAAAGATAAAATGCTTTATTATCTAAAAGTTGAAAGTGTGTGGGCGACGGAGAGAAACAACATGTTGCAGTTCGAGGCCATGTGGCGGAGAGTGATGCGGGCACGGGAGATTTACTTTCCTGACTTTATTGTCCCCATGGGGACATGTTGTTGCAGTGTCATGTACACGTTTAAAGTGGCGTTTAAATAACAAAAACAAATTGACAATACAACTTTCAGAACAGTTACATACCAATAAAAAGAGACTAGCCTGCTGGCCTTACAGGGTGGATAGGAACATTAGCCTGCTGGCCTTACTGGGTGGATAGGAACATTAGCCTGATGGCCTTACTGGGTGGATATGAACATTAACCTGCTGGCCTTACTGGGTCAATAGGAACATTAGCCTGCTGGCCTTACTGGGTCAATAGGAACATCAGCTTGCTGGCCTTACTGGGTCAATAGGAACATCAGCCTGCTGGCCTTACTGGGTGGATAGGAACATTAACCTGCTGGCCTTACTGGGTCAATAGGAACATTAGCCTGCTGGCCTTACTGGGTCAATAGGAACATTAGCCTGCTGGCCTTACTGGGTCAATAGGAACATTAGCCTGCTGGCCTTACTGGGTCGATAGGAACATTAGCCAGCTGGCCTTACTGGGTGGATAGGAACATTAGCCTGCTGGCCTTACTGGGTGGATAGGAACATTAGCCTGCTGGCCTTACTGGGTGGATAGGAACATTAGCCTGCTGGCCTTACTGGGTGGATAGGAACTTTAGCCAGCTGGCCTTACTGGGTGGATAGGAACATTAACCTGCTGGCCTTACTGGGTGGATAGGAACATTAGCCTGCTGGCCTTACTGGGTGGATAGGAACATTAGCCTGCTGGCCTTACTGGGTGGATAGGAACTTTAGCCTGCTGGCCTTACTGGGTGGATAGGAACATTAACCTGCTGGCCTTACTGGGTGGATAGGAACATTAGCCAGAGCTATTTAGGAGGGAAATCACACCTGGCACAAATTATTGTCTAGTTCTGTTTTTCCTGCTGAGGGGTGCCCTATACCTGCGCCCAGAGGGGAATAGTTCAAAGTCCGGGTACAGGGGGTGGCTTGGGGAGGGACCTTAAAGATCTGATCCAGGCCTGTCTGTTTGACTCCAAGTACCTTGGGGAGGGCCCTGACCTTAAAGATCTCATCCAGGCCTGTCTGTTTGACTCCAAATACCTTGGGAGGGCCCTGACCTTAAAGATCTCATCCAGGCCTGTCTGTTTGACTCCAAGTACCTTGGGGAGGTCCCTGACCTTAAAGATCTCATCCTGGCCTGTCTGTTTGACTCCAAGTACCTTGGGGAGGTCCCTGACCTTAAAGATCTCATCCAGGCCTGTCTGTTTGACTCCAAGTACCTTGGGGAGGTCCCTGACCTTAAAGATCTCATCCAGGCCTGTCTGTTTGACTTCAAGTACCTTGCTTGCTGTGGTGATAATCCTTCTCAGCATATTTCTCTGGCTGACAGTGGCATTGCCAAACCAACAAACAATACAGAAAGGTAAAATACTCTCAATGAAAGATTTGTAAAACAGAGTCAGTATAGTACAGTCTACATTAAAAGATCCCAGCTTTTTGAGAATGTACAGTCTCTGTTGGCTCTTTTTGTAGATCAGGTCTGTACATTTACTCCACTGAGGTTTGTTGTCCAAGAGGACACGCAGATATTTATATTCCTCTACAATCTCTATGTTCTGACCTCTGATAGATAGTTGCAGAGGTAGGTGTTGCTCGCTTCCTGAAGTCTATGCACAACTCTTTGGTCTTGTTGGTATTGAGGACCAAGTGTGATTCCTCACACCACTCTACCAAGTCATCTAGGACCGGGCCATGGTGTTCCTCGTCATCATGCAACAGGCTGATCAAGGCAGTGTCGTCAGCGAACTTAACCAGGTGTCTGTCAGGATGGGAACTAGTACAACCTAGTAGTGTACAAGATGTACAGGAGTGGGGACAAAACACATCCCTGAAGAGAGCCTGTGTTGGTATTGCGTGTGTCCGACACGTGGGGACCTATTTTGACTCGCTGTGAGCGTTGGCTCAGGAAGTCCAACAGGACACAAAACCAGCCCCCGCATCTAAGGAGAAGTCCCGAATTAGTCTCTGTGCCAGAATGTAAGGCTGGATTCTGTTGAAGGCAGGAGAAAAGTAATCAAACAAAACACTGACATGGGATTTGGCACCCTCTAGATGTCTATAGACCATGTTGAGGAGGGTAAGAATGGCATCATCAACTCCTCTGCTGGGCTGATAGGCAAACTGAAATGGGTCGAGGAGCTTCTGGGTGACACTGAGAATATGACTTTTCACAATTTTCTCAAGGAGATGGGGGTGTGAGCAAGTGAGTCTGGGCAAGAGAGATGTTGTGGATGTTTGTGTGATGTTGTGGATGTTTGTGGATGTTGTGGATGTTTGTGTATGTTGTGGATGATTGTATGATGTTGTGGATGTTTGTGTATGTTGTGGATGATTGTATGATGTTGTGGATGTTTGTGTACGTTGTGTATGTTTGTATGATGTGGATGTTTGTATGATGTTGTGGATGTTTGTGGATGTTGTGTATGTTTGTGGATGTTGTGGATGTTGTGTATGTTTGTGGATGTTGTGGATGTTTGTTTATGTTGTGGATGTTGTGGATGTTTGTGTATGTTTTGTATTGTTTAAATAACATTTGATTTGATTTGTTGACTCCAATACTTCCATCAGTTGTGTCAAGTTGGCTGGATGTCGTTTGGGTGGTGGACCATTCTTGATACACATGGGAAACTGTTGAGCATGAAAAACCCAGCAGTGTTGCAGTTCTTGACACAAACCCATACGCCTGGCACCTACTACCATACCCCGTTCAAAGGCACTTCAATATTTTGTCTTGCCCATTCACCCTCTGAATGGCACACATACACAATCCATGTTTCAATTATCTCAAGGCTTAAAAATCCTTCTTTCACCTGTCTCCTCCCCTTCATCTACACTGATTGAAGTGGATTTAACAAGTGACATCAATAAGGGATCATAGCTTTCACCCGGATTCACCTGGTCAATCTATGTCATGAAAACAGCAGGTGTTCATAATGTTTTGTACGAACTGTGTAGTTTGAGAAGGCCATACCTTGGTGTGAACTAAGCTCGGTCTCTGGTCCCGAATGTGTTCCAATGTTGCAGCAATATCAATCTCCTTCACACCTGGGAACACATCATATGCATTATAACGTGAGAAAATCCCTATTCGCCAACATGAAGTCAACGATTCACAACACTGTATGTGTGTCTGTCTAGTGATACAAAACTACAAAGCCCAAACTATCAAAGACGTCTGACAAGATCAAGATGTCTGACTGACCTTTAGCCATGCGATTGAGGACCATGTCAATGAGGATGTAGGTTCCAGTTCTGCCAGTGCCGTCACTGTACGAGACAGGGAATACCTCATCAGATCACACGGCACGTCATCAAGACCACAGAAATAGAATCTATAGAACGGGCTTCCCAATTCAAGTCAACGATGGCATAATGGGTGAACTGGCATCCATTGCAATGGCATAATGAGTTTACCAGTCAAATTGCCAGAGTTAGAGGTTCCAAGCCTTTTCTATAATGATATTCCTATGATAGAGGCACACAGTAGAGGAGTTTGATTTGACAGACTGAATATAAAGCACAGGCAGTCTCTTCTAGCCTGGTCCCACATCTGGATGGGCTGTACAGCCAACTCCAATGGTCCATTGTCAATGAAAATGACAATCTAAGTTTAGTAAGACAGTACAAACAGATCTGGGTCCAGGCTAAGTCTTTACCTCTGTATAGAGAAACTGGGTTAGAGCTGTAGGTTTACCTGCAGTGGACGATAATGGGGCAGGATCTACCTCTGTAACACCTATTCACCTTCCTGTTGGAGGGAGACAAGAGGGGAGAGAGGGAGGGTGGGATAGAGGGAGGGAGGGTGGGAGAGAGGGTGGGTGGGAGGGGTTTGAGAGGGGGATGGGAGTGGGTGGGATAGAGGGAGGAGAGGTGGGAGGGGGTGGGATAGAGGGAGGAGAGGTGGGAGGGGGTGGGATAGAGGGAGGAGAGGTGGGAGGGGGGAGGGGGGTGGGATAGAGGGAGAGAAAGAGGGAGGGATGGAGAGAGGGAGGGAGAGAAGAGAACAATATCACAAAATGTAATGTTAACGGACAAGTCTACAGTAGATTGGATGCTGCATACAAGTACTGTTTCTGCTTTACTGTTCTTAGAATACACAGAAAAAACACGGTTCCCTTCTCTGCCTGCCTGGAGGCCTGGATATGAATTACAGTTAGTTACAACATATTAGTCTTTGAGGCTGAGGTTAGAGAAACTTAACCCATCAGTGGAAATGACAGAAAGTCATGGCGGAGTAGAGGATTGAAGGAAGGAAGGAAGGAAATAAGGAAGGAAGGAAGGAAGGGAGGCGACGGATGGACTATCCGGACAGCGTCGACTCCTGCAGCAGTCACACCTGCCAATGATCATTTTTGTGACTATGCAACTGGACCCAAACTACTAGCTGCAAATCACAAAAATGCCACTGGGAGATGTGGGAATCCCAAGGGCCTATAGCTGACCACCATCACTGAGAGAAAGAGGGGGATAACCAGATAAGGAGGTAC
The DNA here is from genome assembly GCA_030435695.1 of Brachymystax lenok tsinlingensis. Classification (NCBI taxonomy): domain Eukaryota; kingdom Metazoa; phylum Chordata; class Actinopteri; order Salmoniformes; family Salmonidae; genus Brachymystax; species Brachymystax lenok. The sequence continues at coordinate 4,692,075 of CM059785.1, forward strand.
TGAGAGAGGGGGGACTGAGAGAAAGAGGGGGATAACCAGATAAGGAGGTACAGAGAGAGGGGAGACTGAGAGAAAGAGGGGGATAACCAGATAAGGAGGTACTGAGAGAGGGGGGACTGAGAGAAAGAGGGGGATAACCAGATAAGGAGGTACTGAGAGAGGGGGACTGAGAGAAAGAGGGGGATAACCAGATAAGGAGGTACTGAGAGAGGGGGACTGAGAGAAAGAGGGGGATAACCAGATAAGGAGGTACAGAGAGAGGGGGGACTGAGAGAAAGAGGGGGATAACCAGATAAGGAGGTACAGAGAGAGGGGGGACTGAGAGAAAGAGAGAGGTAGTGAGGAAAGTAGGAAAGGATTTACTAGGAAAGAGAAATGGATAAAATAAAGGAGGCTATCAGGGAAGGTTAAAAGAAGTGGAAAAACATGAGCGCCCCCAAAAAAAACAAGGCAAATATACACAGTTGCTTCATTAAGGTTGAAACATCATATTACATAGGACAGTATTTGGACTGGCCACACAGTCATTACATAGGACAGTATATTGACTGGCCACACAGTCATTACATAGGACAGTATATTGACTGGCCTCACAGTCATTACATAGGACAGTATATTGACTGGCCACACAGTCATTACATAGCACAGTATTTGGACTGGCCTCACAGTCATTACATAGGACAGTATATTGACTGGCCACACAGTCATTACATAGGACAGTATATTGACTGGCCTCACAGTCATTACATAGGACAGTATATTGACTGGCCACACAGTCATTACATAGCACAGTATTTGGACTGGCCTCACAGTCATTACATAGGACAGTATATTGACTGGCCACACAGTCATTACATAGGACAGTATATTGACTGGCCACACAGTCATTACATAGGACAGGATTTGGCCACACAGTCATTACATAGGACAGGATTTAGACTGGCCACACAGTCATTACATAGGACAGTATATTGACTGGCCACACAGTCATTACATAGGACAGTATTTGGACTGGCCTCACAGTCATTACATAGGACAGTATTTGGACTGGCCACACAGTCATTACATAGGACAGGATTTGGACTGGCCTCACAGTCATTACATAGGACAGTATTTGGACTGGCCTCACAGTCATTACATAGGACAGGATTTGGCCTCACAGTCATTACATAGGACAGTATATTGACTGGCCACACAGTCATTACATAGGACAGTATTTGGACTGGCCTCACAGTCATTACATAGGACAGTATTTGGACTGGCCACACAGTCATTACATAGGACAGGATTTGGACTGGCCTCACAGTCATTACATAGGACAGTATTTGGACTGGCCTCACAGTCATTACATAGGACAGGATTTGGCCTCACAGTCATTACATAGGACAGTATTTGGACTGGCCACACAGTCATTACATAGGACAGTATTTGGCCACACAGTCATTACATAGGACAGTATTTGGACTGGCCACACAGTCATTACATAGGACAGGATTTGGCCACAGTCATTACATAGGACAGTATTACGGGGCGGCAGGTAGCCTAGTGGTTAGAGTGTTGGACTTGTAACCGGAGGGTTGCAAGTTTGAATCCCCGAGCTGACAAGGAAAAAATCTGTCGTTCTGCCCCTGAACAAGGCAGTTAACCCACTGTTCCCTCGGGCGCCAAAACGTGGATGTCGATTAAGGCAGCCCCCCGCACCTCTCTGATTCAGAGGGGTTGGGTTAAATGCAGAAGACACATTTCAGTTGAAGGCATTCGGTTGTACAACTGAGTAATAATGGTGACTTTGACTTTATTTGGACTGGCCACACAGTCATTACATAGGACAGGATTTGGACTGGCCACAGTCATTACATAGGACAGGATTTGGCCTCACAGTCATTACATAGGACAGTATTTGGACTGGCCACACAGTCATTACATAGGACAGTATTTGGCCACACAGTCATTACATAGGACAGTATTTGGACTGGCCACAGGACAGTATTTGGATAGGACAGGATTTGGCCTCACAGTCATTACATAGGACAGTATTTGGACTGGCCACACAGTCATTACATAGGACAGTATTTGGCCACACAGTCATTACATAGGACAGTATTTGGACTGGCCACACAGTCATTACATAGGACAGTATTTGGCCACACAGTCATTACATAGGACAGTATTTGGACTGGCCACACAGTCATTACATAGGACAGGATTTGGCCACAGTCATTACATAGGACAGTATTTGGACTGGCCACACAGTCATTACATAGGACAGGATTTGGCCACAGTCATTACATAGGACAGTATTACGGGGCGGCAGGTAGCCTAGTGGTTAGAGTGTTGGACTTATAACCGGAGGGTTGCAAGTTTGAATCCCCGAGCTGACAAGGAAAAAATCTGTCGTTCTGCCCCTGAACAAGGTCATTACATAGGACAGTATTTGGCCACACAGTCATTACATAGGACATGATTTTGACTGGCCACACAGTCATTACATAGGACAGGATCTGGCCACACAGTCATTACATAGGACAGGATTTTGACTGGCCACACAGTCATTACATAGGACATGATTTTGACTGGCCACACAGTCATTAAATAGGACAGGATCTGGCCACACAGTCATTACATAGGACAGGATTTGGACTGGCCACACAGTCATTACATAGGACAGGATTTGGACTGGCCACACAGTCATTACATAGGACAGGATTTGGACTGGCCACACAGTCATTACATAGGACAGGATTTGGCCACAAAGTCATTAAATAGGACAGTATTTGGCCACACAGTCATTACATAGGACAGGATTTGGACTGGCCACACAGTCATTACATAGGACAGGATTTGGCCACACAGTCATTACATAGGACTTGATTTTGACTGGCCACACAGTCATTACATAGGACAGGATTTGGCCACACAGTCATTACATAGGACAGTATTTGGACTGGCCACACAGTCATTACATAGGACATGATTTTGACTGGCCACACAGTCATTACATAGGACAGGATTTGGCCACACAGTCATTACATAGGACAGTATTTGGACTGGCCACACAGTCATTACATAGGACATGATTTTGACTGGCCACACAGTCATTACATAGGACAGTATTTGGCCACACAGTCATTTACAGCCAGCTACTGTACATACACAGCAAAACTGGCAGGGCAGGGTCCTGGTAGTCAAGTTGCAGTTCAAAATTGTGCCTGGAAACAGTTGAATAAGATGAGAAAAAAAAAGAAACCTGTACACTGCTCTGGCTAGTATCACTGCTCTGGATAGTATCACTGCTCTGGCTAGTATCACTGCTCTGGATAGTATCACTGCTCTGGCTAGTATCACTGATCTGACTAGTATCACTGCTCTGGCTAGTATCACTGCTCTGGCTAGTATCACTGCTCTGGCTAGTATCACTGCTCTGGATAGTATCACTGCTCTGGCTAGTATCACTGCTCTGGCTAGTATCACTGCTCTGGATAGTATCACTGCTCTGGCTAGTATCACTGCTCTGGATAGTATCACTGATCTGACTAGTATCACTGCTCTGGCTAGTATCACTGCTCTGGCTAGTATCACTGCTCTGGCTAGTATCACTGATCTGGATAGTATCACTGCTCTGGCTAGTATCACTGCTCTGACTAGTATCACTGCTCTGGCTAGTGTCACTGCTCTGGATAGTGTCACTGCTCTGGCTAGTATCACTGCTCTGACTAGTATCACTGCTCTGGATAGTATCACTGCTCTGGATAGTGTCACTGCTCTTGATAGTATCACTGCTCTTGATAGTATCACTGCTCTTGATAGTATCACTGCTCTTGATGGTATCACTGCTCTGGCTAGTATCACTGCTCTTGATAGTATCACTGCTCTTGATAGTATCACTGCTCTTGATGGTATCACTGCTCTTGATAATATTACTGCTCTTGATAGTATCACTGCTCTTTAATAACCTTTACGTATCGGCCTCAAGGCCTTCGTCAGAGCCGATACATAAAGCTTATTAAAGAGCAGTGATACTAGCAAGAGCAGTTACGTTTCAGTGAATTAAGTGATGCTCCACAGTGGTGTACTGTATGTCAAGCTGCATGAACGGACAACGTCTGCAGTACCTGCGGAAGTCCAGCAGAGGGCGTGTGGAGGTAGGGATTCCGTTGGCGGGCCAGCTTAGCAGGTGGAACTGTGTCAGGGTACGAGTCTCCTGGGTCTGAACGTTCTTCAGGTAGAAACTACGAACCAGGAAGTCCTTACACCAGATGTGTTCAGAGACCAAGTTCACCTTGTAGGGAACAAAGTTTATTTAATATCACTGAGTGGGCCCCTGAACAAGGGAGTTAATCGACTGTTCCTTGGGCGCCCGAAGACGTGGATGTCGATTAAGGCAGCCCCCCCCCCACACCTCTCTGATTCAGAGGGGTTGGGTTAAAAGCAGAAGACACATTTCAGTTAAAGGCATTCAGTTGTACGACTGACTAGGTATCCCCTTTTCCCCTTTCCCCTTACCACAATATAATCACAACGACTGTAGTAGAGTGGTGGGTGGATCGGCTATGTGTACTTATGACTGTATATTCAATTACTATGGTCTGAGAGGTATTTTTCCTTCTAGCAATCATCTGTACGTACCATATTGAATAGTGCTGTTAACACAGAGATACATTATAGAGCATATAATGAATATAATGACCCTTGTTAGATACTACTGCACGGTCGGAACTAGAAGCACAAGCATTTCGCTACACTCGCATCTGCCAACCATGTGTATGTGACAAATAACATTTTATTTGATTTGATTTGAGCAGTGGTTCTCAATCTTGGTCCTGGGGACCGAAAGGGGTGCACATTTAGTTTTTTTTTGACACACCTGATTGAAATCATCAATTTGTCATCAGATTTCGATGATTTTAATCAGGTGTGTAGTGTAAAGGACCAGGATGGAGAACTACTAATAACGATATCTGTAAACCTCTCACCTCGTAGATGTGGTACAGGGAGGATCCCTCGTCAGGCCAGTAGCGAACACACTGAGTCTCTCCATCTTCAACCAGGGCACTCATCATCACTATCACTGTGCAGCCATTCTCCCACACCATCTATATTACAACAACACACTGTCACACAGCGGACTGTACTGGTATATACTGTGATTGACATGTTAGACTAGGACTGTACTGGTATATACTGTGATTGACATACTAGACTAGGACTGTACTGGTATATACTGTGATTGACATGCTAGACTAAGGCTGTACTGGTATATACTGTGATTGACATACTAGACTAGGACTGTACTGGTATATACTATGATTGACATGCTAGACTAAGGCTGTACTGGTATATACTGTGATTGACATACTAGACTAGGACTGTACTGGTATATACTATGATTGACATGCTAGACTAGGACTGTACTGGTATATACTGTGATTGACAAGCCAGACTAAGGCTGTACTGGTATATACTGTGATTGACATACTAGACTAGGACTGTACTGGTATATACTGTGATTGACATGCTAGACTAAGGCTGTACTGGTATATACTGTGATTGACATACTAGACTAGGACTGTACTGGTATATACTGTGATTGACATGCTAGACTAGGACTGTACTGGTATATACTGTGATTGACATGCTAGACTAGGACTGTACTGGTATATACTGTGATTGACAAGCCAGACTAAGGCTGTACTGGTATATACTGTGATTGACATACTAGACTAGGACTGTACTGGTATATACTGTGATTGACAAGCCAGACTAGGGCCATAGTTACTGCCTCATGTCCTTCTACATTAACTGTGTCACTATAGCTGCGTTTACACAAGCAGCCCTGTTCTGATTTCTTTTCCAAGTTTCAGTTTGTTAATGTGTCATTAAAGCGCTTTCCTTCAACATTTTGGCCAGCTGACTCAAGCTAAAAGTTCCTCAGAGTACTGCGTGTGCCACTGACCTGCCAGAAGTCAGCGATGGTGTGCGCCAGTGGTCCCTGGGTGGCGATGTATGCAGGCAGTCGAGGATCGTGGTCAATCTGGGGTTTACAGATAGAGGATATTAACGACATCTGTGTCAACTACAGGACAAAGTCTATCGCCATCCCACGAGTAGCAGTCAGAGATCTTACTATGGTGCTGGCGTTAATGTAGTCTTCCTTGGTGGAGTTGCTCTCTGCCTTCAGTTTTACACGGGAGTGGTCATCTGGAACAGAACAGGGAGTAACTAACCACGCTCTAGGAGAGGATCGCAGAAATAACATTGAGTCCTGGATATAGTCGAACGCAGATGAACGGCCTGAGCAGAGCAATAGGCTTTTTGAAAGGCAATTTTCTCTGAGATCACGCTTGCTCTAAAAGCCTGCGTATGCCCAGCAGAAATCCACTTTACCTTTATTATGTGTTTGTGTTTGAATCCCAGCCCAAGACTGGAGGATAAACGCGAGGAGAGGTGTACAAGACTCACAGGGAAGAGACTCAGGGCTGCGGTTCTTCTCCAGGTGGGCCTCACTCCGTGCTACAGTCACAGTACTGGGCTCAGCCTGGTAGGAACACAGAGCCTTCCACTCCTTCGTCAGACGGTCCTTATTCTTCAGATGATCCTCCATATAGGCCTAACGTTAAGAACAGAGTTCAGAATATCTTCTACCATGGGATATTAAAACTAGTTGTTATAGTGTGTTTGATGAGAGCTCAAGGGCATTATCACTTTTAAACAATCAGGACCCATTTCCTGGACACAGATAAATATAATGACCCCATACCCTCTGATACTGACCAGTTTTAAATATAGTGACCCCATACCCTCTGATACTGACCAGTAGTAAATATAATGACCCCATACCCTGATACTGACCAGTTTTAAATATAATGACCCCATACCCTGATACTGACCAGTTTTAAATATAATGACCCCGTACCCTCTGATACTGACCAGTTTTAAATATAGTGACCCCATACCCTCTGATACTGACCAGTAGTAAATATAATGACCCCATACCCTGATACTGACCAGTTTTAAATATAATGACCCCATACCCTGATACTGACCAGTAGTACATATAATGACCCCATACCCTCTGATACTGACCAGTAGTAAATATAATGACCCCATACCCTGATACTGACCAGTAGTAAATATAATGACCCCATACCCTGATACTGACCAGTAGTACATATAATGACCCCATACCCTCTGATACTGACCAGTAGTAAATATAATGACCCCATACCCTGATACTGACCAGAAGTAAATATAATGACCCCATACCCTCTGATACTGACCAGAAGTAAATATAATGACCCCATACCCTCTGATACTGACCAGAAGTAAATATAATGACCCCATACCCTGATACTGACCAGTAGTAAATATAATGACCCCATACCCTCTGATACTGACCAGAAGTAAATATAATGACCCCATACCCTGATACTGACCAGTAGTAAATATAATGACCCCGTACCCTGATACTGACCAGTATCATGTGACCAGTAGAGATGTCCATCTTGGACTGGGCGGGTTCCTCGCTCCCGGAGGGCGTACTGCTGTGTGAGGAGGGGCTGTGTTGGGGGCCGTCACTGAACTGGGACGACACACTGCTCACCCTGGAGGTGTCTGTCCCCCTCCTTCCCCCGGCTCCCACGCCCACCGCATCCTGACGACTGAACGACGTCTTGGTTGCCATGTGCTGCCTGCAGAGCTCCTGGGAAAGTCGACAGAAGAGAGATATTCCGGTGAACAAGAAGCTAATCACTTTCATCAGCCATAATTATGATTCCTATCATCACAACTCGTGAGAAATTGAATAGAGACGTTAACGGTAAAATGTCACACAACCAACTAACAACTGTGTATGGAGATGTTATGCGCAGTAAAAAAATGATACCCAACTCATCGTGGCTTCGCCATAATATTGGAAGAGGCAATTAGTTAAAAAGATGAATTCTGCCTGCCACCCGGTAAAAACAGAAATGGCTTAAAATAATGAGTATAAATAAACAAATGCATCACTTGAAGTCAAACATTTAGACAGAAATGCAGCATAAAATTCAAGTCAGTTTGGGAACAGGGCTTTAATGTTCCAATACCTTGACACTACGAACTGACATATCTATCCATTCATTTCAATTTTCGCTTTTATATCAAATACTTGCTACAAAAATAATGCTCACTATACGGGGCATTGAACAGTCAGCCCTGTGCAGACTCTGCCACGAAGAAACATAATCAATAGGACAGTCAGCCCTGTGCAGACTCTGCCACGAATAAACAGAATCAATAGAACAGTCAGCCCTGTGCAGACTCTGCCACGAAGAAACAGAATCAATAGGACAGTCAGCCCTGTGCAGACTCTGCCACGAAGAAACAGAATCAATAGGACAGTCAGCCCTCTGCAGACTCTGCCACAAAGAAACAGAATCAATAGAACAGTCAGCCCTGTGCAGACTCTGCCACGAAGAAACAGAATCAATAGGACAGTCAGCCCTCTGCAGACTCTGCCACGAAGAAACAGAATCAATAGAACAGTCAGCTCTGTGCAGACTCTGCCACGAAGAAACAGAATCAATAGAACAGTCAGCCCTCTGCAGACTCTGCCACGAAGAAACAGAATCAATAGAACAGTCAGCTCTGTGCAGACTCTGCAAAGAGGAAACATAATCGATAGAACATATATTTTCTGGTACTGTCCAACGGTGGCTCGCTTTTGGAGTCAGGTCCAGGAATGGTTGTTAGGTCATAATATCAGGGTTCAGATGGACCTGCAAACTGTACTGTTAGGGGAACTAAAAAAAACACGATCATTCAATGGGAAATGTCATTATACTCCTGGGTAAAGTATTTATTTTTGAGGCAATATCGGTAGAAATATTACAAATAGGGAGTTTCAGGACCCTCGTCAGACATCATAGTAAAATGGAGGGATGCATTGCAAAAGGAAATAGCAAGATGGCATTATAAACTGGGTGGTTAGACCCCTGAATCCTGATTGGCTGAAAGCCGTGGTAGAATTAAAGCAACAAAGTCCGAGGGGGTGTGGTATATGGCCAATATACCGCGGCTAAGGGCTGTTCTCAGGCGCGACGCAACGTGACTAACATGAAAGGCTGGGGGTCTCAATCATGGTGATGACAATCATGATGAGGCCCAAACTGTCCCAGAGTCTAATACTGAAGGCTACATAGAAGGCTCTAGCCTCGCCTACCTGGTAGTCAAAGTGGGTCCACGGGTTCCAAATGGCACCCTATTCCCTATCTAGTGCACTACTTTTTACCAACAAAATGGCACCCTATTCCCTATCTAGTGCACTACTTTTGTCACAGGCCCATAGCGCTCTGGTTTAAAAAGAAGTGCACTACATGGGGATTAGGGAGTGATTTGGGACACACTCTCTCTGTCTCCTCTCCTCTACCTGGTAGTCAAAGTGTGTCTCCGGTCCTCCCTCGGGTCCGAGGCCCAGTTTCCCTGAGGCCGGCTGCTGGGCGTGGTGTCTGAGACAGGCGATGGTCAGCGCTACCACCACCACGCCGCCCACACACGCCATGGATACCAGCGTCAGTACCAGCCCACTGGAGCCCTCCCTCACCCGCGTGGCATGGGGCAGCCCATGACCCTCGCTCCTCTGTAGGGGGAGAGAGAGAAATAGAGAGGAGAGAGAGAAATAGAGAGGAGAGATAGAAATAGAGAGGAGAGAGAGAAATAGAGAGGAGAGAGAGAAATAGAGAGGAGAGAGAGAAATAGAGAGGAGAGATAGAAATAGAGAGGAGAGAGAAATAGAGGAGAGAGAGAAATAGAGAGGAGAGATAGAAATAGAGAGGAGAGAGAGAAATAGAGGAGAGAGAGAAATAGAGAGGAGAGATAGAAATAGAGGAGAGAGAGAAATAGAGAGGAGAGATAGAAATAGAGAGGAGAGAGAGAAATAGAGAGGAGAGAAATAGAGAGGAGAGAGAGAAATAGAGAGGAGAGAGAGAGAGAGAGAGAGAGAGAGAGAGAGAGAGAGAGAGAGAGAGAGAGAGAGAGAGAGAGGAGAGAAATAGAGAGGAGAGAGAGAAATAGAGAGGAGAGAGAGAAATAGAGAGAGAGAGAGAGAGAGGGGGAGAGAAATAGAGAGAGAGAGAGAGAGAGAGAGAGAGAGAGAGAGAGAGAGAGAGAGAGAGAGAGAGAGAGAGAGAGAGAAAGGAAAGGGAAAAGGTGATTATTATTTGTCAACAGAGATACTTGTTTGTTCATAGAGATGTTGTTAGCTGTCTTCAGAGAGTTGACTATAATGATGTCAAAATTCAAAAGAAAATGATCTTAACAGAGAAAAATGGCCTCCTGTGTGCTACCTATACCCCCACACACACACACACTAGAGCTAAGGATGATGTTAAAGAGTTTTAAGTATTTTTTTATATTTTTTACTTTATTTTAACTAGTCAAGTCATTTAAGAACAAATTCTTATTTTAAAATGACAGCCTACCCCGGCCAAACCCTCCCCTAACCCAGACGACGCTGGGCCAATTGTGCGCCGCCCTATAGGACTCCCCGATCACGGCTGGTTGTGATACAGCCCGGGATCAAACCAGGGTCTGTAGTGACACCTCTAGCACTGAGATGTAGTGCCTTAGACAGCTGCACCACTCGGGAGACCAGAAGTATAGCCAATTGGAATTCGTGGTTTGTATATTTTATCATTTTATTTAGGATCCCATCAACACCACAGACCCTTTTTGGGTATTTTGTCTTGTAGTTTATTCAAATCAAATTGTATTAGTCACATGCACCGAATACAACAGGTGTAGACCTTACAGTGAAATACTTACTTACGAGCCCCTAAACGATTAAAAAATAAATATGAATAAGAATAAGAAATAAAAAGTAATTAAAGAGCAGCAGTAAAATAACAGTAGCGATACTATATACAGGGGGCACTGGCACTGGTAAACTCCCATATCTATTGGGTGAAATACCACAGTGTGCCATTCACAGCAGCAAGATTTGTGACCTGTTGTCACAAGAAAAGGGCAACCGGTGAAGAACAAACACCACTGTAAATACAACCCATATTTATGTTTATTTATTTTCCCTTTTGTATTTTCACCTAATATGACATTTGAAATGTCTTTATTCTTTTGGAACTTTTGTGAGTGTAATGTTTACTGTTCATTTTATTGATTGTTTATTTCACTGTTGTTTATTATCTACCTCACTTGCTTTGGCAATGTAAACATATGTTTCCCATGCCAATAAAGTGCTTAAATTGAATTGGAATTGAGAGAGTGAGGAGGTGGAGGAGGAGGATTGGTGTGGTTCCCACAGGCAGTGTTAAGGGCCTGCACTCCCCCTCTCTCCCTCTCTCGTCCTCTCAATCCCCCCTTCTCCCCTAAAAATCGAATCAAATCGTCTCACCCCATGTTTGTGTAAACAAGCTGGATGTCAGCGACATCATCAGCGGCTGATTTACCCTGGCAATCCACACGGCAACCCACACATCCTCACACATGCGCTGCGAGGCACGCACGCAAACACACACACACACACACACACACACACACACACACACACACACACACACACACACACACACACACACACACACACACACACACACACACACACACACACACACACACACACACACACACACACACACACACACACACAGATTGTTTATTATCTATTTGACTTGCTTTGGCAATGTTAATATATAATATAACATTTGGGGTGGCAGGTAGCCTAGTAGTTAGAGCGTTGGGCTCGAATCCCTGAGCTGACAAGGTACAAATCTGTTGTTCTGCCCCCTGAACACAGCAGGTAACCCACTGTTCCTAGGCCGTCATTGTAAATAAGAATTTGTTCTCGACTGACTTGCCCAGTTAAATAAAGGTTAAAAAAAAATATTTAAAAAAAGAAGCCCATTGAATTGAATTGAGAGAGAGGGAGAGAGACAATGAAGGGAAAATAAAGGGGACTGTAAGATGGAGAGAATGGAGGAAAGAAAAGAAACGCAGGGGTGATATCTGCCCGCCCCCCGCCCGCCCGCCGCCCCTCCCTGCCTGTTGATGTTGTCTTAGAGCCTCAGTGGGGGAGGACAAAGCCAGGCGCTGTCATGGTAACAGAGAAATGCTCGGTGTAATGAGGGAGAAGAAGAGAGGTGGCACTCTAGTGCTCCAGCCTACACCCCCTGGTCATTCAACTAAAATGCTTTTCCTCTCCAGTCTCTACTCATTTCTCCTATCTTCCTCTGAGACTCTCTCTCACTCTCTCCATCTCAGCCCTCGCCTCTCTTCCTTTCTCTCTCGCCTTGGAATGTTCCCGGGGTGGGGGGTGGGGGGGCAGTGTTTGAGTGAACTATGAGACAGAGGGGACAGGGGGAAGGGGGTTCGGACTGGGGCTCCTCACATGCTACAGTGAGGGGGGGAAAAAAGTATTTGATCCCCTGCTGGTTTTGTACGTTTGCCCACTGACAAAGAAATGATCAGTCTATAATTTTAATGGTAGGTTTATTTGAACAGTGAGAGACAGAATAACAACAACAACAAAAAATCCAGAAAAACGCATTGTGGAAAAATGTTATAAATTGATTTGGATTTTATTGAGGGATAGAGGGTAGAGATACTGTTGTTTCTAAACACCATCTCCAGCGGTCTTTATTACTGTCTTTTGATTGACTTCTGCCCAGCTCGTAGCGTAAAGTATGAACATAATAAATGTGAAGACAATATTATAATATTTATTGGTCGTGTTTCATGATGGTGTTTCCTGATCAAACTGCCATTAGGTGATCTTCGAGGACATCTGAAAATGTCACGGCAATTTCGTGATTTCTAAAGCCAACCACCATAATAGAATGGAATTAACATTGTATTAAACAGTATTAAACATCATTAAACAGTATTAAACAGTATTAAACATCATTAAACAGTTTTAAACAGTATTAAACATCATTAAACAGTATTAAACATCATTAAACAGTATTAAACAGTATTAAACATCATTAAACAGTATTAAACATCATTAAACAGTACTAAACAGTATTAAACATCATTAAACATCATTAAACATTATTAAACATCATTAAACATAATTAAACAGTATTAAATAACATTAAAGAGTTTTAAACAGTATTAAACATAATTAAACATCATTAAACAGTATTAAACATCATTAAACAGTATTAAACATCATTAAACAGTGTTAAACATCATTAAACATTATTAAACAGTATTAAAAATCATTAAACAGTATTAAACAGTATTAAACATCATTAAACATCATTAAACAGTATTAAACATCTTTAAACAGCATTAAACAGTATTAAACATCATTAAACATAATTAAACAGTATTAAACATCATTAAACAGTTTTAAACAGCATTAAACATCATTAAACATCATTAAACATCATTAAACAGTATTAAACAGTATTAAACATCATCAAACAGTTTTAAACAGCATTAAACATCATTAAACAGTATTAAACATCATTAAACAGTATTAAACATCATTAAACAGTATTAAACATCATTAAACATCATTAAACAGTATTAAACATCATTAAACAGTATTAAACAGCGTTAAACATCATTAAACATCATTAAACAGCATTAAACAGTATTAAACATCATTAAACAGTTTTAAACAGTATTAAACAGTTTTAAACAGTATTAAACATCATTAAACAGTATTAAACAGTATTAAACATCATTAAACAGTTTTAAACAGTATTAAACAGTATTAAACAGTATTAAACATCATTAAACAGTATTAAACATCATTAAACAGTATTAAACATAATTAAACATCATTAAACAGTATTAAACAGTATTAAACATCATTAAACATAATTAAACAGTTTTAAACAGTTTTAAACAGTATTAAACAGTATTAAACATCATTAAACAGTATTAAACAGTATTAAACATCATTAAACAGTATTAAACATCATTAAACATCATTAAACATTATTAAACCTCATTAAACATCATTAAACAGTATTAAATATCATTAAACAGTTTTAAACAGTATTAAACATCATTAAACATCATTAAACAGTATTGAACATCATTGAACATCATTAAACAGTATTAAACATCATTAAACAGTATTAAACATCATTAAACATCATTAAACATCATTAAACAGTATTAAACATCATTAAACATCATTAAACATAATTAAACAGTATTAAACATCATTAAACAGTATTAAACATCATTAAACAGTATTAAACATCATTAAACATCATTAAACAGCATTAAACAGTATTAAACATAATTAAACAGTTTTAAACAGTATTAAACAGTATTAAACAGTATTAAACATCATTAAACAGTATTAAACAGTATTAAAATTCATTAAACAGCTTTAAACAGTATTAAACAGTATTAAACAGTATTAAACATCATTAAACAGTATTAAACATAATTAAACATCATTACACATCATTAAACAGTATTAAACATCATTAAACATCATTAAACAGTATTAAACATCATTAAACATCATTAAACATTATTAAACAGTATTAAACATCATTAAACATCATTAAACAGCATTAAACAGTATTAAACATCATTAAACAGTATTAAACATCATTAAACATCATTAAACAGTATTAAACATCATTAAACAGTATTAAACATCATTAAACAGTATTAAACATCATTAAACATCATTAAACAGTATTAAACATCATTAAACATCATTAAACAGCATTAAACAGTATTAAACATCATTAAACAGTTTTAAACAGTATTAAACAGTTTTAAACAGTATTAAACATCATTAAACAGTATTAAACAGTATTAAACATCATTAAACAGCTTTAAACAGCATTAAACAGTATTAAACAGTATTAAACATCATTAAACATAATTAAACAGTTTTAAACATTATTAAACATAATTAAACAGTATTAAAAAGTATTAAACATCATTAAACAGTATTAAACATCATTAAACATCATTAAACATCATTAAACATTATTAAACCTCGTTGAACATCATTAAACAGTATTAAATATCATTAAACAGTTTTAAACAGTATTAAACATCATTAAACATCATTAAACAGTATTAAACATTATTAAATAGTATTAAACATCATTAAACATCATTAAACAGTATTAAACATCATTAAACATCATTAAACAGTATTAAACATCATTAAACATCATTAAACATTATTAAACAGTATTAAACATCATTAAATATCATTAAACAGTATTAAACATCATTAAACAGTATTAAACATCATTAAACATCACTAAACAGCGTTAAACAGTATTAAACATCATTAAACAGTATTAAACAGTATTAAACATTATTAAACAGTATTAAACATTATTAAACAGTATTAAACATCATTAAACATCATTAAACAGTATTACACATCATTAAACAGTTTTAAACATCATTAAACATCATTAAACATCATTAAACAGTATTAAACAGTATTAAACAGTATTAAACAGAATTAAACATTATTTAACAGTATTAAACAATATTAAACATCATTAAACAGTATTAAACATCATTAAACCGTATTAAACAGTATTAAACTGTATTAAACAGTATTAAACATCATTAAACAGTATTAAACATCATTAAACATCATTAAACAGTATTAAACATAATTAAACATCACTAAACAGCGTTAAACAGTATTAAACATCATTAAACAGTATTAAACAATATTAAACATTATTAAACAGTATTAAACATAATTAAACAGTATTAAACATCATTAAACAGTATTAAACATCATTAAACATCACTAAACAGCATTAAACAGTATTAAACATCATTAAACAGTATTAAACAGTATTAAACATTATTAAACAGTATTAAACAGTATTAAACAGTATTAAACATCATTAAACAGTATTAAACAGTATTAAACATCATTAAACAGTATTAAACATCATTAAACAGTATTAAACACCATTGAACATCATTAAACATCATTAAACAGTATTAAACATCATTAAACAGAATTAAACAGTATTAAACAGTATTAAACAGTATTAAACATCATTAAACTGTATTAAACAGTATTACGCATCATTAAACAGTATTAAACAGTATTAAACATGATTAAACATGATTAAACCGTATTAAACAGTATTACGTATCATTAAACATCATTAAACCGTATTAAACAGTATTACGTATCATTAAACATCATTAAACCGTATTAAACAGTATCACGCATCATTAAACAGTATTAAACATTATTAAACATGATTAAACAGTACTAAACAGTATTAAACAGAAAGTTCACTAACTCAATAGCAGGAATAGGTATATTATAGAAACGTTTCAGATTTTTCCTGTAACCAATAAGCACTTAATTCAAGTTGTTCCTTTCGATCAGCATAATGCATTCATAAAACATGCACTTGATAATGCACATTTTGATTGGAAATCAACTGTATCAGGCCTAGGTTGAAATGATAAAGGAGCATTTTTATTTTATTTTACTTTCACCTTTATTTAACCAGGTAGGCAAGTTCTCATTTACAACTGCGACCTGGCCAAGATAAAGCAAAGCAGTTTGACACATACAACAACACAGAGTTACACATGGAATAAACAAACATACAGTCAATAATACAGTAGAAAAATAAATCTATATACTGCATTAAATATTAGCCCATGTTATTAGTATTTACTATTATTTATTAATATTAGGCCATGTTATTAGTATTTACTACTATTGTATTAATATTAGGCCATGTTATTAGTATTTACTATTATTTATTAATATTAGGCCATGTTATTAGTATTTACTATTATTTATTAATATTAGGCCATGTTATTAGTATTTACTACTATTGTATTAATATTAGGCCATGTTATTAGTATTTACTATTATTTATTAATATTAGGCCATGTTATTAGTATTTACTATTATTTATTAATATTAGGCCATGTTATTAGTATTTACTATTATTGCATTAAATATTAGGTCATGTTATTAGTATTTACTATTATTTTATTAATATTAGGCCATGTTATTAGTATTTACTATTATTTTATGAATATTAGGCCATGTTATTAGTTTTTACTATTATTTTATTAATATTAGGCCATGTTATTAGTATTTACTATTATTTATTAATATTAGGCCATGTTATTAGTATTTACTATTATTTTATAAATATTAGGCCTTGTTATTAGTATTTACTACTATTGTATTAATATTAGGCCATGTTATTAGTATTTACTACTATTGTATTAATATTAGGCCATGTTATTAGTATTTACTATTACTTATTAATATTAGGCCATGTTATTAGTATTTACTATTACTTATTAATATTAGGCCATGTTATTAGTATTTACTATTATTTTATTAAATATTAGGTCATGTTATTACTATTTTGTCGCGCTTCATTCATAGAAACATCCTCTCTTTATGACAGCCTACATTACTTTTATTCATGTATTTTGTATGCTGATAATGTGACGTTTCTGCCCTCCTGTCCTGAAGATACAGGCAACGGAGGACCAAAACATCTCTTTTTACAAAAATAATTGAACAAAAGTAGGAAGCTGCGCTTGTATCTTCTATCATTAAGCCTATTTCTGAGTTATATAGTAGCATTACACATTAATAACTGGAAAGTGGACTTTCCCCACTACACCAACAAGGACAAATAAAGCTTATTTCTGAGTTATAGCATCAGGATCAACCGCTCCATCTCTCCAGGATCAACCGCTCCATCTCTCCAGGAACAACCTCTCCATCTCTCCAGGAACAACCGCTCCATCTATCCAGGATCAACCGCTCCATCTATCCAGGATCAACCTCTCCATCTCTCCAGGATCAACCGCTCCATCTCTCCAGGATCAACCGCTCCATCTATCCAGGATCAACCGCTCCATCTCTCCAGGATGATGCGGAGCGTAAAACATTAGATGAGCTCTCCTTCTTCCACTCCTGATGTATGACCCGACAAGTCCTGATACCACTAATAATACTGGAAATAGTCTCTTGGAAAGGAGGGTTTGGGATTTCAGCAAAGGATTACAGAAATGTGTATCAAGTAGGGTGGAACGACATACAAGGAAAGAGGAGGGCAAGGTAGTGAAACAAAAAGAAAAAGGGAATGGAATGAAGAAAAATGCTCTCTCCCAGGCTCCAATGCAAGACCTCATAGCCCTCTCCCAGGCTCCAATGCAAGACCTCATAGCTCTCTCCAAGGCTCCAATGCAAGGCCATCATGGCTCTCTCCAAGGCTCCAATGCAAGGCCCTCATAGCTCTCTCCCAGGCTCCAATGCAAGACCTCATAGCTCTCTCCCAGGCTCCAATGCAAGACCTCATAGCTCTCTCCAAGGCTCCAATGCAAGGCCATCATGGCTCTCTCCAAGGCTCCAATGCAAGGCCCTCATAGCTCTCTCCCAGGCTCCAATGCAAGACCTCATAGCTCTCTCCCAGGCTCCAATGCAAGACCTCATAGCTCTCTCCAAGGCTCCAATGCAAGGCCATCATGGCTCTCTCCAAGGCTCCAATGCAAGGCCCTCATAGCTCTCTCCCAGGCTCCAATGCAAGACCTCATAGCTCTCTCCCA
Source organism: Brachymystax lenok tsinlingensis (assembly GCA_030435695.1). Lineage (NCBI taxonomy): Eukaryota > Metazoa > Chordata > Actinopteri > Salmoniformes > Salmonidae > Brachymystax > Brachymystax lenok. The sequence continues at coordinate 4,710,630 of CM059785.1, forward strand.
GGCTCCAATGCAAGACCTCATAGCTCTCTCCCAGGCTCCAATGCAAGACCTCATAGCTCTCTCCCAGGCTCCAATGCAAGACCTCATAGCTCTCTCCCAGGCTCCAATGCAAGGCCCTCATAACTCTCTCCCAGCCTCCAATGTAAGGCCCTCATAGCTCTCTCCCAGGCTCCAATGCAAGGCCCTCACAACTCTCTCCCAGGCTCCAATATAAGGCCCTCATAGCTCTCTCCCAGGCTCCAATGCAAGGCCCTCATTGCTCACTCCCAGGCTCCAATGCAAGGCCCTCATGGCTCTCTCCCAGGCTCCAATGTAAGGCCCTCATAGCTCTCCCAGGCTCCAATGCAAGGCCATCATGGCTCTCTCCAAGGCTCCAATGCAAGGCCCTCATAGCTCTCTCCCAAGCTCCAATGCAAGGCCCTCATAGCTCTCTCCCAGGCTCCAATGTAAGGCCCCATAGATCTTTCCCTCAAACTCCATTCAACCGCCGTACGCCACTTGTCACTTCAAACGGTGTTGCCCTAGCAACAGCTCCACATGTTGCTGTTGGGTAAGGGAGAGTAATGGAGGTGGGGGAGAGGAGGTGTGGGAGGGTCAGGTTCGATGCCCCAGATAGGATAGGTAGTATGTGGGAGTGATGCAGAACACAGCAGAACAGAACAGAGTAGAGTAGAGCAGAGCAGAGTAGAGTAGAGTAGAGTAGAGTAGAACAGAGTAGAACAGAGTAGAACAGAGTAGAGCAGAGTAGAACAGAGTAGAACAGAGTAGAGTAGAGTAGAGCAGAACAGAGCAGAGTAGAGTAGAGCAGAACAGAGTAGAACAGAGTAGAGCAGAGCAGAGTAGAACAGAGTAGAACAGAGTAGAACAGAGTAGAGTAGAGTAGAGCAGAACAGAACAGAGCAGAACAGAGCAGAGTAGAACAGAGTAGAGTAGAGTAGAGCAGAACAGAGCAGAGTAGAGTAGAGCAGAACAGAGCAGAGTAGAGTAGAGCAGAACAGAGCAGAACAGAGCAGAGTAGAGTAGAGCAGAACAGAGCAGAGTAGAGCAGAACAGAGCAGAGTAGAGTAGAGCAGAACAGAGTAGAACAGAGTAGAACAGAGTAGAGCAGAGCAGAGTAGAACAGAGTAGAACAGAGTAGAGTAGAGCAGAGTAGAACAGAGTAGAACAGAGTAGAGTAGAGTAGAGCAGAACAGAGCAGAGTAGAGTAGAGCAGAACAGAGTAGAACAGAGTAGAGCAGAGCAGAGCAGAACAGAGTAGAGCAGAGTAGAGCAGAGTAGAGCAGAGTAGAGCAGAGTAGAGCAGAGTAGAACAGAGTAGAGCAGAGTAGATCAGAGTAGAACAGAGTAGAACAGAGTAGAGTAGAACAGAGTAGAGTAGAACAGAGTAGAACAGAGTAGAGTGAGAGTAGAGTAGAGTAGAGAGGTGGGAGTAGAGCAGAGCAGAGCAGAGCAGAGCAGAGCAGAGTAGAACAGAGCAGAGCAGAGCAGAGCAGAGCAGAGCAGAACAGAGCAGAGCAGAGTGAGACAGAGTGAGGCAGAGCAGAGAGAGCAGAGCAGGTGGAGTAGAGTAGAGAGTAGGCAGAGTAGAGCAGAGAGAGGCAGGCAGAGTGAGAGAGCAGAGCAGAGAGGCAGAGCAGAGAGCAGAGAGTGAGTAGAGTGAGAGAGAGTGGGGCAGAGGCAGAGAGCAGAGTGAGGCAGAGCAGAGTGGGGCAGAGTAGAGCAGAGTGAGCAGGCAGAGCAGAGAGACAGAGCAGAGCAGAGTGGAACAGAGTGAGGCAGAGCAGAGTGAGGCAGAGCAGAGTGGGAGTAGAGTGAGCAGAGTGAGAGCAGAGGAGAACAGAGTGAGGCAGGGCAGAGTGGGGCAGAGAGAGGCAGAGAGGCAGAGAGAGCAGAGAGAGTGGGGTAGAGTGGAGGCAGAGTGGGGTAGAGTGGGAGCAGAGTAGAGGCAGAGTGGAGGCAGAGTAGGCAGAGTGAGCAGAGTGGAACAGAGTAGAACAGAGCAGAGTGGCAGAGAGAGTAGAGGCAGGCAGAGAGACAGAGTAGAGCAGAGTAGAACAGAGTAGAGTAGAGTAGAGTAGACAGAGTGGAACAGAGTAGAACAGAGCAGAGAGAGCAGAGTGAGGCAGAGCAGAGCAGAGTGGGAGTAGAGTGGGGAGTGGGAGTAGAGGCAGAGTGGAGGCAGAGTGAGCAGGTGGGGCAGAGTAGAGACAGAGTGGGAACAGAGTAGAGACAGAGTGAGGTAGAGTGGCAGAGTGAGGCAGAGTAGGCAGAGTGAGGCAGAGTAGAGACAGAGCAGAGTGAGGCAGAGCAGAGAGGCAGAGCAGAGTGAGACAGAGTAGAGCAGAGTAGAACAGAGTAGAGTAGAGTAGAGTAGAACAGAGTAGAACAGAGTAGAACAGAGCAGAGTAGAGCAGAGTAGAACAGAGCAGAGTAGAACAGAGTAGAGTAGAGCAGAGCAGAGTAGAACAGAGTAGAACAGAGTAGAGTAGAGTAGAGTAGAGTAGAGACAGAGTAGAACAGAGTAGAACAGAGCAGAGTAGAGCAGAGTAGAGGCAGAGTGAGGCAGAATGGAGTGGGAGTGGAGAGTGAGGTGAGGCAGGCAGAGTAGAGACAGAGTAGAGTAGAGTAGAGCAGAGTAGAGACAGAGAGAACAGAGTAGAGTAGAGTAGAGGTAGAGGCAGAGAGAGCAGAGTAGAGACAGAGTAGAACAGAGTAGAGTGAGGCAGAGCAGAGTGGAACAGAGTAGAATAGAGTAGAGTGAGAGCAGAGTGAGCAGGAATGGAGAGTGGGAGTAGAGTAGAGTGAGGCAGAGCAGAGTGGAGACAGAGTAGAATGGGGTAGAGTGGGCAGAGTGGGAGACAGAGTAGAACAGAGTGGAGACAGAGTGGGAGTAGTAGAGTAGGCAGAGTAGGCAGAGTGAGCAGAGTAGAACAGAGTAGAGACAGAGAGAGTAGAGGCAGAGCAGAGAGAACAGAGAGGGAATAGAGGCAGAGTAGAGCAGAGTAGAACAGAGTAGAACAGAGTAGAGTAGAGTAGAGCAGAGTAGAGTAGAGCAGAGCAGAGTAGAACAGAGTAGAGTAGAGTAGAACAGAGTAGAACAGAGTAGAGCAGAGTAGAGCAGAGCAGAGCAGAGTAGAACAGAGTAGAACAGAGTAGAGCAGAGCAGAGCAGAGTAGAACAGAGTAGAACAGAGCAGAGCAGAGTAGAGCAGAGTAGAGTAGAACAGAGTAGAACAGAGTAGAGTAGAACAGAGTAGAACAGAGTAGAACAGAGCAGAGCAGAGTAGATCAGAGTAGAGTAGAACAGAGTAGAGCAGAGCAGAGTAGAACAGAGTAGAACAGAGCAGAGCAGAGTAGATCAGAGTAGAGTAGAGTAGAGTAGAACAGAGTAGAGTAGAGTAGAACAGAGTAGAACAGAGTAGAGTAGAGTAGAGTAGAACAGAGTAGAACAGAGTAGAGTAGAGTAGAGCAGAGTAGAGTAGAGCAGAGCAGAGTAGAACAGAGTAGAGTAGAGTAGAACAGAGTAGAACAGAGTAGAGCAGAGTAGAGCAGAGCAGAGCAGAGTAGAACAGAGTAGAACAGAGTAGAACAGAGCAGAGCAGAGTAGATCAGAGTAGAGTAGAACAGAGTAGAGCAGAGCAGAGTAGAACAGAGTAGAACAGAGCAGAGCAGAGTAGATCAGAGTAGAGTAGAGTAGAGTAGAACAGAGTAGAGTAGAGTAGAACAGAGTAGAACAGAGTAGAGTAGAGTAGAACAGAGTAGAACAGAGTAGAGTAGAGTAGAACAGAGTAGAACAGAGTAGAGTAGAGTAGAGTAGAACAGAGTAGAACAGAGTAGAGTAGAGGTAGAACAGAGAGAGAACAGAGTAGAGTAGAGTAGAACAGAGCAGAGTAGAGCAGAACAGAGTAGAACAGAGTAGAACAGAGTAGAGTAGAGTAGAACAGAGCAGAGTAGAGCAGAACAGAGCAGAGTAGAGCAGAACAGAGTAGAACAGAGTAGAACAGAGCAGAGTAGAGCAGAACAGAGTAGAACAGAGTAGAGCAGAGTAGAACAGAGTAGAGTAGAGTAGAGTAGAACAGAGTAGAACAGAGTAGAACAGAGCAGAGTAGAGCAGAGTAGAACAGAGCAGAGTAGAACAGAGTAGAGTAGAGCAGAGCAGAGTAGAACAGAGTAGAACAGAGTAGAGTAGAGTAGAGTAGAGTAGAACAGAGTAGAACAGAGTAGAACAGAGCAGAGTAGAGCAGAGTAGAGCAGAGTAGAGCAGAATAGAGTAGAGTAGAGTAGAGTAGAGCAGAGCAGAGTAGAACAGAGTAGAGTAGAGTAGAGCAGAGTAGAACAGAGTAGAACAGAGTAGAGTAGAGTAGAGTAGAGGCAGAGTAGAGCAGAGTAGAACAGAGTAGAACAGAGTAGAGTAGAGCAGAGCAGAGTAGAACAGAGTAGAATAGAGTAGAGTAGAGCAGAGTAGAGCAGAATAGAGTAGAGTAGAGTAGAGTAGAGCAGAGCAGAGTAGAACAGAGTAGAATAGAGTAGAGTAGAGCAGAGTAGAACAGAGTAGAACAGAGTAGAACAGAGTAGAGTAGAGTAGAGTAGAGCAGAGTAGAGCAGAGTAGAGCAGAGTAGAACAGAGTAGAACAGAGTAGAGTAGAGCAGAGCAGAGTAGAACAGAGTAGAATAGAGCAGAGTAGAGCAGAGTAGAACAGAGTAGAACAGAGTAGAGTAGAGAGAGGCAGAGTAGAGTAGAGGCAGAGCAGAGTGGGAGACAGAGTAGAGTGGGAGTAGAACAGAGTGGGAGACAGGTAGAGGCAGAGTGAGGCAGAGCAGAGCAGAGTGGGAACAGAGAGAACAGAGTAGAACAGAGCAGAGCAGAGTAGATCAGAGTAGAGTAGAACAGAGTAGAGGCAGAGCAGAGTAGAGACAGAGTAGAACAGAGCAGAGCAGAGTAGATCAGGTAGAGTGGGGTGAGAGTAGAACAGGAGTGAGGTGAGAGTGGGAACAGAGTGGGAACAGAGTAGAGTGAGAGTGGAACAGAGTAGAGACAGAGTAGAGTAGAGTAGAACAGAGTAGAGACAGAGTAGAGTAGAGTAGAGGTAGAACAGAGAGAACAGAGTAGAGTAGAGTAGAACAGAGTAGAACAGAGTAGAGTAGAGTAGAACAGAGCAGAGTAGAGCAGAACAGAGTAGAACAGAGTAGAACAGAGTAGAGTAGAGTAGAACAGAGCAGAGTAGAGCAGAACAGAGCAGAGTAGAGCAGAACAGAGTAGAACAGAGTAGAACAGAGCAGAGTAGAGCAGAACAGAGTAGAACAGAGTAGAACAGAGCAGAGTAGAGGCAGAACAGAGTGAGAACAGAGTAGAACAGGCAGAGTGGGGCAGGTGGGAGTGGAGTGAGAGTGAGACAGAGTGGGAGACAGGTGAGTGGGGTGGAGTGGGAGTGGGGTGGAGGTGGAGGCAGAGTGGGGTGAGGCAGAGTGGAGGCAGGGTGGGGTGGAGTGGAGGCAGGTGGGAGTGGGGGGCAGGTGGGAGCAGGTGGGAGTGGAGGCAGAGTGGAGGTGGGAGTGGGAGGCAGAGTGGAGGCAGAGTGGAGGCAGGTGGGAGTGGGGCAGAGTGGGAGTGGGGCAGAGTGGGGGCAGAGTGGGGCAGAGCAGAGTGGGGTGGAGAGTGGAGGCAGAGTGGGCAGAGTGGAGGCAGAGTGAGACAGAGCAGAGTAGAGACAGAGAGAGTAGAGGCAGAGCAGAGAGAACAGAGTAGGAATAGAGTAGAGTGGAGGCAGAGTAGAGACAGAGTGGAACAGAGAGAGTAGAGAGTAGAGTAGAGAGTAGAGACAGAGTGAGACAGGTGGGAGACAGAGCAGAGTAGGCAGAGTAGAGGCAGAGTAGAGGCAGAGTAGAGACAGAGCAGAGAGAACAGAGTAGAATAGAGTAGAGTAGAGTAGAGGCAGAGCAGAGTAGAACAGAGTGAGAATGGGAGTAGAGTGGAGGCAGAGTGAGACAGAGTGAGACAGGTGGGAGTGGGGTAGAGTGGAGGCAGGTGGAGGCAGAGTGGGGCAGAGTGAGACAGAGCAGAGTAGAACAGAGAGAGTAGAGGCAGAGCAGAGAGAACAGAGAGAATAGGAGTAGAGAGAGCAGAGTGGGAGCAGAGTGGAGAACAGGTGGAGTGAGGTGAGGCAGAGTGGGAGTGAGGCAGGCAGAGTGGGAACAGAGTGGGAGTAGAGTGGGAGTAGAGTGGGTAGTGAGAGTGGAGACAGAGTGGAGACAGAGTGAGGCAGAGCAGAGCAGGAGTGAGACAGAGTGGGAGACAGAGTAGAGCAGAGCAGAGCAGAGTAGAACAGAGTAGAACAGAGCAGAGCAGAGTAGAGCAGAGTAGAGTAGAACAGAGTAGAACAGAGTAGAGTAGAACAGAGTAGAACAGAGTAGAGTAGAACAGAGTAGAACAGAGCAGAGCAGAGTAGATCAGAGTAGAGTAGAGTAGAACAGAGTAGAACAGAGTAGAACAGAGTAGAGTAGAACAGAGTAGAACAGAGCAGAGCAGAGTAGATCAGAGTAGAGTAGAGTAGAACAGAGTAGAACAGAGTAGAGTAGAACAGAGTAGAACAGAGCAGAGCAGAGTAGATCAGAGTAGAGTAGAGTAGAACAGAGTAGAACAGAGTAGAGTAGAACAGAGTAGAACAGAGCAGAGCAGAGTAGATCAGAGTAGAGTAGAGTAGAACAGAGTAGAGCAGAGTAGAGTAGAACAGAGTAGAACAGAGCAGAACAGAGTAGAGTAGAGTAGAACAGAGTAGAACAGAGTAGAGTAGAGTAGAACAGAGTAGAACAGAGTAGAGTAGAGTAGAACAGAGTAGAACAGAGTAGAACAGAGTAGAACAGAGCAGAGTAGAGCAGAACAGAGTAGAGTAGAGCAGAACAGAGTAGAACAGAGTAGAACAGAGCAGAGTAGAGCAGAACAGAGTAGAGCAGAGTAGAACAGAGCAGAGTAGAGCAGAACAGAGTAGAACAGAGTAGAACAGAGCAGAGTAGAGCAGAACAGAGTAGAACAGAGTAGAGTAGAGCACAGCAGAGCAGAACAGAATGGCAAGCAATGCAGAGTGAATAAAAGTATAAATATAAATATAAATACACACACAAACACACACACAGGCAGAGAGAGAGAGAGACACACACAGACAGATTTAACACACCAAATCAAAAAGGTGGTTGCCACAGCAACAGTCCAATAATAAGAAGCAGGGTATAACAAAAGACTTTGCCTGTGTCTCAAATGACACCCTATTCCCAATTCCCTATATGTGCGCTACTTTAGACCAGGGTGCAAAGGGCACCATTAGACATGATTCAGTATTCAAAACTCTGCAACAGCTGTACACAGACAGAGAAAGGAGAGAAACTGAGGGAGCGGGGAGAAGAGGGCTTGAATATACACTAATAAAACAGACTACTAGAGAACAAGGGTGGGGGGAGGGAAGCAGAGGTCAGAGACAGATGCATTAAAAAGAGAAGAGACAAGAAAATATCAGAAAGGAGAGGAGTGGGGCAAGAGAGAAGAGAGAGAGAGGAGTGGGGGAAGAGAGAGAGGAGTGGTGTTAGAGAGAGAAGAGTGGGGGAAGAGAGAGAGGAGTGGTGTTAGAGAGAGAAGAGTGGGGGAAGAGAGAGAGGAGTGGGGAAGAGAGAGAGGAGTGGGGAAGAGAGAGAGGAGTGGGGAAGAGAGAGAGGAGTGGGGAAGAGAGAGAGGAGTGGGGGAAGAGAGAGAGGAGTGGTGGAAGAGAGAGAGGAGTGGGGGAAGAGAGAGAGGAGTGGGGGAAGAGAGAAGAGAGAGATGAGTGGGGAAGAGAGAGAGAGAGAGAGAGATGAGTGGGGGAAGAGAGAGGAGTGGGGAAGAGAGAGAAGAGTGGGGGAAGAGAGAGAGGAGTGGGGGAAGAGAGAGAGGAGTGGGGAAGAGAGAGAGGAGTGGGGGAAGAGAGAGAGGAGTGGGGGAAGAGAGAGAGGAGTGGGGAAGAGAGAGAGGAGTGGTGGAAGAGAGAGAGGAGTGGGAAGAGAGAGAGGAGTGGGGAAGAGAGAAGAGAGAGATGAGTGGGGGAAGAGAGAGAGAGAGATGGTGGGGGAAGAGAGAGAGGAGTGGGGAAGAGAGAGAGAGGAGTGGGGGAAGAGAGAGAGGAGTGGGGGAAGAGAGAGAGGAGTGGGAAGAGAGAGAGGAGTGGGAAGAGAGAGAGGAGTGGGGAAGAGAGAGAGGAGTGGGGAAGAGAGAGAGGAGTGGGGGAAGAGAGAGAGAGTGGGGAAGAGAGAGAGGAGTGGGGAAGAGAGAGAGGAGTGGGAAGAGAGAGAGAGTGGGGAAGAGAGAGAGGAGGGGAAGAGAGAGAGGAGTGGGGAAGAGAGAGAGTGTTGGTAGAGAGAAGAGATTATTGAGAGGTGGGGGAGAGAGAGAAGAGAGAGAGATGGAGTGGGGGAAGAGAGAGAGAGTGGGGAAGAGAGAGAGGAGTGGTGGAAGAGAGAGAGGAGTGGGGGAAGAGAGAGAGGAGTGGGGAAGAGAGAGAGAGAGTGGGGGGAAGAGAGAGAGGAGTGGGGAAGAGAGAGAGGAGTGTTGGTAGAGAGAAGAGAGATTATTGAGAGGAGTGGGGGAAGAGAGAAGAGAGAGATGGAGTGGGGAAGAGAGAGAGGAGTGGGGAAGAGAGAAGAGAGAGAGGAGTGGTGGAAGAGAGAGAGGAGTGGGGGAAGAGAGAGAGGAGTGGGGAAGAGAGAGAGGAGTGGGGAAGAGAGAAGAGAGATGGAGTGGGGAAGAGAGAGAGGAGTGGGGAAGAGAGAGAGGAGTGGGGAAGAGAGAGAGGAGTGGTGGAAGAGAGAGAGGAGTGGGGAAGAGAGAGAGGAGTGGGGAAGAGAGAGAGGAGTGGGGGAAGAGAGAGAGGAGTGGGGAAGAGAGAGAGAGGAGTGGGGGAAGAGAGAAGAGAGAGAGTGGGGAAGAGAGAGAGGAGTGGGGAAGAGAGAAGAGAGAGAGAGTGGTGGAAGAGAGAGAGGAGTGGGGGAAGAGAGAGAGGAGTGGGGGAAGAGAGAGAGGAGTGGGGGAAGAGAGAAGAGAGAGAGGAGTGGGGGAAGAGAGAGAGGAGTGGGGAAGAGAGAAGAGAGAGAGTAGTGGGGGAAGAGAGAAGAGAGAGAGGAGTGGGGGAAGAGAGAAGAGAGAGAGAGAGAGGGAGGGAGAGAGAGATAGATATGCCCAGGCTGTGAGCAGAGAAACAGACCCAAGCCCCATCCTGCGACCTAAGAGGTATGTATCCGATGCTCAACATGCTCTGCTCACACCTACTGTGATGGTCCTAAATGCCAGAATCGCACAAGAACCTGACACCCTCAGCACACATGGGGACAAACACTTACCTGGAGGTGACAGCATTCCCTCCCCCATATGCCCCCCCTAAACATAACTATGACAACATAACCAACAAAAAACGGGTCACAACTCCTGCAGCTCTGTCACACTCTGGGTATATACATAGTCAGTGGTAGGCTTCGAGGGGACTCCTATGATAGGTACACCTATAGCTCATCTCTTGTCAGTAGACTACTTTAACCCAGAGTCTTTCAGAGCGTTCACAGTCAGCCCACTGACACCCCTATCAGATCACAGCAAAAAATCACAGTCTACTTGATCAGAGCTATGCTCAATCATGAGACACCAATGCCAAAGGAACTGAATAATATTAAGAAATGCTATAGATGGAAGGAATGTAGTGTGGAAATCTACAACAAAAATTATTAGGCAACAACACATTCAATCCCTTCTAGACAATTTCCTGGAAAAAAGGTTTAAGGATAAACCACTTCTCCAATCTTTTTGGCTCTATAACAAAGAACAAACAGCAAAAACATATACATGGTCAAATACAAATCTTATAATCAACTGTTAAAGACCAGAACCCACTGGATTCTCCAATTACATTGAATGAACTACAGGAAAAAATACAAGTCCTCCAACCCAAAAAGGCCTGTGGTGTTGATGGTATCCTCAATAAAATGATCAAATATACAGACCACAAATTCCAAGTGGCTATACTAAAACTCTTTAACAGCATCCTCAGATCCCCAATATTTGGAACCAAGATATGATCACCCCTATCCACAAAAGTGGAAAATGATCGTACGACAGACCACGTATTCACCCTTCACACCCTAATTGACAAACAAATGGACTCAATTTGGCATGAGGGTCTGCTACAGTGGTGGAAAAAGTACCCAATTCTCATACTTGAGTAAAAGTAAAGATATATTTAATAGAAAATGACTCCAGTAAAAGTGAAAGTCACCTGGTAAAATACTACTTGAGTAAAAGTCTGAAAGTATTTGGTTTTAAATATACTGAAGTATCAAAAGTAAAAGTATATATCATTTCACATTCCTTATATTAAAGCAAACCAGACGGCACCATTTTCTAGTTTTTATTTTTATTTTACGGATTGCAAGGGGAACACTCCAACACTCAGACATGATTTAGAAATTAAGCATGTGTGTTTAGTGAGTCCACCAGATCAGAGGCTGTGGGGGATGACCAGGGATGTTCTCTTGATAAGTGTGTGAATTGGACCATTTTCCTGTCCTGCTAAGCATTCAAAATGTAACGAGTACTTTGGGGTGTCAGGGGAAAATGTAGGGAGTAAAGAGTACATCATATTTTCTTTAGGGATGTAGTGAAGTAAAAGTAAAAGTTGTCAAAAAATAGTAAAGTACAGATACCCCAATGCCACGGATCCCTCCGGAACTGTCATTGCGCACACCTGGCCCCAATTACCAATGATTAGTGTTTGTATATATGTGCCCTTTGGTTCTCCATTGGGCTGTCGATTGTTGTTCTATGTCCGTTGGTGCATGTGAGTACCTGTGCTGTGTGTTTTGACTTTCGTGCCATGTTGGATTGCGCAGAAGATTCCCGGGGCCTCGTCCTGTGTTTTTAATCATTCTGTTGCGTCTGTATTTATTCCAGGTACTCCTTGCTCTTTTGTTTTGTTTTGGGTTTCAACCCTGTGTTTGTGTATACGTGTTTGTTTCATTTTCGTCCCCGTGCCTTTTACACGGCACGCTGTAATGTGGGTAGATTAAAACCCATATTGCGCATTCCTGCGCTTGTCTCCCGATCCCTTTATACCAACGTGACACCCAAAAACTAAAGTATTTTTAATTAAGTAATTTACACCATTGGTCTGCTATACAAATTGATGAAAAGTGGTGTTAGGGGAAAAACATACGACGTAAGAATTCGAAAACAAACCAGATTTTGATAAACTCCCATATTTACTTGGTGAAATACGACAGTGTGCCATCACAGAAGCAAGATGTGTGACCTGTTGTCACAAGAAAAGGTCAACCAGTGAAGAACAAACACCATTGTAAATACAACCCATATTTATACTTATTTAAGAGCGAGAGAGTGTGTTTGTATATTTATACTATACCTCTCCCACACCAGTCTGCAGGATCTTCAGTCCTGTCTCAGACTCCAGAAAGGTCTTCTCAGACACTGACAGAGACAAAACCACAACAAACAGAGACAACAGTTATCATTCATGAACATCAACATACTATTCTGTCTGAGCCCTATGAGCTCTGGTCAAAAATGTATGCACTGGCATAGAGTTTAGGGAAAATGGAATAGGGAATAGAGAATAACTGGGGAATGTTGACATAAGTCTCTCTCAACTTTTACATTCAGCTGGAGTACTGCCACAGACAGACCATGGGAAATAGATCAGCTGGAGTACTGCCACAGACAGACCATGGGAAATAGATCAGCTGGAGTACTGCCACAGACAGACCATGGGAAATAGATCAGCTGGAGTACTGCCACAGACAGACCATGGGAAATAGATCAGCTGGAGTACTGCCACAGACAGACCATGGGAAATAGATCAGCTGGAGTACTGCCACAGACAGACCATGGGAAATAGATCAGCTGGAGTACTGCCACAGACAGACCATGGGAAATAGATCAGCTGGAGTACTGCCACAGACAGACCATGGGAAATAGATCAGCTGGAGTACTGCCACAGACAGACCATGGGAAATAGATCAGCTGGAGTACTGCCACAGACAGACCATGGGAAATAGATCAGCTGGAGTACTACCACAGACAGACCATGGGAAATAGATCAGCAGGAGTAAAGCCACAGACAGACCATGGGAAATAGATCAGCTGGAGTACTACCACAGACAGACCATGGGAAATAGATCAGCTGGAGTACTGCCACAGACAGACCATGGGAAATAGATCAGCTGGAGTACTACCACAGACATACCATGGGAAATAGATCAGCTGGAGTACTGCCACAGACAGACCATGGGAAATAGATCAGCTGGAGTACTGCCACAGGCAGACCATGGGAAATAGATCTGCTGGAGTAATGCCACAGACAGACCATGGGAAATAGATCAGCTGGAGTACTGCCACAGGCAGACCATGGGAAATAGATCAGCTGGAGTAAAGCCACAGACAGACCATGGGAAATAGATCAGCTGGAGTACTGCCACAGACAGACCATGGGAAATAGATCAGCTGGAGTACTGCCAGACAGACAGACCATGGGAAATAGATCAGCTGGAGTACTGCCACAGACAGACCATGGGAAATAGATCAGCTGGAGTACTGCCACAGACAGACCATGGGAAATAAATCAGCTGGAGTACTGCCACAGACAGAACATATATATTTATAGCTCTTCTTATAGGGCTCCAAATATATTTTATTTTGTCACTAAATTGAATAAACTCAGTTTGGAAAAAAGGCTTACAATTTCCTCTCAAGAGTTTCTCAAAATAATAGTTCTGATTATTATTACCATTCCTGACATTTAATCCTAGTAAAACTTCCCTGTCTCAGGTCAGTTAGGATCATCACTTTATTTTAAGAATGGGAAATGTCAGAATAATAGTAGAGAGAATTATTTATTTCAGCTTTTATTTCTTACATCACATTCCCAGTGGATCATAAGTTTACATACACTCAATTAGTATTTGGTAGTATTGCCTTTAAATTGTTTAACTTGGGTCAAACGTTTCAGGTAGCCTTCCACAAGCTTCCTACAATAAGTTGGTTGAATTTTGTCCCATTCCTCCTGACAGAGCTGGTGTAACTGAGTCAGGTGTGCTCGCACACGCTGTCCTTAAGCTATTTTGCTAAAACTTTGTAAGTATGCTTGGGGTCATTGTCCATTTGGAAGACCCATTTGCGACCAAGATTTAACTTCCTGACCGATGTCTTGAGATGTTGATTCAATGCATAATTTTCCTACCTCATGATTCCATCTATTTTGTGAAGTGCACCAGTCCCTCCTGCAGCAAAGCACCCCCACAACATGATGCTGCCACCCCGGTGCTTCACGGTTAGAATGGTGTTCTTCGGCTTGCAAGCCTCCCCCTTTTTCATCCAAACATAACGATGGTCATTATGGCCAAACAGTTCTATTTTTGTTTCATCAGACCAGAGGACATTTTTCCAAAAAGTACGATCTTTGTCCCCAAACTGTAGTCTGGCTTTTTTATGGCGGTTTTGGAGCAGTGGCTTCTTCCTTGCTGAGCGGCCTTTCAGGTTATGTCGACATAGGACTCGTTTTATTGTGGATATAGATACTTTTGTACCTGTTTCCTCCAGCATCTTCACAAGGTCCTTTGCTGTTGTTCTGGGATTGATTTGCACTTTTAGCACCAAAGTCTGTTCATCTCTAGGAGACAGAACGTGTCTCCTTCCTGAACGGTATGACGGCTGCGTGGTCCCATGGTGTTTATACTTGCGTACTATTGTTTGTACAGATGAACGTGGTACCTTCAGCCGTTTGGAAATTGCTCCCAAGGATGAACCAGACATGTGGAGGTCTACAATTTATTGTCTGAAGTCTTGGCTGATTTCTTTTGATTTTCCCATGATGTCAAGCAAAGAGGCACTGAGTTTGAAGGTAGGAGTTGAAATACATCCACAGGTACACCTACAATTGACTCAAATGATGTCAATTAGCCTATCAGAAGCTTCTAAAGCCATGACATTATTTTCTGGAATTTTCCAAGCTGTTTAAAGGAACAGTCAACTTAGTGTATGTAAACTCCTGACCCACTGGAATTGTGATACAGTGAATTATAAGTGAAATAATCTGTCTGTAAAATGACTTGTGTCATGCACAAAGTAGATGTCCTAACCGACTTGCCAAAACTGTAGTTTGTTAACAAGACATTTGTGGAGCGGTTGAAAAACGAGTTTTAATGACTCCAACCTTAGTGTATGTAAACTTCCAACTTCAACTGTATATAAGGAAATGTTAAACAATGGTTGAGTTAAGTTAGAATTTTAGGATTGCATGAAATGTAGGGATTAGATAATGACCAGAGCCCAGGATGTTAGAGAGCTGTCTGGCTGCTGATAGAGACTACACCACACATGACAGAGCCATACGGACCCTGGGGAAAAGTAGTGCACTATATATGGACTAGGGTGCCGTTTGGGTCAAAACCCCAAAATAATGGATCCCGGAGACACACAGACACACAGAGAGAGAGAGAGAGAGAGAGAGAGAGAGAGAGAGAGAGAGAGAGAGAGAGAGAGAGAGAGAGAGAGAGAGAGAGAGAGAGAGAGAGACAGAGAGACAGAGAGAGAGAGAGAGAGAGAGAGAGAGAGAGAGAGAGAGAGAGAGAGAGAGAGAGACAGATGAATTAGCAGACATGTTGGACCATTCTCCAGCCCCAGGACTCACACTATTCGACACAGAGGTAAAATACCTGCTATATGCTGATGACTTGGTACTTCTATCACCAACCAAAGAAGGTCTTCAACAGAACCTTAACATTCTACAGCAATATTGCCATAATTGGGCCCTGGCAGTAAATTTCAAAAAAACAAAAATCATGATTTTCCAAAAAAGCCCAGATGTCAAAACCACAAATATAAATTCACCCTGAACAACACCATAATTGAACACACTATAAATTACACATACCTTGGTCTGACCATATCTGCATCGGGAAACTTTAATATGGCAGTGAATGCACTCAAAGAAAAAGCCGCGCAGAGCATTATATGCAATAAAAATGAAATTATTCAAAATCAACATCCCAATTCAATTTGGACCAAAATATTTGACAGTGTAATTCTACCAATAGCTCTTTACGGAAGTGAGGTTTGGGGGCCACTCAATAAACTGGACTTTAAAAGGTGGGACAAACATCCAATTGAAGCCCTACATGCAGAATTCTGTCGGACAATTCTACAAGTCCAGAGAAATACACCAACTAATGGATGTAGGGCAGAGGTGGGCCGCTTTCAGTATTAATGAAAATACAGAAAAAGATCATTAAAATTTTGGCAACATCTAAATTCAAGTCCAAATTCTAGTCTGCAATTTAAAGCACTTCAAACCCAAGAGCTGAGCCCAGAAACGAGCCCTCTCCAGTCAGCTGGTGTTGGACCTAACCAACCAAGCTGACACCGGCACTACTTCAAAAGAAAGAATTCCAATAAACAAAATCATGAACCAATCAAAGACTCATATTTACAACATTGGAAAAAGCGAAACAAAATCCCAAAGCCGACTAAATTGCTATCTGACCCTAAACAGAGAATATGAATTGGCTGATTATCTCTACTCTGTCAGAGATACGAAGCAGAGACAGATCCTTACCAAGTACAGGCTGAGTGACCACCGATTGGCAATAGAAACCGGCAGACATAAAAAGACATGGCTACCCAAGGAGGAGCGTGTATGTGGTCACTGCACGACAGGGAGGTAGAAACAGAGATGCACTTCCTCCTTTACTGTGATAAATATTCCTCACCAAGAGATTCATTATTCACAGAAATGACTACATTTATTCCAAATTTTAACTCATTAAATCCAGAGGAAAAACTAAAAATACTCATGGGCGAAGGAGCAATGGCTCCTCTTGCAGCCAAATATGTATTTGCCTGCCATAGCCTGAGGGACACTGAATAGTAACATCTGCATAGTAAACAGGAACTTACTAATTATAGCTGTTATTGTTATTAATATTATTGTTACTACTATTATTATTGTTGTTTATCATTCCGTATAGTAGTGGTATGGGTGGTAATGGTAATGATAGCAGTTTAATGATGATGGTGATGGCAGTAGTAGTGATGATGATGGTAGTTGTAGTACAGATGTAGATTACCATTATTTAGTTATAAGTTAGTTATAGCTTAATTTTCCATATTTAGATTTTTCAATTTATTACATTTTACTACTGACTTACCATTTTATTGTTATTATTTTTGTATTTAATTTTGTATTATTATTTACTACCATTTTATATTATTATATGTTATTGTTTCTAATTTTATTACAATGTATATTGTATACATTGTTGCTTTGGCAATATTGACACAATGTTTTTCATGCCAATAAAGCAGCTTGAATTTGAATTTGAATTTGAGAGAGAGAGAGAGAGAGAGAGAGAGAGAGAGAGAGAGAGAGAGAGAGAGAGAGAGAGAGAGAGAGAGAGAGAGAGAGAGAGAGAGAGAGAGAGAGAGAGAGAGAGAGAGAGAGAGAGAGAGAGAGAGAGAGAGAGAGACAGAGAGAGAGAGAGAGAGAGAGAGAGACAGAGAGAGAGAGAGAGAGAGAGAGAGAGTTTTTCTCACCAGCCTTCTCAGCCACGTCGTCTGCACTCATATTCAGAGGGTTGAGTCTGATCCTGAACGTCAGGGCCGGACCCACAACACTGGAGCAACATAACAAGTAGGGAAAGAGTTATTATTGACTTATATATATATATATATATATATATACTGCCACACACAGTCATACAGGCAGACACACATACACGCCCACAGAGACACGCTGACAGTACAGTACCTGATGTTGATGAAGCTGCTGGTAGTCAGGTGAATTCTCTCTGCCAGTAGTTCCAGAAGTTTCACCCCATCATACAGACTGAGAGGACTGGATGAACAATAACAACAACGACGTGCTATTAGAGACATTACATTCATCAACAACCATATTAGAGTCTAGACTCAACAATATAGCATTAAAACATCCTGCACTGCAGAGCTAATGTATATTAATAGTATATTAATTATGACATAATTGACTTATATAATTTAGACGTGTTAACAAAAGAGTATCAGTATTAGGGACTAAGGTACGGATTCTAGCTTTACAGCCAGTATTAGGGACTAAGGTACGGATTCTAGCTTTACAGCCAGTATTAGGGACTAAGGTGCAGTTCTAGCTTTTACAGACAGTATTAGGGACTAAGGTAATTTGATTCTAGCTTTACAGACAGTATTAGGGACTAAGGTACGGAGTCTAGCTTTACAGACAGTATTAGGGACTAAGGTACGGATTCTAGCTTTACAGCCAGTATTAGGGACTAAGGTACGGATTCTAGCTTTTACAGCCAGTATTAGGGACAAAGGTACGGATTCTAGCTTTACAGACAGTATTAGGGACTAAGGTACGGATTCTAGCTTTACAGCCAGTATTAGGGACTAAGGTACGGATTCTAGCTTTACAGACAGTATTAGGGACTAAGGTGCAGATTCTGGCTTTACAGCCAGTATTAGGGACTAAGGTGCAGGATTCTAGCTTTACAGACAGTATTAGGGACTAAGGTGCAATTCTAGCTTTACAGACAGCATTAGGGACTAAGATGCAGTTCTAGCTTTACAGCCAGTATTAGGGACTAAGGTGCACGGATTCTAGCTTTACAGACAGTATTAGGGACTAAGGCACGGATTATAGCTTTACAGACAGTATTAGGGACTAAGGTAATGGATTCTAGCTTTACAGACAGTATTAGGGACTAAGGTACGAATTCTAGCTTTACAGACAGCATTAGGGACTAAGGCGGAGTTCTAGCTTTACAGCCAGTATTAGGGACTAAGGTACGGATTCTAGCTTTACAGACAGTATTAGGGACTAAGGTGCGGATTATAGCTTTACAGCCAGTATTAGGGACTAAGTGCAGATTCTAGCTTTACAGCCAGCATTAGGGACTAAGGTACGAATTCTAGCTTTACAGACAGTATTAGGGACTAAGGTACGGATTCTAGCTTTTACAGCCAGTATTAGGGACTAAGGTACGGATTCTAGCTTTACAGACAGTATTAGGGACTAAGGTACGGATTCTAGCTTTACAGCCAGTATTAGGGACTAAGGTACGGATTCTAGCTTTTACAGACAGTATTAGGGACTAAGGTACGGATTCTAGCTTTACAGACAGTATTAGGGACTAAGGTACGGAGTCTAGCTTTACAGACAGTATTAGGGACTAAGGTACGGATTCTAGCTTTACAGCCAGTATTAGGGACTAAGGTACGGATTCTAGCTTTTACAGCCAGTATTAGGGACAAAGGTACGGATTCTGGCTTTACAGACAGTATTAGGGACTAAGGTGCAGATTCTAGCTTTACAGCCAGTATTAGGGACTAAGGTGCAGATTCTAGCTTTACAGACAGTATTAGGGACTAAGGTGCAGATTCTGGCTTTACAGACAGTATTAGGGACTAAGGTGCAATTCTAGCTTTACAGACAGCATTAGGGACTAAGGTACGGATTCTAGCTTTACAGCCAGTATTAGGGACTAAGGTGCGGAGTTCTAGCTTTACAGACAGTATTAGGGACTAAGGTGGAGTTATAGCTTTACAGCCAGTATTAGGGACTAAGGTACGGATTCTAGCTTTACAGACAGTATTAGGGACTAAGGTACGAATTCTAGCTTTACAGACAGCATTAGGGACTAAGGTACGGATTCTAGCTTTACAGCCAGTATTAGGGACTAAGGTACGGATTCTAGCTTTACAGACAGTATTAGGGACTAAGGTACGGATTATAGCTTTACAGCCAGTATTAGGGACTAAGGTACGGATTCTAGCTTTACAGCCAGCATTAGGGACTAAGGTACGAATTCTAGCTTTACAGACAGTATTAGGGACTAAGGTACGAATTCTAGCTTTACAGACAGTATTAGGGACTAAGGTACGGATTCTAGCTTTACAGCCAGTATTAGGGACTAAGGTACGGATTCTAGCTTTTACAGCCAGTATTAGGGACTAAGGTACGGATTCTAGCTTTACAGCTAGTATTAGGGACTAAGGTACGGATTCTAGCTTTACAGCCAGTACTAGGGACTAAGGTACGGATTCTAGCTTTACAGCCAGTATTAGGGACTAAGGTACGGATTCTAGCTTTACAGACAGTATTAGGGACTAAGGTACGGATTCTAGCTTTACAGACAGTATTAGGGACTAAGGTACGGATTATAGCTTTACAGCCAGTATTAGGGACTAAGGTACGGATTCTAGCTTTACAGCCAGCATTAGGGACTAAGGTACGAATTCTAGCTTTACAGACAGTATTAGGGACTAAGGTACGAATTCTAGCTTTACAGACAGTATTAGGGACTAAGGTACGGATTCTAGCTTTACAGCCAGTATTAGGGACTAAGATGCAGTTCTAGCTTTTACAGCCAGTATTAGGGACTAAGGTACGGATTCTGGCTTTACAGCCAGTATTAGGGACTAAGGTGCAGATTCTGGCTTTACAGACAGTATTAGGGACTAAGGTACGGAGTCTAGGCTTTACAGACAGTATTAGGGACTAAGGTGCAGATTCTAGCTTTACAGCCAGTATTAGGGACTAAGGTACGGATTCTAGCTTTACAGCCAGTATTAGGGACAAAGGTGCAGATTCTGGCTTTACAGACAGTATTAGGGACTAAGGTGCAGATTCTAGCTTTACAGCCAGTATTAGGGACTAAGGTACGGATTCTAGCTTTACAGCCAGTATTAGGGACTAAGGTGCGGAGTTCTAGCTTTACAGACAGTATTATGGACTAAGGTGCAGATTCTGGCTTTACAGACAGTATTAGGGACTAAGGTGCGGATTATAGCTTTACAGCCAGTATTAGGGACTAAGGTACGGATTCTAGCTTTTACAGCCAGTATTAGGGACAAAGGTGCGGATTCTGGCTTTACAGACAGTATTAGGGACTAAGGTACGGATTCTAGCTTTACAGCCAGTATTAGGGACTAAGGTGCAGATTCTAGCTTTACAGACAGTATTAGGGACTAAGGTGCGGAGTTCTAGCTTTACAGACAGTATTAGGGACTAAGGTGCAGATTCTGGCTTTACAGACAGTATTAGGGACTAAGGTACGAATTCTAGCTTTACAGACAGCATTAGGGACTAAGGTATTTGATTCTAGCTTTACAGCCAGTATTAGGGACTAAGGTGCAGATTCTAGCTTTACAGACAGTATTAGGGACTAAGGTACGGATTATAGCTTTACAGCCAGTATTAGGGACTAAGGTACGGATTCTAGCTTTACAGACAGTATTAGGGACTAAGGTACGAATTCTAGCTTTACAGACAGCATTAGGGACTAAGGTACGGATTCTAGCTTTACAGCCAGTATTAGGGACTAAGGTACGGATTCTAGCTTTACAGACAGTATTAGGGACTAAGGTACGGATTATAGCTTTACAGCCAGTATTAGGGACTAAGGTACAGATTCTAGCTTTACAGCCAGCATTAGGGACTAAGGTACGAATTCTAGCTTTACAGACAGTATTAGGGACTAAGGTACGAATTCTAGCTTTACAGACAGTATTAGGGACTAAGGTACGGATTCTAGCTTTACAGCCAGTATTAGGGACTAAGGTACGGATTCTAGCTTTTACAGCCAGTATTAGGGACTAAGGTACGGATTCTAGCTTTACAGCTAGTATTAGGGACTAAGGTACGGATTCTAGCTTTACAGCCAGTACTAGGGACTAAGGTACGGATTCTAGCTTTACAGCCAGTATTAGGGACTAAGTGCACGGATTCTGGCTTTACAGACAGTATTAGGGACTAAGGTGCAGATTCTAGCTTTACAGACAGTATTAGGGACTAAGGTACGGATTATAGCTTTACAGCCAGTATTAGGGACTAAGGTACGGATTCTAGCTTTACAGCCAGCATTAGGGACTAAGGTACGAATTCTAGCTTTACAGACAGTATTAGGGACTAAGGTGCAATTCTAGCTTTACAGACAGTATTAGGGACTAAGGTGAGTTCTAGCTTTACAGCCAGTATTAGGGACTAAGGTACGGATTCTAGCTTTTACAGCCAGTATTAGGGACTAAGGTACGGATTCTAGCTTTACAGCCAGTATTAGGGACTAAGGTACGGATTCTAGCTTTACAGCCAGTACTAGGGACTAAGGTACGGATTCTAGCTTTACAGCCAGTATTAGGGACTAAGGTACGGATTCTAGCTTTACAGACAGTATTAGGGACTAAGGTACGGATTCTAGCTTTACAGCCAGTATTAGGGACTAAGGTACGAATTCTAGCTTTACAGACAGTATTAGGGACTAAGGTACGGATTCTAGCTTTACAGACAGTATTAGGGACTAAGGTACGG
This sequence comes from Brachymystax lenok tsinlingensis, assembly GCA_030435695.1. Lineage (NCBI taxonomy): Eukaryota > Metazoa > Chordata > Actinopteri > Salmoniformes > Salmonidae > Brachymystax > Brachymystax lenok. Next base: position 4,732,009 of record CM059785.1, read on the forward strand.
ATTCTAGCTTTTACAGCCAGTATTAGGGACTAAGGTACGGATTCTAGCTTTATAGACAGTATTAGGGACTAAGGTATAAATCCTAACTTTACTGCCAGTATTAAGGACTACGGTCAGAATCCTAACTTGAGTGTGTGTATAAGAGATCCGCACAGTTAGTTACTAGAACTGACCTCTGGTTGGTGACGATGTATCCATACTCCTCCCTGGCTGCTGTTCCTCCCTCAGCAGCTGGTAGCCCTGCAGGAATATTGGAGCTTTTCACCTTCCCTTTCACATCCTCCACAGAGACAGAGGGGCCCTTGGCCGTCACACTGCCCCCTATAGGTGCTTTGAGGGTGGGACTAGTGGCAGCAGGGGCCAGGGTAGGCGCCACATCAGCTACCGGTGTAGAGGAGGGAGGGGGGACAGGGACGGGAGCATTCTCTCCCTTGTTGGACACGGTGACACTGCTTTTAAGCATCTGCTGTTTCTGTGTAGAGGACACCCAGAGATACCCAGAGACACCCAGAGACAGGACAATGACCATGATAGTAGCATTATAAAATATACATCGTATTATAATGTAATGCAATATCACTTAGTACTGTATTTCTGCACTACATCTGATCTGAACTTACCTCCTTCGGTGTGATCCGATCATTGGTAAATGGATCTGAAAAAATGAGAATAAAGAGAGCATTGCAATGATTACAGGAAACGACTAATGTGTAATTCATTCATTATTCATTGGTATTGAATGACTACACGCCCTTCTGTGTGCAGACAGATGTACTGAGCTGGCCTTGTTAGGCAATACACCATAGTTTATGGAGCTGTGCTGAAAAGGACTGATCCACCATCCTGACCGCTCATGAGATCAGGATGGTCCAACAAGGTAGGAAAAGACTAATATGAGAAGAGAATATCCGAGCCAGAACAGTTGTGAGTCAGATAAAAACAATGGTCCTCAGCCTGCATCAGCTGCAGCACCACGGTCAGACAGACAGACAGACAGACAGACAGACAGAGGTCTGTAGTACCTGCGTTCTCCTGGTCCTCAGCCTGCATCAGCTGCAGGACCACGGTCAGACAGACAGGCAGACAGATAGACAGACAGAGGTCTGTAGTACCTGCGTTCTCCTGGTCCTCAGCCTTCATCAGTTGCAGCACCACAGCCAGTCTGTAGAGCTGCTGGGGGGTCAGGTCTCTAGGATCAACACCGTACATCTCCAGGGTCTCCACCATACGCTGCAGGATAGACTCTACACAGACAGACACAAAGAAATGACAGGTTAGTCTCAGTAGACTGTCAGGACCAGGTTAGTCACAGTAGACTGTAGTAGACTGTCAGGACCAGGTTAGTCTCAGTAGACTGTAGTAGACTGTCAGGACCAGGTTAGTCTCAGTAGACTGTCAGGACCAGGTTAGTCACAGTAGACTGTCAGAACCAGGTTAGTCACAGTAGACTGTCAGGACCAGGTTAGTCACAGTAGACTGTAGTAGACTGTCAGGACCAGGTTAGTCTCAGTAGACTGTAGTAGACTGCCAGGACCAGGTTAGTGACAGTAGACTGTAGGAGACTGTCAGGACCAGGTTAGTCTCAGTAGACTGTCAGGACCAGGTTAGTCAGAAGAGATAGCATGGCCAGGTTGGTCAGAAGAGATAGCATGGCCAGGTTAGTCAGAATAGATAGCATGGCCAGGTTAGTCAGAAGAGATAGCATGGCCAGGTTAGTCAGAAGAGATAGCATGGCCAGGTTAGTCAGAAGAGATAGCATGGCCAGGTTAGTCAGAAGAGATAGCATGGCCAGGTTAGTCAGAAGAGATAGCATGGCCAGGTTAGTCAGAATAGATAGCATGGCCAGGTTAGTCAGAAGAGATAGCATGGCCAGGTTAGTCAGAAGAGATAGCATGGCCAGGTTAGTCAGAAGAGATAGCATGGCCAGGTTAGTTAGAAGAGATAGCATGGCCAGGTTAGTCAGAAGAGATAGCATGGCCAGGTTAGTCAGAAGAGATAGCATGGCCACGTTAGTCAGAAGAGATATTATGGCCATGTTATTCAGAAGCGATAACATGGACAGGTTATTCAGCAGAGATAACAGGGACAGGTTATTCAGAAGAGATAGCATGGCCAGAGGATGTCAGTGTGAGCTAACACACACAGACATACAACAATTTTCCCAGGACAAAGATTTAGCCCAGTTCTGGATGTCACATGCTTGATCTGTATCCTGGGCCTATTAGAGTGTTCTGATGACAAAGAGAGATCCACTTACTTCACCAGACTGCATGGTACAACGGTGGATGGAATTAGAATGGCATTGCTATGAGTGGAGGTACTCATGGATGCCAGGGGAAGACAGGCTTCTCACCGGAGAAATCATCCTAGTGAGTGAAACAGAACCCCTCTTTCTCAGTATGTGTCTATCTGATGCTGTCTGGTCAAAAAGAGTAGGACATTGTTGCCGCCTGTGACATTGAACACAAGGGAAGTCAGCGAGCATTTGGCCTCGCTTGATAAAAAATAAATAAAATAATAGCCAATCAGCGTCGAGCTAAACTGAGTGAACTCTGCTGTGAATGGTCCTGGTGCACCAAGAAAGTGGCAAGGGAAGCCAGTTTGGATTTGGCTTCACACCAATCACATCAAAAGCAGAACGTAATTTACAGAAAAAACTTTGAATTGTTGCATGTCGTTGTGTTGTTGTCCTCCGGTGGCTAGCTAGCTAAAGTCATCCCTTTCCTAAATTTGCCATGGATGGAGATCGGGATTTGGACTTAAGGTTTAACTTAATTCACCGCACTGGCCAATGATTATGAAGGCATATCCAACCATTAATTCATACATTGTTGTGCCCCTGGCTTGAGAGAGTGGAAATTCAATATGTAGCTAGATGTAGTATGCTAATGTTAACTAGCTGGCTCATTGTTGCACATGGATGGAAGTTAGGCTAGCGAGCAAGCGTTTTAGCCAGGTAGCCCAGGACAACAACAAATAAAAGTGTGTACTGTATGATAGAGTCATCGACCGTTTAGACACACACACACACACACACACACACACACACACACACACACACACACACACACACACACACACACACACACACACACACACACAAACAGGGACACACAGAAATCAGTACCATGGACAGCCACATCATATCTAGCTGACGTTGATTGGACTAAATTGTTTTGGGTATCTTTTAGTTGTCACTGTATTAGACTAAGCATAGATTTGATGATGTTGAAGTTGAAGTGGTGCTGGAATAGTGGAGGCCCGCTATCCACTGGTTATAGAGGCAAACAAACTGGTTATAGATGCATGTGAACTGGTTATAGAGGCATGTGAACTGGTTATAGAGGCATATGAACTGGTTATAGAGGCATATGAACTGGTTATAGAGGCATGTGAACTGGTTATAGAGGCATGTGAACTGGTTATAGAGGCATATGAACTGGTTATAGAGGCATGTGAACTGGTTATAGAGGCATATGAACTGGTTATAGAGGCATATGAACTGGTTATAGAGGCATATGAACTGGTTATAGAGGCATATGAACTGGTTATAGAGGCATGTGAACTGGTTATAGAGGCATATGAACTGGTTATAGAGGCATATGAACTGGTTATAGAGGCATGTGAACTGGTTATAGAGGCATATGAACTGGTTATAGAGGCATATGAACTGGTTATAGAGGCATATGAACTGGTTATAGAGGCATATGAACAGGTTATAGAGCAAACAACGCAATTATCACAACACATAGGTTGTAAGACGAAACATTTTTCCCCTGGCTTGGCTTCCCCAGTGAATTTACACACACCCTGCTACTGAACCTAGTTCCTTTTAATTAATTAATTAATTAAATTAGTTAATTAACACTGCTACTTAAGGTACTACAGCACTTCCACTATCTCACCATCCAGCCCAGCCAGAGAGCTGTGGTCCTGAGGAACCTTCTTCTGTTGCTGCTGTTGTTGTAAATGCATCTTCTGCTGTTGTAGCTGTTGCCTGGCCGTATCCTGCTCTGTCAGACTGTAGTCCTCCACATAGTCCAGAGGCAGTTCCAGGTCCTCGTAGTAGGGTGAGACCGGAAGTGCTGCTGCCTCCCTGTGGCGGAACGAGGGCTGCACAGGCGAAGAGGACAGATAGAGGGAGATGACGTCCCGCAGCAGCTGACGGTCTCTCTCTCTCTGTTTGGCCTGTTGGGATCTAGAGGAGGGGCGGGGCCCTGGGTAGACTCTTCCTCCCTGGTGGAGGGAGCGCTCCACATCTTCCTGGTATCTGTGCTGTAATACACAGAGAGAGAAAACACACATGGTTTACGGATGAGGACACATGTTTTATTGTGTGTGGTTGTGTGTGTGTGTGTGTGTGTGTGTGTGGTTGTGTGTGTGTGTGCACTAGTTTTCCTACATTATCAGGACCCCAATGTCCTAACATTTCACCTTAATGTCCTGCCTGAGATGGTAGGAAAAGAAGAACTGTTTTGAAAAGGTCCAGAATTTCTTCTATTGCTATTTTACGCTTAAGGGTTAGGCTTAGGGTATTGGGGTTAAGGTTAACGTTAGGGTTAAGGTTTTGGGGTTAAGGGTTAGGTTTAGGTTTAAGGTTAAGGTTAGGGTTTTGGGGTTAAGGTTAAGGTTAGGGGATTTGGGGTTAAGGTTAAGGGTTAGGGTTTTGGGGTTAAGGTTAAGGGTTAGGGTTTAGGGAAAATATGATTTTTAATGGTGAAAAAATGTTACACTCCAAAAAGTCCTGACATTTCATGAAAACACCGATGTGGCTGTGTGTTTGCGTGTATGTGTGTGTGTGTGTGTTAATGTGCATGGCTCCCAGTACCTGTTGATAGGTATAGGGGTCCATGGGAGAGGTCTGCATGCGGAGAGGGAACTGGGGATGGTCTACTATCATGTAGTCCTGGTAGCTGTCAGCCTGACTGGCCCCTGACTTGGAGGGGCTGCTGGGGTATCCTCCCTGATTGGAGGAGCTGCTGGGGTATCCTCCCTGATTGGAGGAGCTGCTGGGGTATCCTCCCTGATTGGATGAGCTGCTGGGGTATCCTCCCTGATTGGAGGAGCTGCTGGGGTATCCTCCCTGATTGGAGGAGCTGCTGGGGTATCCTCCCTGATTGGATGAGCTCTGCTTGGGTCTGAGAGAAAAGACAAGGAAGATGATTTTGTATATTTTGTATATTTTGTATTTTTTCTAAGCACAATATTGCATGTCTACTCTACTAACTTGCTTTCTTTCATCAGGTTTATTTGACAGGAACAATACACATTGACCCATTTTGTGAATATGCTAGATTTAGCCAGCAGGCTAATATTCATCTGGGCAAGTACAACTACACAGAGGCACGATAAGATGTTGGATAGATAAGAGGAAAAAAGCCCATACTTGTCTAACTCCACTGTTAAGATTCTGTAAATGTGTAATGATCCTTACTGTGAGGAAGAGGTCTTGGAGGGTCTCGGGGTGTGAGGAACTCTGCTCAGCTCTTTGGTAACAATGTACTGGGTGATGTCATCTTGCCAGGACAGACCTAACACACCAAACACACGGACCATTTCATATTTTATAACGATGTCCACAAAATGTTGGTATTTTTGGTATTTTATTAGGATCCCCATTAGCTGTTGCAAAAGCAGCAGCAGCTCTTCCTTTGGGGGTCCACACGAAGCAGGAAACATGACATAATACAGAACATGAATAGACAAGAACAGCACTACATACATGGGGTCTAAATAGCAATACATACACACACTATCAAATAGGGGAGAGGCGTGGTGCCGTGATGTGTTGCTTCATCTTAAAAAAAAACACAAAAAAACAGGTTTGCTGTTTATTTGACCAATATAACATGTAACGGAGTTCCGTGCAATAATGGCACTATATAATACTGTACGCTTTCTTGAATTTGTTCTGGATTCGGGGACTGTGAAGACACATTTAGGAATGTCTGGTGGGGGTAAGTGTGTGTATCAGAGCTTAGAGAGAGACTGGCATGCGTAGTATTTCTATCAGCCCTCTGATTACAGTGAAGAGCAAGACGTGCCGCTGTGTTCTGGGCCAGCTGCAGCTTAACTAGGTCTTTCCTTGCAGCACTCGACCACACGACTGGACAATAATCAAGACTAGACAAATCTAGAGCCTGCAGAACTTGCTTTATGGAATGTGGTGTCAAAAAAACAGAGTGTCTCTTTATTATTACCTCTCCCCATCTTTACAACCATTGAATCTATATGTTTTGACCATGACAGTTTACAATCTAAGGTAACGCCAGGTAATTTAGTCTCCTCAACTTGTCCAACAGCCAAACCATTCACTACCAGATTCGGCTAGAACTTAGGGAATGATTTGTACCAATATACAATGCGCTTGGTTTTAGAGATGTTCAGGACCAGTTTATTACTGGCCACCCATTCCAAAACAGACTGCAACTCTTTGTTAAGGGTTTCAGTGACTTCATTAGCTGTGGTTGCTGATGCGTATATGGTTGAGTCATCAGCATACATGGACACACAGGCTGTGTTTAATGCCAGTGGCAGGTCATTGGTTAAAAATAGAGAAATAAAGAAATAGAAAAGTTTCAGAACACCTACTCATTCAAGGGTTTTTCTTTATATTTACTATTTTCTTCATTGTAGAATAATAGCGAAGACCTCAACACTATGAAATAACACATATGGAATCATGTAGAAACCAAAGAAGTGTTAACAAATCAAAATACACTTCCAATTTGAGATTCTTCAAATCAAACCAAACTTCATTTGTTACGTGTGCCGAATACAACAAGTGTAGACCTTACCATGAAATGTTTACTAACAAGCCCTTAACCAACAGTGCAGTGTGTGTTAGTGTGTTGACGCACCCCGCAGTGTGTTAGTGTGTTGACTCACCCCGCAGTGTGTTAGTGTGTTGACTCACCCTGCAGTGTGTTAGTGTGTTGACTCACCCTGCAGTGTGTTAGTGTGCTGACTCACCCCGCAGTGTGTTAGTGTGTTGACTCACCCTGCAGTGTGTTAGTGTGCTGACTCACCCTGCAGTGTGTTAGTGTGTTGACTCACCCTGCAGTGTGTTAGTGTGCTGACTCACCCTGCAGTGTGTTAGTGTGCTGACTCACCCTGCAGTGTGTTAGTGTGTTGACTCACCCCGCAGTGTGTTAGTGTGTTGACTCACCCTGCAGTGTGTTAGTGTGCTGACTCACCCTGCAGTGTGTTAGTGTGCTGACTCACCCCGCAGTGTGTTAGTGTGTTGACTCACCCTGCAGTGTGTTAGTGTGTTGACTCACCCTGCAGTGTGTTAGTGTGCTGACTCACCCTGCAGTGTGTTAGTGTGCTGACTCACCCTGCAGTGTGTTAGTGTGTTGACTCACCCCGCAGTGTGTTAGTGTGTTGACTCACCCCGCAGTGTGTTAGTGTGTTGACTCACCCCGCAGTGTGTTAGTGTGTTGACTCACCCCGCAGTGTGTTAGTGTGTTGACTCACCCTGCAGTGTGTTAGTGTGCTGACTCACCCTGCAGTGTGTTAGTGTGCTGACTCACCCTGCAGTGTGTTAGTGTGTTGACTCACCCCGCAGTGTGTTAGTGTGTTGACGCACCCCGCAGTGTGTTAGTGTGTTGACGCACCCCGCAGTGTGTTAGTGTGTTGACGCACCCCGCAGTGTGTTAGTGTGTTGACGCACCCCGCAGTGTGTTAGTGTGTTGACGCACCCCGCAGTGTGTTAGTGTGTTGACTCACCCTGCAGTGTGAGCTGTTTGAGGACCTCCTGCATCCTCTTCAGAACAGGAACTGACACCTGGTACTGCACCTGGTCCTGCTTAGAGGTACGGCACTGCCCAAAGAGACCATCTGGAACACACAGCAAATCACATTAACACACGCACGCACGCACACGCACTCTCACACAAACACACACACAGCTGTCTCCAACATACAACCGTCCAAAACCCATCAACATACGAGCTGCCTCCAACACACACCCACCAGAACCCATCAACATACGAGCTGTCTCCAACATACAACCGTCCAAAACCCATCAACATACGAGCTGCCTCCAACACACACCCACCAAAACCCATCAACATACGAGCTGTCTCAAACATGCAACCCACCAGAACACATCAACATACGAGCTGTCTCCAACATACAACCCACCAGAACCCATCAACATACGAGCTGTCTCCAACATGCAACCCACGAGAACACATCAACATACGAGCTGTCTCCAACATACAACCCACCAGAACACATCAACATACGAGCTGTCTCCAACATACAACCCACCAGAACCCATCAACATACGAGCTGTCTCCAACATACAACCCACCAGAACACATCAACATACGAGCTGTCTCCAACATACAACCCACGAGAACACATCAACATACGAGCTGTCTCCAACATACAACCCACCAGAACACATCAACATACGAGCTGTCTCCAACATGCAACCCACGAGAACACATCAACATACGAGCTGTCTCCAACATACAACCCACCAGAACACATCAACATACGAGCTGTCTCCAACATACAACCCACCAGAACCCATCAACATACGAGCTGTCTCCAACATACAACCCACCAGAACACATCAACATACGAGCTGTCTCCAACATACAACCCACGAGAACACATCAACATACGAGCTGTCTCCAACATACAACCCACCAGAACACATCAACATACGAGCTGTCTCCAACATACAACCCACGAGAACACATCAACATACGAGCTGTCTCCAGCATACAACCCACCAGAACACATCAACATACGAGCTGTCTCCAACATGCAACCCACGAGAACACATCAACATACGAGCTGTCTCCAACACACAACCCACCAGAACCCATCAACAAACTATACAAAATATTAAAGAAAGACACTGCTGCCATCTAGTGGAAAAAATACATATTGCCCCTAAACTGCAATATTTTATTAGGGCCTTTCTCTTGCATTTAAAAAAAGCATGTTTTTTCTTTGTATTTTCTTCTACCAGATCTAATGTGTTATATTCTCCTATATTAATTTCACATTTCCACAAACTACAAAGTGTTTCCTTTCAAATGGTATCAAGAATATGCATATCCTTGCTTCAGGTCCTGAGCTACAGGCAATTAGATTTGGGAATATAATTTTAGGCGAAAATTGAAAAAATGGGTCCGATCCAGACTTACATCAAAGGATCAGCAACCCCGCACATCATTAAACTAGCACAATCAACAACCCCACATCGTTAAACTAGCCCAATCAACAACCCCACATCGTTAAACTAGCCCAATCAACAACCCCACATCATTAAACTAGCCCAATCAACAACCCCACATCGTTAAACTAGCCCAATCAACAACCCCACATCGTTAATCTAGCCCAATCAAAAACCCCACATCATTAAACTAGCCCAATCAAAAACCCCACATCATTAAACTAGCCCAATCAACATCCTCACATCATTAAACTAGCCCAATCAACAACCCCACATCATTAAACTAGCCCAATCAAAAACCCCACATCATTAAACTAGCCCAATCAACATCCTCACATCATTAAACTAGCCCAATCAACGACCCCACATCATTAAACTAGCCCAATCAACAACCCCACATTGTTAATCTAGCCCAATCAAAAACCCCACATCATTAAACTAGCCCAATCAACATCCTCACATCATTAAACTAGCCCAATCAACAACCCCACATCATTAAACTAGCCCAATCAAAAACCCCACATCATTAAACTAGCCCAATCAACATCCTCACATCATTAAACTAGCCCAATCAACGACCCCACATCATTAAACTAGCCCAATCAACAACCACACATCATTAAACTAGCCCAATCAACAACCCCACATCATTAAACTAGCCCAATCAACCACCCTACATCATTAAACTAGCCCAATCAACAACATCACATCATTAAACTAGCCCAATCAACGACCCCACATCATTAAACTAGCCCAATCAACCACCCTACATCATTAAACTAGCCCAATCAACAACCACACATCATTAAACTAGCCCAATCAACAACATCACATCATTAAACTAGCCCAATCAACAACCTCACATCATTAAACTAGCCCAATCAACAACCCCACATTTTTAAACTAGCCCAATCAACAACCGCACATAATTAAACTAGCCCAATCAACAACCTCACATCATTAAACTAGCCCAATCAACAACCCCACATCATTAAACTAGCCCAATCAACAACCACACATCATTAAACTAGCCCAATCAACAACCCCACATCATTAAACTAGCCCAATCAACAACCCCACATCATTAAACTAGCCCAATCATCAACCCCACATCATTAAACTAGCCCAATCAACAACCCCACATCATTAAACTAGCCCAATCGACAACATCACATCATTAAACTAGCCCAATCAACAACCCCACATCATTAAACTAGCCCAATCATCAACCCCACATCATTAAACTAGCCCAATCAACAACCCCACATCATTAAACTAGCCCAATCAACAACCCCACATCATTAAACTAGCCCAATCATCAACATCACATCATTAAACTAGCCCAATCAACAACCCCACATCATTAAACTAGCCCAATCATCAACCCCACATCATTAAACTAGCCCAATCATCAACCCCACATCATTAAACTAGCCCAATCATCAACCCCACATCATTAAACTAGCCCAATCAACAACCCCACATCATTAAACTAGCCCAATCAACAACCCCACATCATTAAACTAGCCCAATCAACAACCCCACATCATTAAACTAGCCCAATCAACAACCCCACATCATTAAACTAGCCCAATCATCAACCCCACATCATTAAACTAGCCCAATCAACAACCCTACATCATTAAACTAGCCCAATCAACAACCCCACATCATTAAACTAGCCCAATCATCAACCCCACATCATTAAACTAGCCCAATCAACAACCCCACATCATTAAACTAGCCCAATCAACAACCCCACATCATTAAACTAGCCCAATCAACAACCCCACATCATTAAACTAGCCCAATCAACAACCCCACATCATTAAACTAGCCCAATCATCAACCCCACATCATTAAACTAGCCCAATCAACAACCCTACATCATTAAACTAGCCCAATCAACAACCCCACATCATTAAACTAGCCCAATCAACAACCCCACATCATTAAACTAGCCCAATCAACAACCCTACATCATTAAACTAGCCCAATCAACAACCACACATCATTAAACTAGCCCAATCAACAACATCACATCATTAAACTAGCCCAATCAACAACCTCACATCATTAAACTAGCCCAATCAACAACCCCACATTTTTAAACTAGCCCAATCAACAACCGCACATAATTAAACTAGCCCAATCAACAACCACACATCATTAAACTAGCCCAATCAACAACCCCACATCATTAAACTAGCCCAATCAACAACCCCACATCATTAAACTAGCCCAATCAACAACCCCACATCATTAAACTAGCCCAATCATCAACCCCACATCATTAAACTAGCCCAATCAACAACCCCACATCATTAAACTAGCCCAATCAACAACCCCACATCATTAAACTAGCCCAATCGACAACATCACATCATTAAACTAGCCCAATCAACAACCCCACATCATTAAACTAGCCCAATCAACAACCCCACATCATTAAACTAGCCCAATCGACAACATCACATCATTAAACTAGCCCAATCAACAACCCCACATCATTAAACTAGCCCAATCAACAACCCCACATCATTAAACTAGCCCAATCAACAACCCCACATCATTAAACTAGCCCAATCAACAACCCCACATCATTAAACTAGCCCAATCAACAACATCACATCATTAAACTAGCCCAATCAACAGCCCCACATCATTAAACTAGCCCAATCAACAACATCACATCATTAAACTAGCCCAATCAACAACCCCACATCATTAAACTAGCCCAATCAACAACCACACATCTTTAAAGTAGCCCAATCAACAACCCCACATCATTAAACTAGCCCAATCATCAACCCCACATCATTAAACTAGCCCAATCATCAACCCCACATCATTAAACTAGCCCAATCAACAACATCACATCATTAAACTAGCCCAATCAACAACCCCACATCATTAAACTAGCCCAATCAACAACCCCACATCATTAAACTAGCCCAATCAACAACATCACATCATTAAACTAGCCCAATCAACAACCCCACATCATTAAACTAGCCCAATCAACAACCCCACATCATTAAACTAGCCCAATCAACAACCCCACATCATTAAACTAGCCCAATCAACAACATCACATCATTAAACTAGCCCAATCAACAACCCCACATCATTAAACTAGCCCAATCAACAACCCCACATCATTAAACTAGCCCAATCAACAACATCACATCATTAAACTAGCCCAATCAACCACCCCACATCATTAAACTAGCCCAATCAACAACCCCACATCATTAAACTAGCCCAATCATCAACCCCACATCATTAAACTAGCCCAATCAACAACCCCACATCATTAAACTAGCCCAATCAACCACCCCACATCATTAAACTAGCCCAATCAACCACCCCACATCATTAAACTAGCCCAATCACTGCAGACTACTTTTATAACTACTTCCAATCCATAGAGGCACACAGAGACACGGTCACACCATCCCCGCACGCACGCACGCACGCACACACACACACACACACACACACACACACACACACACACACACACACACACACACACACACACACACACACACACACACACACACACACACACACACACACACAGACACAGACACAGACACAGACACAGACACACACACACACACACATTCACACCACCCCCAGCTCACATAACTGAATAAAAACGATACTGCGGCTAAAAACAGATTCCCAACAGAATACAGAGTAGCCTCCATAGTGATCCCATCCCTCTCCCTCCTCTCTCCTCCACAGTGAACCCATCCCTCTCTCTCTCCTCTCTCTCCTCTCTCCTCCATAGTGAACCCATCCCTCTCCCTCCTCTCTCCTCCATAGTGAACCCATCCATCTCCCTCCTCTCTCCTCCATAGTGAACCCATCCCTCTCCCTCCTCTCTCCTCCATAGTGAACCCATCCCTCTCTCTCCTCTCTCCTCCATAGTGAACCCATCCCTCTCTCTCCTCTCTCCTCCATAGTGAACCCATCCCTCTCCCTCCTCTCTCCTCTATAGTGAACCCATCCCTCTCTCCCTCCTCTCTCCTCCATAGTGAACTCATCTCTCTCCTCTCTCCTCTCTCCTCCACAGTGAACCCATCCATCTCTCTCTCCTCTCTCCTCCACAGTGAACACAACTCTCTCTTCCCTCTTATCCTACCATGAAAAAAATACCCAAAGACATGAGTCACTGCTATTTATAGGAAGAGGACAGAGAAATTGGGGACCAGGGGAACGAGGGGAGTGGTGGAATTGTGAATGGAGGAAAATTATGAAACAGAGAAGCTGAATGTATTCAGCGGGAGTAAAAGAGATCTACTCTGCACTATATTTGACTTTTTTTTCAAGACAGGACAAAATAGTGATGGACAAAATATCCAAAACAGATATCAAATGGATATATAGAAATAAATGCATAATTGTGAAAGCCATTATACGCCATTATAAGGGGTTATTTAACCATAGACTGTAGGAAGGTCACGATGCATTATAACTGCCTCATAATGCATTATACCTTTTTAGCTTTAAGTAGTGTTTAACTTGCGTTTCTGTCTGCAGCACTAGCAGCAAAGGTCATTTAGCTTGGCTACTACCCAGAGTCCTTGCACCGGCCAAAGGCCACGCCCACAGATGTTAGTTTGAGTCTGAATCTGAATACTTCTCCGTCTAACACATTCCACATTCTGATGGGTTGGGCCAGAGCCAGAACATACGTGGGTATGCACCGTTTTGAAATTCCTCATTGGCTTTGATACTCTGATTGGTTAGAGATGATCCAACTGCTAATTACTTTTTTACAACATCCTTCAATGATGGCAGTCTCAGACTGAAGTATACAACCATTATAGAGCAGTGGAGAGCAATATAGAGCAATAATTCAGTTTGAGTCGTCAGGCAACATGTAACTTCTTTAGAAACCATTATTTGCCACCCAATCTGCTATCTGAAACTAACAGAGAGACAAGACAGACAGACTGACCAGACAGACAGACAAGACAGACATCACAAGACAGAAAAGACAAGACAGACAATACAAGACAATACAGACAGATAAGACAAGACAGACAGACAAAACAAGACAATGCAGACCGACAAGACAGAGAGACAGACAAGACAAGACAGACAAGATAAGACAGACACCACAAGACAGACAGACAAGACAAGATAAGATAAGACAGACATCACAAGACAGACAGACAAGACAAGACAAGACCGAGAGACAGACAAGACAGACAAGATAAGTTAAGATAAGACAGACACCACAAGACAAGACAAGACAAAGAGACAGACAAGACAGACAAGACAGACAAGACAGACAAGACAGAGAAACAGAAAAGACAAGATAAGATAAGACAGACATCACAAGACAGACAGACAGACAGAAAGGCAGACAGACAAGACAGAGAAACAGACAAGACAGACAAGACAAGACAAGATAAGACAAGACAAGATAAGACAGACAGGGTAAGGTAAGCTATTGTCACATCTGACTGTGTGTGTATATACGCTGTGTAAATAGAAATAATAAGCTATGTGATCGCACTGCTAACTCATTCTGACTCACTTCTACATACGCACATGAGAAAAAGAGAGAGTGACTGAGAGAGAGAGATAAGGTGGACAGAGAGATAAAAAGTTAGAGAGAGAGAGAGAAAGGTGGACAGAGAGATAAAAAGTTAGAGAGAGAGAGAGAGAGAGAGAGAGAGAGAGATGAGGTGGACAGAGAGATAAAAAGGGAGAGAGAGAGAGAGATAAGGTGGACAGAGAGATAAAAAGAGAGAGAGAGAAGCAGAGAGAGTAATTGAGTGAGAGATAGAGAAAGAGAGAGGAGAATACAAAATATTGTATGTACCTATAGGAGGAAGATGAGTACGTATAATGATAGAGGTGGATAGAGGTGGAGATAAGAGTAATGTATGGCTGGTGATAGAGTTGGAGATAAGAGTAATTTATGGGTGGTGATTGAGGTGGAGATAAGAGTACGTGATTGGAGGAGAGATGAAGGAGAAGGGGAGGAGACAAAGGAAGAGTGAGTGTGTAAAGCAGCGTAACATGCTAGTGACTCATCTTCTTCCTGAGCAGCAGGAAGAAGATGAGTCAATGTATTTCCAATTTCTTTGATGAAGTCCAGATTCCTGCTCTTTAGGCCAGAGAGGTGAGAGAGAGAGAGAGAGGTGAGAGAGAGATGAGAGACAGGTGAGAGAGAGAGAGCTGAGAGAGAGAGGTGAGAGAGAGAGGTGAGAGACATGAGAGAGATGAGAGAGAGGTCAGAGAGAGTGAGAGAGAGCTGAGAGAGGTGAGAGAGATGAGAGAGCGAGAGAGCGCGAGTGAGAGAGCGCGAGAGAGAGCGCGAGAGCGAGAGAGAGGTGAGAGAGAGGTGAGAGAGAGCGAGAGAGAGAGAGAGAGGTGAGAGAGAGATGAGAGAGAGGTGAGAGAGAGCGAGAGAGTGAGAGAGAGGTGAGAGAGAGATGAGAGAGAGGTGAGAGAGAGCTGAGAGAGATGTGAGAGAGGTGAGAGAGAGATGAGAGAGAGGTGAGAGAGAGCGAGAGAGCGAGAGAGAGGTGAGAGAGAGATGAGAGAGAGGTGAGAGAGAGCGAGAGAGTGAGAGAGAGGTGAGAGAGAGATGAGAGAGAGGTGAGAGAGAGCTGAGAGAGATGTGAGAGAGCGTCAACCAAACGAAAACAACACCAGACACTATGGAACAACACTTTTACTATCTCATCCTGGAACATACAAGGTCTGAGGTCATCTGCCTTTGGCCTAAAGAGCAGGAACCAAGACTTCATCAAATACATTTGAAATACAGATATTGTCATCCGACAAGAAACCTGGTATAGAGAAGACGTGCCACCTTGTTGCCCTCCAGGTTACAGAGAGCTGGTAGTCCCATCCACCAGGTGTGAAACAGGGAAGAGACTCAGGGGCTATGCTAATCTAGAACAGACCTAACCCACTCTATTAAATTAATTAAAACAGTAACATTTTACATCTAGCTAGAAATTAATAAGGAAATTATCTGAAATGAGAAAGATCTCTTCATGTGTGCTACCTACATCCCCCCAAATAGAATCCCCATACTTTAACGATGACAGCTTCTCCATCCTAGAGGGGGAGATAAACCATTTCCAGGCTCAGGGACATGTACTAGTCTGTGGTGAACTAAATGCCAGAACTGGACAAGAACCTGGACAACAGCCTGACACTCTCAGCACACAGGGGGACAAACATCAACCTGAAGGTGACAGCATCCCACTATGACAAAACGCACGCTGGGTCTGTACATAGTCAGTGGTAGGCTTCGAGGTGACTCCTACGGTAGGTACACCTATAGCTCATCTCTAGGCAGTAGTACTGTAGACTACTTTATCACTGACCTCAACCCAGAGTCTCTCAGAGCGTTCACAGTCAGCCCACTGACACCCCTGTCAGATCACAGCAAAAATCACAGTCTACTTGATCAGAGCTATGCTCAATCATGAGACACCAAAGCCAAAGGAATTGCATACTATTAAGAAATGCTATAGAATGCAATGCTAACGTAGCGTAGAAACCTACCAAAAACAATTAGGCAACAACAAATTCAACTTCCTGGACAAAACGTTTCACTGTAATAGTAGAAAAACAGTATATTTAACCTCTTAGCTCCCTATCGAATATTTCTTTTAAGTAGAAAACCTAAGAAAATTAACAGCAATGACAAATGGTTTGATGAAGAATGCAAAAACCTAAGAAAATTAACAGCAATGACAAATGGTTTGATGAAGAATGCAAAAAACTAAGAAAATTAACAGCAATGACAAATGGTTTGATGAAGAATGCAAAAACCTAAGAAAATTAACAGCAATGACAAATGGTTTGATGAAGAATGCAAAAACCTAAGAAAATTAACAGCAATGACAAATGGTTTGATGAAGAATGCAAAAAACTAAGAAAATTAACAGCAATGACAAATGGTTTGATGAAGAATGCAAAAACCTAAGAAAATTAACAGCAATGACAAATGGTTTGATGAAGAATGCAAAAAACTAAGAAAATTAACAGTAATGACAAATGGTTTGATGAAGAATGCAAAAACCTAAGAAAATTAACAGCAATGACAAATGGTTTGATGAAGAATGCAAAAAACTAAGAAAATTAACAGCAATGACAAATGGTTTGATGAAGAATGCAAAAACCTAAGAAAATTAACAGCAATGACAAATGGTTTGATATATATATATTTTTATCCATAGAATCTAACCACTTCTGGGAAAAATTGAGAAAACTAAACAAACAACAACACAAAGAGTTATCTATCTAAAATGGAGACGAATGGATAAACCACTTCTCCAATCTTTTTGGCTCTATAACAAAGAACAAACAGCAAAAACATATACATGGTCAAATACAAATCTTAGAATCAACTATTAAATACTATCAGAACACACTGGATTCTCCAATTACATTGAATGAACTACAGGACAAAATACAAACCCTCCAACCCAAAAAGGCCTGTGGTGTTGATGGTATCCTCAATGAAATAGTCAAATAAACAGACAACATATTCCAATTGGCTATACTTAAACTCTTTAACATCATCCTGGCATCTTCCCCAATATTTGGAACCAAGGACTGATCACCCCATTTCACAAAAGTGGAGACAGATTTGACCCCAATTACTACAGTGGGATATGCATCAACAGCAACCTTGGAAATCCTCTGCATTATCATTAACAGCAGACTCGTACATTTCCTCAGTGAAAACAACGTATGGAGCAAATGTCAAATTGGCTTTTTACAAAATTAGCGTATGACAGACCACGTATTCAGCCTGCACACCCTAATTGACAAACAAATAAACCAAAATAGAGGCAAAGTCTTCTCATGCTTTGTTGATTTCAAAAAAGCGTTTGACCAAATTTGGCACGAGGGTCTGCTGTGCAATTTAATGGAAAGCAGTGTTGGTGGAAAAACATACTACATTATAAAGTCGATGTACACAAACAACAAGTGTGCAGTAAAATAAATAAAATAAACACACTTTTCATTCCACATGGCCGTGGGGTGAGACAGGGATGCAGCTTGAGCCCCACCCTCTTCAACATTCAGTGCATTCGGAAAGTATTCAGACCCCTTGACAAAGCAAAAACTGGTTTTAGAAATGTTTGCAAATGTATTAAGGTAATAAAAAATTTAATATCACATTTTGTCAGATGACTTGGTGTAGTAGTGCAAAGAGTCAGGCGCAGGACAGCAGAGATGAGCAACACAACGTAGTTTACTCATAAATATATAAAGTAGTCACAAACAACAAGCCCACCAAATGGACTGACATATTCTTAGAATAATAACGCACACAAACATGGGGAAACCAGAGGGTTGAATAATGAACATGTAATTGGGGAATCCAGGTGTGTATAAAACAAAGACAAAACAAATTGAAAAATTAAAAGCGGATCGGCGATGGCTAGAAAGCCAGCGACACTGACCGAACAAGGAGAGGGACCGACTTCGGCGGAAGTCATGACACATTTACATAAGAATTCAGACCCTTTACTCAGTACTTTGTTGAATCACCTTTGGCAGCGATTGTACAAGCTCGGTACACCTGTATTTGAGGAGTTTCTCTCATTCTTTTCTGCAGATCCTCTCACGCTTTGTCAGGTTGGATGGGGAGTGTCGCTGCACAGCTATTTTCAGGTCTCTCCAGAGATGTTCAATCGGGTTTAAGTCCGGGCTCTGCCTGGGCCACTCAAGGACATTCAGAAACCTGTCCCCGAAGCCACTCCTGCGTTGTCTTGGCTGTGTGCTTAGGGTTGTCCTGTTGGAAGGTGAACCTTTGCCCCAGTCTGAGGTCTGGAGCCAGTTATCATCAAGGATCTCTCTGTACTTTGCTCCGCCCATGTTTCCCTTGATCCTGACTAGTCTCCTAGATGCTGCAGTTGAAAAACATTCCCACAGCATGATGCTGCCACCACCATGCGTCCCCGTAGGGATGGTGCCAGGTTTCCTCCAGATGTGATGCTTGGCATTCACGCCAAAGAGTTCAATCTTGATTTCATCAGACCAGAGAATCTTGTTTCTCATGGTCTGAAAGTCCTTTAGGTGCCTTTTGACAAACTCCAAGCAGGCTGTCATGTACCTTTTACTGAGGAGTGGCTTCCATCTGTTCATCCTACCATAAAGGCCTGATTGGTGGAGTGCTGCAGAGATGGTTGTCTTTCTGGAACTTTATCCCATCTCCACAGAGGAACTCTGGAGCTCTGTCAGTGACCATCGGGTTCTTGGCCACCTCCCTGACCAAGGCCCTTCTCCCCCGATATCCTCCCGAGCATTCTAAGGGACTGCATCGCAATACTTGAGCCAACACTACAGACCCGGGTTCGATAGACCCGGGCAGTGTCACAACTGTGTTCTTGGGAACCTTCAATGCTGCGAAAATGTTTTGGTACCCTTCCAAAGATCAACACAAGTCTCGGAGCTCTACAGAAAATTCCTTCAACCTCATGGCTTGGTTTTTACTCTGCCAACTTTGCCAACTTTGGTACCTTATATAGACAGGTGTGTGCCTTTCAAAATCATGTCCAATCAGTTGAATTTACCACAGGTGGACTCCAATCAAGTTTTACAAACATCTCAAGGATGATCAATGGTAACAGGATGCACCTGAGCTCAATTTCAAGTCTCATAGCAAAGGGTCTGAATACTTAAGTAAAAAAGGTATTTATGTTTTTTATATTTTATAAATTTGATAAACTTTCTAAATACCTATTTTCGCTAAGTCATTATGGAGTATTGTGTGTAGATTAATGAGGAATGTATTTTTTAAGTCCATTTAAGAACGTAACAACGTTTGGAAAAAGGGAAGGGATCTAAATACATAATATAATATAATGTGTGCTTAGGGTTGTACTGTCCTGTCGTAATATAATAGAGACAGTAGATCTAGCTGGTCTGTCATAATATAATAGAGACAGTAGATCTAGCTGGTCTGTCGTAATATAACATAATAGAGACAGTAGATCTAGCTGGTCTGTCGTAATATAATAGAGACAGTAGATCTAGCTGGTCTGTCATAATATAATAGAGACAGTAGATCTAGCTGGTCTGTCGTAATATAACATAATAGAGACAGTAGATCTAGCTGGTCTGTCGTAATATAATAGAGACAGTAGATCTAGCTGGTCTGTCATAATATAATAGAGACAGTAGATCTAGCTGGTCTGTCGTAATATAACATAATAGAGACAGTAGATCTAGCTGGTCTGTCGTAATATAATAGAGACAGTAGATCTAGCTGGTCTGCCATAATATAATAGAGACAGTAGATCTAGCTGGTCTGTCGTAATATAACATAATAGAGATAGTAGATCTAGCTGGTCTGTCGTAATATAATAGAGACAGTAGATCTAGCTGGTCTGTCATAATATAATAGAGACAGTAGATCTAGCTGGTCTGTCGTAATATAACATAATAGAGACAGTAGATCTAGCTGGTCTGTCATAATATAATAGAGACAGTAGATCTAGCTGGTCTGTCATAATATAATAGAGACAGTAGATCTAGCTGGTCCGTCGTAATATAATAGAGACAGTAGATCTAGCTGGTCTGTCGTAATATAATAGAGACAGTAGATCTAGCTAGTCCGTCGTAATATAATAGACATAGTAGGTCTAGCTGGTCTGTCATAATATAACAGAGACAGTAGGTACATTTGGCGAATTTAATGTTGAATGTGCCATGAACCAATTAAATGAATGTGTCACTAAACCAATTGGACAAACACCCCATTGAAACCCTGCATGCAGAGTTCTGTAAAATTCTCCTACATGTCCAGAGGAAAACTACAAACAATGCATGCAGGGCAGAATTAGGCAAAAAAAAAGCAATTCAGTTTTGGAAAAATCTAAAATACAGTGACCCCCTCATACCATTACCAAGCCCTGCAATACCAAGAGCTGAGCAAAGAAAAGAGTCCCCTCATCCAGCTGGTCCTGGGGCTGAGTTCACAAACCTGTTCTACTAACACATTGAAGTCTCAGGACCAGAACATCCAATCAATCAGATCAAAACAAATTACAACACAGTCAAAACAAAACTACATTGCTTATTGGGAAACACAGGCACAAAGCAAAATGCAGTGCTATCTGGCCCTAAATCAACAGTACACCGTGGCTAACTATTTGACCATGGTTACTGATCAAAACCTTAGAAAAACCTTGACAAAGTACAGGCTCAGTGAGCACAGCCTTGCCATTGAGAAGGGTAGACACAGGAAAACCTGGCTGCCTGTAGAGGAAAGGCTGTGCAACCACTGCACAACAGCAGAACCTGAGACAGAGCTGCATTTTCTGAAAAAATTAGGGACAAAATTAGGGGGTGTCTGACAGACCAACCAACCTGCACATGTCCTCTAATGTATGCTTAGTGTTATTGTTTAATGATGGTTATTTTGACCCATGGTTATTGTTGTTACTGTTGTCCCATTGACTATTTTGATTCTTATTATTTTAATATCGTAAATATCCCAAGTAAGCTTTGGCAATATGTACATTGTTACGTCACGCCAATAAAGATAATTGAATTGAATTGAATGAGAGAGAGAGATAAGGAGAGAGACGAGAGAGAGAGAGGAGAGGGAGAGAGAGAGAAAGAGAGGAGAGAGAGAGAGAGAAAGAGAGAGAGAAAGAGAGAGAATGAGAATGAGAGAGAGAGAGAGAGAGAGAGAGAGAGAGAGAGAGAGAGAGAGAGAGAATGAGAATAACGAGAGAGAATGAGAGAGAGAGAAAGGAGATAGAGAGATTGTGGGGGTGTTGACCCAGCTGCCTTCATCCTGATGATGTCACCGTTGCCGTAGAAACGATATGTAGTAGTGGGGAGGGGCTCTGATGAGGAGAGGAGAGGCAGGGAGGGAGGGAGGTGACGGATAGAGGAGAAGGAGATGGAGATGTGGCCTGTGCGTGTCTACCCTTCTCTCATACAACCTACGACAATAAACACACACACCCCATCGCACCTATTACCACAATAACCATCTCCACCACACACACACAGAGAAAATACAGAATGGTATGTCACGGCATGTAACACACAGGGTACTATCAGTGTCGTTCAATCTCTACGCTGAAACACATACACGTAGGCATGTTAACTCAAGCTCAGCCACACACCCTATCCCACATACCTAAGCCTCCCCTACCTTAACAACTAGTCATCCCCTGAATATATCATACATAACAGACACCCCATGAATCATAACACTGAGCCAAGCCGCAGAGATAGATACATCCGCTCAACAGATCCAGAACAAACCCAACAGTTTTACATCTGCTTAACATATCTGAAGTAAAAACCAACAGTTGTTCCTAGCTAGCTAAGGTTTTGTGTCTGTGTCTGTGGTACCTTGCCAGCTCCGTACTTGCAATGAGGAATGAGGATGGGACAGAGTGTAAATAATTCAGTTCTGTCGGCGGCTGTGTGGTGCAGTCTGTTATGGGCTAGGTCCTGCTGGGATGGTGTGTGTGTGTACGTGCGTATTTGAGTGTGTTATAAGTTTGGTCCTGCTGGGACGGTGCTGGGATAGAAGAAACTAAGCAGAAACCAAGAGGAAGGCCGTTTAAAATGTTGAGGCAGGAAGCGTGTATATAATCATTACAGGATATAGGCAAAGCTCTCTATTTTGCGCTCTACTCCAGTAGGCTGTGATGTCAGGGATGATATACGCCCTGTTTTAGATACAGAGAGGGTTTGGTGGTGGGGGGGGTGGACATAATACTACTGTGGAATCAGGACAGAGGGGGTTTGGTGGGGGTGGACATAATACTACTGTGGAATCAGGACAGAGGGGGTTTGGTGGGGGGGTGGACATAATACTACTGTGGAATCAGGACAGAGGGGTTTGGTGGGGAGGGGTGGACATAATACTACTGTGGAATCAGGACAGAGGGGGTTTGGTGGGGAGGGGGTGGACATACTACTACTGTGGAATCAGGACAGAGGGGGTTTGGTGGGGAGGGGGTGGACATAATACTACTGTGGAATCAGGACAGAGGGGGTTTGGTGGGGAGGGGGTGACATAATACTACTGTGGAATCAGGACAGAGGGGGTTTGGTGGGGGGTGGACATACTACTACTGTGGAATCAGGACAGAGGGGTTTGGTGGGGAGGGGTGGGGGTGGACATACTACTACTGTGGAATCAGGACAGAGGGGTTTGGTGGGGAGGGGGTGGACATAATACTACTGTGGAATCAGGACAGAGGGGGTTTGGTGGGGGTGGACATACTACTACTGTGGAATCAGGACAGAGGGGGTTTGGTGGGGAGGGGGGGTGGACATAATACTACTGTGGAATCAGGACAGAGGGGTTTGGTGGGGGGGGTGGACATACTACTACTGTGGAATCAGGACAGAGGGGTTTGGTGGGGAGGGGGTGGACATACTACTACTGTGGAATCAGGACAGAGGGGGTTTGGTGGGGCAGGACCTACAAGTAATACTCTGTCTAGCACACAGCAGGCCCGTTGTGATACATTTCAAGTTCTATTGTCACGTGTACAAGTGCAGTGAAATGCCTTTCTTGCAAGCTCCAAACCCAACAATATAGTCATTAATATCAACGTAATACTAAAAATGACATAACTTAGAACAAAAACACGAGAAATAAAAATAAGAAAAACACGAAAAAGTAAGAAGCTACACTACATGACCAGTGTAGCTCGTTGAACATCTCATTCTCATTCCAAAATCATGGGCAATAGGGGCTCCCGAGTGGTGCAGCGGTTTAAGGCACCGCATCTCAGTGCTAGAGGCATCACTACAGACACCCTGGTTCAATTCCAGGCTGTATCACAACCGGCCGTGATTGGGAGTTCCATAGGGTGATGCACAATTGGCCCAGCGTTGCCTGGGTTTGGCCGGTGTAGGCCGTCATTGTAAATAAGAATTTGTTCTTTAACTGACTTGCCTAGTTAAATACAGGTTAAGTATAAAAAGTGGAGTTGGTCCCCCCTTTGCTGCTATAAACAGCCTCCACACCTTCTGGGAAGGCTTTCCACTAGATGTTGGAAACTTGCTGCGGGGACTTCCTTACATTCAGCCACAAGAGCATTAGTTTGGTCGGACACTGATGTTGGACGATTAGGCCTGGCTCTTAGTCTCCGTTCCAATTCATCCCAAAGGTGTTCGATGGGGTTGAGGTCAGGGCTCTGTGCAGGCCAGTCAAGTTCTTCCACACCGATCTCAAAAAAAACATTTCTGTATGGACTTCGCTTTGTGCATGGGGGCATTGTCATGCCCAAACTGTTCCCACAAAGAAGGAAGCACAGAATCGTCTAGAATGTCATTGTGTGCTGTATCGTTAAGATTTCCCTTCACTGGAACTACGGGGCCCGAATCATGAAAAACAGCTTCTGACATTATTCCTCCTCCACCAAACTTTACAGTTGGCTCTATGCATTCCGGGCAGGCAGCAATCTCCTGGCATCCGCCAAACCCAGATTTGTGCATCGGACTGCCAAATAGTGAAGCATGATTCATCACTCCAGAGAATGCGTTCTCCACTTCTCCAGAGTCCAATGATGTAGAGCTTTACACCACTCCAGCCAACTCTTGGCATTGCGCATGGTGATCTTAGGCTTGTGTGAGGCTGCTCGGCCATGGAAACCCATTTCATAAAGCTTCCAATGAACAGTTATTGTGCTGACGTTGCTTCCAGAGACAGTTTGGAACTCGATAGTGAGTGTTGCATCTGAGGACAGACACCTTTTACATGCTACGTGCTTCAGCACTCGCCGGTCCCGCTCTGTGAGCTTGTGTGGCCTACCAATTCACTGCGGCGCCGTTGTTGCTCCTAGACATTTCCACTTCACAATAAAAGCACCTACAGTTGACCGGGGCAACTCTAGCAGGGCAGAAATTTGACAAACTGAATTGTTGGTAAGGTGGCATCCTATGACGGTGCCACGTTGAAAGTCACTGAGCTCTTCAATACGGACCATTCTACTGCCAATGTTTGTCTATGGAGATTGCATGGCTGCGTGCTCAATTTCGTATACAGTGGCTTGCAAAATATTCACCCCCCTTGGCATTTTTCCTATTTTGTTGCCTTACAACCTGGAATTAAAATGTATTTTTTGTATCATTTGATTTACACAACATGCCTACCACTTTGAAGATGCAAAATATTTTTTATTGTGAAACAAACAAGAAATAAGACAAAAAAACTGAAAACTTGAGCATGCATAACTATTCACCCCCCCCAAAGTCAATACTTTGTAGAGCCACCTTTTGCAGCAATTACAGCTGCAAGTCTCTTGAGGTATGTCTATATAAGCTTGGCATGTCTAGCCACTGGGATTTTTGCCCATTCTTCAAGGCAAAACTACTGCAGCTCCATCAAGTTGGATGGGTTCTGCTGGTGTACAGCAATCTTTAAGTAATACCACATATTCTCAATTGGATTGAGGTCTGGGCTTTGACTAGGCCATTCCAAGACATTTAAATGTTTCCCCTTAAACAAGAGTGTTGCTTTTGCAGAATGCTTAGAGTCATTGTCCTGCTGGAAGGTGAACTTCAGTCCCAGTCTCAAATCTCTGGAAGACGGAAACAGGTTTCCCTCAAGAATTTCCCTGAATTTAGCCCCATCCATTATTCCTTCAATTCTGACCAGTTTCCCAGTCCCTGCAGATGAAAAACATCCCCACAGCTTGATGCTACCACCACCATGCTTCACTGTGGGGATGGTGTTCTCGGGGTGATGCGAGGTGTTGGGTTTGCGCCAGACATTGCGTTTTCCTTGATGGCCACCAAGCTCAATTTTAGTCTCATCTGACTAGACTACCTTCTTCCATATGTTTGGGGAGTCTCCCACATATTAGCAATGTGCAGGGATACTGGAGTGATGGAGGTAGATATGTATAGGTGTAAGGTGACAATATACAGGGTCAGTTACAGTACCATATTAACAATGTACAGGGATACTGGAGTGATGGAGGTAGATATGTATCGGGGTAAGGTGACTATATACAGGGTCAGTTCCAGTACCATATTAACAATGTGCAGGGATACTGGACTGATGGAGGTAGATATGTATAGGGGTAAGGTGACTATATACAGGGTCAGTTCCAGTACCATATTAACAATGTGCAGGGATACTGGACTGATGGAGGTAGATATGTATAGGGGTAAGGTGACTATATACAGGGTCAGTTCCAGTACCATATTAACAATGTGCAGGGATACTGGAGTGATGGAGGTAGATATGTATAGGGTAAGGTGACTATATACAGGGTCAGTTCCAGTACCATATTAACAATGTGCAGGGATACTGGACTGATGGAGGTAGATATGTATAGGGTAAGGTGACTATATACAGGGTCAGTTCCAGTACCATATTAACAATGTGCAGGGATACTGGACTGATGGAGGTAGATATGTATAGGGGTAAGGTGACTATATACAGGGTCAGTTCCAGTACCATAGTAACAATGTGCAGGGATACTGGACTGATGGAGGTAGATATGTATAGGGGTAAGGTGACTATATACAGGGTCAGTTCCAGTATCATATTAACAATGTGCAGGGATACTGGACTGATGGAGGTAGATATGTATAGGGGTAAGGTGACTATATACAGGATCAGTTCCAGTACCATATTAACAATGTGCAGGGATACTGGACTGATGGAGGTAGATATGTATAGGGGTAAGATGACTATATACAGGGTCAGTTCTAGTACCATATTAACAATGTGCAGGGATACTGGAGTGATGGAGGTAGATATGTATAGGGGTAAGGTGACTATATACAGGGTCAGTTCCAGTACCATATTAACAATGTGCAGGGATACTGGAGTGATGGAGGTAGATATGTATCGGGGTAAGGTGACTATATACAGGGTCAGTTCCAGTACCATATTAACAATGTGCAGGGATACTGGACTGATGGAGGTAGATATGTATAGGGGTAAGGTGACTATATACAGGATCAGTTCCAGTACCATATTAACAATGTGCAGGGATACTGGACTGATGGAGGTAGATATGTATAGGGGTAAGATGACTATATACAGGGTCAGTTCTAGTACCATATTAACAATGTGCAGGGATACTGGAGTGATGGAGGTAGATATGTATAGGGGTAAGGTGACTATATACAGGGTCAGTTCCAGTACCATATTAACAATGTGCAGGGATACTGGAGTGATGGAGGTAGATATGTATCGGGGTAAGGTGACTATA
This sequence comes from Brachymystax lenok tsinlingensis, assembly GCA_030435695.1. Lineage (NCBI taxonomy): Eukaryota > Metazoa > Chordata > Actinopteri > Salmoniformes > Salmonidae > Brachymystax > Brachymystax lenok. Next base: position 4,759,417 of record CM059785.1, read on the forward strand.
TACAGGGTCAGTTCTAGTACCATATTAACAATGTGCAGGGATACTGGAGTGATGGAGGAATTTGTAAAAGGGTAAGGTGAGTAGGCTTCAGGATGTACGATAAAGAGAGTAGCAGTATCGTAAATGATTAATTGTATATCAGTGAGCGTGAGTGTGTAGAGTCCTGATAATAGAGACAGTGCTAAAAAATTAAAATACAACTCAGATAGTCTGTGTAGCCATTTCTGTTAGCTATTAGCAGTCTTATGGCTTGGGGATAGAAGCTGTTCAGGAGCCTGTTGGTATCAGACTGCACCAGTACCGCTTGCCACGCAGAGGCAGAGCGAACAGTCTACGGCTCGGTTGCTAGAGTCGTTAGCGATTTTTCGGGTCTTCCTTTCACGCCGCCTGATATAGAGGTCCCGGATGGCAGGGAGGGATGTACTGGGCTGTCCGCACCACCATCTGTAGCGCCATGTGATCGAGGGAGATGCTATTGCCGTACCAAGCAGTGACGCAGCCAGTCAAGATCCTCACTGCAGCTGTAGAATGTGTAACTTATTGAGGGGACGAGGCGCTGTGAGTGGACGATTTTAAGTCCCTAGTGATTTAGACACAGAGAAACTTGAAGCTCTTAACCCAATGCCCCATCGAGCTCCGTTTCCTGAAGTCCACGATCAGCTCCTTGGTCCTACTGACACTGAGCGAGAGATGTTTGTCCTGGCACCCTGTACGGTTGCTCATTGTCGCCAGTGATCAGGCTTACCCCGACGTCATGTCATCAGCAAACTTGATGATGGTGTTGGAGTCGTGCGTGGCCTCATAGTCAAATCAAATCAAATTGTATTTGTCACATGTGCCGAATACAACAGGTGTAGACCTTACTGTGAAATGCTTATTAAAAAGCCCTTAACCAACAATGCAGTTTTAATAAAATATAAGTGTCCACGGGACAGAGATAAGTAAAAAATAAAATAACAGAGATATATCTATATACAGGGGGTACCGGGACAGAGTCAATGTGTGGGGGCATCGGTTAGTCTAGGTAATATGTACATGTACATTACGGTTCAAAAGTTTTGGTATCACTTAGAAATGTTCTTGTTTTTGAAAGAAAAGCACATTTTTTGTCCATTAAAATAACATAAAATTTATCAGAAAGACAGTGTAGACACTGTTAATGTTGTAAATGACTATTGTAGCTGGCAACAGGTTATTTCTTATGGAATATCTACATAGGTGTACAGAGGCCCATTATCAGCAACCATCACTCCTGTATTCCAATGGTACGTTGTGTTAGATGTTATTTTAATGGACAAAAGATTTGCTTTTCTTTCAAAAACAAGGACATTTCTAAGTGGCCCCAAACACAACAAACAAACACAGTGTGCTTAAACTAATAACACACATATTATTGTATTTTTCTTGTCTATATTGAATACATCATTTTAAACATTCACAGTGTAGGTTGGAAAAAGTATGTGAACCCCCTAGGCTAATGACTTCTCCAAAAGTAAATTGGAGTCAGGGGTCAGCTAACCTGGAGTCCAATCAATGAGACGAGATTAGAGATGTTGGTTAGAGCTGCCCTGCCCTATAAAAAAACACTCACAAAATGTGAGTTTGCTATTCACAAGAAGCATTGCCTGCTGTGAACCATGCCTCGAACAAAAGAGATCTCAGAAGATCTAAGATTAAGAATTGTTGACTTGCATAAAGCTGAAAATGGTTACATAAGTATCTCTAAAAGCCTTGATGTTCATCAGTCAGTCCAAAACATTGCTGCACCTCTGAAGTTTGCAAAAGTGCATCTGGATGTTCCACAGCGCTACTGGCAAAATATTCTGTGGACAGATGAAACTAAAGTTTAGTTGTTTGGAAGGAACACACAACACTGTGTGTGAAGAAAAAAAAGCACAGCACACCAACATCAAAACCTCATCCCAACTGTAAAGTATGGTAGAGGGAGCATCATGGTTTGGGGCTGCTTTGCTGCCTCAGGGCCTGGACAGCTTGCTATCGCCGACGGAAAAATGAAATCCCAAGTTCATCAATACATTTTGCAGGAGAATGTAAACCTATCTGTCCACCAATTGAAGCTCAACAGACGTTGGGTGACGCAACAGGACAACGACCCAAAACTCAGAAGTAAATCAACAACAGAATGGCTTCAACAGAAGAAAATACGCCTTCTGGAGTGGCCCAGTCAGCGTTCTGACCTCAACCCGATTGAGATGCTGTGGCATGACCTCAAGAGAGCAGTTCACACCAGACATCCCAAGAATATTGCTGAACTGAAACAGTTTTGTAAAGAGGAATGGTTCAAAATACCTCCTGACCGTTACAGAAAACGTTTGTTTGAGGTTATTGCTGCCAAAGGTGGCGAGTGTCGGAACCTGTGTAGTATTTTATTTTATTTCCCCTTTATTTAACCAGGTAGACCAGTTGAGAACAAGTTCTCATTTACAACTGCGACCTGGCCAAGATAAAGCAAAGCAGTGCGACAAAAACAACACAGAGTTACACATGGGATAAACAAACGTACAGTCAATAACACAATAGAAAAATCTGTATACAGGGTGTGCAAATGAAGTAAGGAGGTAAGGCAATAAATAGGCCAATAGTGGCGAAGTATTTACAATTTAGCAATTAAACACTGGAGTGATATATGTGCAGATGAGGATGTGCAAGTAGAAATACTGGTGTGCAAAAGAGCAAAAAAATAAATAAATAACAATGTGGGGATGAGGTAGTTGGATGGGCTATTTACAGATAGGCTATGTACAGGTGTAGGGATCTGTGAGCTGCTCTGACAGGATTGGTTGGATAGTCCGTTTTACGAGGGTATGTTTGGCAGCATGAGTGAAGGAGGCTTTGTTGCGAAATAGGAAGCCGATTCTAGATTTAACTTTGGACTGGAGATGCTTAATGTGAGTCTGGAAGGAGATTTGACAGTCTAGCCAGACACCTAGGTATTTATAGTTGTCCACATATTCTAAGTCAGAACCGTCCAGAGTAGTGATGCTAGTCAGGCGGGCGGGTGCGGCCAGCGATTGGTTGAAGAGCATGCATTTCGTTTTACTAGCATTTAAGAGCAGTTGGAGGCCACGTAAGGAGTGTTGAAGTTGGAGTGTATACAGAATGGTGTGGTCTGCGTAGAGGTGGATCAAAGAATCACCCGCAGCAAGAGCAACATCATTGATATATACAGAGAAAAGAGTCGGCCCACGAATTTAACCATGTGGCATAGAGACTTCCAGAGGTCCGGACAACAGGCCCTCCGATTTGACACACTGAACTCTGAGAAGTAGTTAGTGAACCAGGCGAGGCAGTCATTAGAGAAAGCAAGGCTGTTGAGTCTGCCGATAAGAATGAAGTGATTGACAGAGTCGAAAGCCTTGGCCAGGTCGATGAAGACAGCTGCACAGTATTGTCTCTTGTCGATGGCGGTTCTGATATTGTTTAGGACCTTGAGCGTGGCTGAGGTGCACCTATGACCAGCTCGGAAACTGGATTGCAAAGCGGAGAAGGTACGGTGGGATTCGAAATGGTCAGTGATCTGTTTGTAAACACGATGGATATAGGTCTGTAACAGTTTGGGTCTAGAGTGTCTCCCCCTTTGAAGAGGGGGATGACCGCGGTCGCTTTCCAATCTTTAGGGATCTCAGACGATATAAAAGAGAGGTTTAACAGACTAGTAATAGGGGATGCAACAATGGCGGAAGATAATTTTAGGAAGAGAGGGTCCAGATTGTCTAGGCCAGCTGATTTGTAGGGATCCAGATTTTGCAGCTCTTTCAGAACATCAGCTGTCTGGATTTAGGTGAAGGAGAAGTGGGGTGGGGGCTTGGTCCAGTTGCTGTGGGGGTGCAGAACTGTTGGCCGGGGTTGCGATAGCCAGGTGGAAAGCATGGCCAACCGTAGAGAAATGCTTATTGAAATTCTCGATTATCGTGGATTTATCAGTGGTGACAGTTTTTCCTAGTCTCAGTGCAGTGGGCAGCTGGGAGGAGGTACTCTTATTCTCCATGGACTTTACAGTGTCCCAGAACTTTTTGGAGTTAGTGCTACAGGATGCAAATTTCTGTTTTGAAAAAGATCACCTTTGCTTTCCTAACTGACTGTATGTATTGGTTCCTGACTTCCCTGAAAGGTTGCACTTCACTGGGACTATTTGAAGCTAATGCAGTATGCCACAGGGTGTTTTTGTGCTGGTCAAGGGAAGTCAAGTCTGGAGTGAACCAAGGGATATATCTGTTCTTAGTTCTATATTTTTTGAAAGGGGCATGCTTATTTAAGCACTTTTAAAGAACAACCAGGCATCCTCTACTTACGGGATGAGGTCAATATCCTTCCAGGATACCTGGGCCAGGTCGATTAGAAGGGCAGTGATCGCTGAGATCCTGATTGAAAACAGCAGAGGTGTATTTAGAGGGTAAGTTGGTGAGGATGATATCTATGAGGGTGCCCATGTTTACGGATTTGGGGTTGTACCTGGTAGGTTCCTTGATAATTTGTGTGAGATTGAGGGCTACAATCCATCCTACAATCTACCTTAGATTGTAGGACGGCCGGGTTGTTAAGCATATCCAAATTTAGTCCACCTAGCAGTACGAACTCTGACGATAGATGGGGGGCAATCAATTCACATATGGTACCCAGGGCACAGCTGGGAGCCAAGGGGGGTCTATAACAAGCGGCAACAGTGAGGGACATATTTCTGGAGAGATGGATCTTTAAAAGTAGAAGCTCAAACTGTTTGGACATAGACCTGGATAGTATGACAAAACTCTGCAGGCTATCTCTACAGTAGATTGCAATCCCTTTAGCAGTTCTGTCTTGACGGAAAATTTTGTAATTGGGGATGGAATTTTCAGAATTTTTGGTGGCCTTTCTAAGCCAGGATTCAAACACGGCAAGAACTGGTCCTCTAGTGCTTTGGGAACAGAGAATAAAAGGAGCAGATTTCTGGGCGTGGTAGGATAGATTCAGGGTATAGTTTACAGACAAGGGTATGGTAGGGTGCGAGTACAGTGGGGGTAAACCTAGGCATTGAGTGACAATGAGAGAGGTTGCATCTCTGGAGGCGCCAGTTAAGCTAGGTGCGGTCTCCGCATGTATGGGGGGTGGGACAAGGGGGCTATCTGAGGCATGTTGAGCAGGACTAGGGGCTCCACAGTAAAATAAAACTATGAGAGCTGCCCTAAACAACAGTATACAAGGCATATTGACACTAGAGATAGGCATAAAGCAATCACAGGTGTTGATTGGGAGAGCTAAGACAGCAACGGGTGAGAGAACAACGGGTAAACAGCTAGGACAACAACAACGGGTAAATGGCGATGAATGGGCAGAGAGGGTCAGTTAGCTACACACAGGGCCTGAGTTCGAGGCTGGAGCCGACAGATAAACAAAATGAAGTACCGTGTTAATGAACTGTCCAGCAGGCATCAACGGTGTAGCCGAAGGTCCAATGGGCAGCAATTGATGAAACAGGGAGCCGTTCGGTAGTCGATTACTACGCTAGGCGAGCGGGAGACACGGCATTCAGGAAGCTAGCGGGCCGGGGCTAGCAGATGGATCATCACCAACATCCACGACGCAGAGGCCGGTTGAGAGCACATCGGCCGAATTACGTCAGCAGACCAGTCGTGATGGATCGGCGGGGCCTGGACCAAATGGTCCAGGCCAATTGGCAAGAGAGGTATTGTAGTTGGTGTCCTTCGTTTGCTAGCCGGGGGAATGGGCCTAGCTCGAGGCTAACTGGTGCATGGACAAGGGAGTTAGCCACAATAGCCACTCCGGTGTAATGGCCCAGAGCTTGCGGCAGGAATCCGGTGATGTAGTGGAAAAAAATCAGTCCGATATGCTCAGGGAAGATATCGCGCTCTGCAGACTGGCAGGTATTATCCAGGCTATCCGGGCTAAAGCGGCTGGTGTCCGAGCTAAAGGTGAAGACCACTAGCAGTGGCTAACAATGACTAAATAGCTAGTAGCTAATTAGCTGGCTAGCTTCTGGTGGAGGTTCCAGTTATAAGGTCTAACAAAATAGCAGATCCGTTGATTGGGGAAGCAGCGAAACTTCACTGTCGATGTTGTTTCTCAGAACATATTCCAAGCAGCGCTAGCAAAGCAATCCTGATCTCAGATTTTGATTGCCATTTCTTAACAAAGCGATTAACGGGTACTTCCTGTTTGATCTTTTTTGTTGTTGTAAACAAGCATGTCACAAATTATGTTTTTAGTGAGACCCCAGGAGATACAAGAGGGGATTCAGTTTGGTGGGGGCGTATAAACAGGACATGCTACTGTGGAAACAGGATGCAATATACAGTAGGTTTGGGAGAAGGACATAGAGAGGGGTTGGATGTGGTGGTGTGGGGGGGAGGGGGAGCAGAATAGCCCTGGCTCACACACTGGAGCTGACATGGTAAGCCTTATCTGGGCCAAATGTGTGTTACTCTTTAGGAGATACCGACCGCCGGGCAGGAGGGATAGGATAGGACACTCACCGTCAGAGCAGAACTGTTCCCTGGAGCACAGCCTCCTCTCAAACACACAACCTGAGAGAGAGAGAGAGAGAGAGAGAGAGAGAGAGAGAGAGAGAGAGAGAGAGAGAGAGAAACGGACAGAGAAAGTGAGAGTGAGAGAGGGATTAATAGCAGCTCTGCTAAAAGCATTCATTGATTGAAAGGGACTAGATTATACCTGTTGAAGGAAACTGTTACAGTAGATTCTAAAGGGACTAGATTATACCTGTTGATGGAAACTGTTACAGTAGATTCTAAAGGGACTAGATTATACCTGTTGATGGAAACTGTTACAGTAGGTTCTAAAGGGACTAGATTATACCTGTTGATGGAAACTGTTACAGTAGGTTCTAAAGGGACTAGATTATACCTGTTGATGGAAACTGTTACAGTAGATTCTAAAGGGACTAGATTATACCTGTTGATGGAAACTGTTACAGTAGTTTCTAAAGGGACTAGATTATACCTGTTGATGGAAACTGTTACAGTAGATTCTAAAGGGACTAGATTATACCTGTTGATGGAAACTGTTACAGTAGGTTCTAAAGGGACTAGATTATACCTGTTGATGGAAACTGTTACAGTAGGTTCTAAAGGGACTAGATTATACCTGTTGATGGAAACTGTTACAGTAGATTCTAAAGGGACTAGATTATACCTGTTGATGGAAACTGTTACAGTAGTTTCTAAAGGGACTAGATTATACCTGTTGATGGAAACTGTTACAGTAGATTCTAAAGGGACTAGATTATACCTGTTGATGGAAACTGTTACAGTAGATTCTAAAGGGACTAGATTATACCTGTTGATGGAAACTGTTACAGTAGTTTCTAAAGGGACTAGATTATACCTGTTGATGGAAACTGTTACAGTAGATTCTAAAGGGACTAGATTATACCTGTTGATGGAAACTGTTACAGTAGGTTCTAAAGGGACTAGATTATACCTGTTGATGGAAACTGTTACAGTAGATTCTAAAGGGACTAGATTATACCTGTTGATGGAAACTGTTACAGTAGGTTCTAAAGGGACTAGATTATACCTGTTGATGGAAACTGTTACAGTAGATTCTAAAGGGACTAGATTATACCTGTTGATGGAAACTGTTACAGTAGGTTCTAAAGGGACTAGATTATACCTGTTGATGGAAACTGTTACAGTAGGTTCTAAAGGGACTAGATTATACCTGTTGATGGAAACTGTTACAGTAGATTCTAAAGGGACTAGATTATACCTGTTGATGGAAACTGTTACAGTAGGTTCTAAAGGGACTAGATTATACCTGTTGATGGAAACTGTTACAGTAGATTCTAAAGGGACTAGATTATACCTGTTGATGGAAACTGTTACAGTAGGTTCTAAAGGGACTAGATTATACCTGCTCTGATAATGTAAGCAGTGAGCACATCACACACTATGCTGTTAGTAACATCAAGAATCAGCTCTCAGAGGAACACAACCAACTAAATGTACCTGTCTGATCACACAGTGTGTCTGTGCAGTGGGCATCTACAGTGAGGATAACAAGTATTTCATCCCCTGCTGATTTTGTATGTTTGCCCACTGACAAAGAAATGATCAGTCTATAATTTTAATGGTAGGTTTATTTGAACATTGAGAGACAGAATAACAACAAAAAAATCCAGAAAAACGCATGTGAAAAATTTTAGAAATGGATTTGCGTTTTAATGAGGGAAATAAGTATTTGACACCCTCTCGAGCTGAGATTAGGAGCACACTCTTAAAGGGAGTGCTCCTAATCTCAGTTTGTTACCTGTATAAAAGACACCTGTCCACAGAAGCAATCAATCAATCAGATTCCGAACTCTCCACCATGGCCAAAACCAAAGAGCTCTCCAAGGATGTCAGGGACAAGATTGTAGACCTACACAAGGCTGGAATGGGCTACAAGACCATCGCCAAGCAGCTTGGTGAGAAGGTGACAACAGTTGGTGCGATTATTCGCAAATGGAAGAAACACAAAAGAACTGTCAATCTCCCTCGGCCTGGGGCTCCATGCAAGATCTCACCTCATGGAGTTGCAATGATCATGAGAACGGTGAGGAATCAGCCCAGAACTACACGGGAGGATCTTGTCAATGATCTCAAGGCAGCTGGGACCATAGTCACCAAGAAAACAATTGGTAAAACACTGAACTGGGACTATAAAACACAACTCAGATTAAAGCCTGAACTGGGACAATAAAACACAACTCAGATTAAAGCCTGAACTGGGACTATAAAACACAACTAAGATGTAAGCCTGAACTGGGACAATAAAACACAACTCAGATTAAAGCCTGAACTGGGACTATAAAACACAACTCAGATGTAAACCTGAACTGGGACAATAAAACACATCTCAGATTAAAGCCTGAACTGGGACTATAAAACACAACTAAGATGTAAGCCTGAACTGGGACAATAAAACACAACTCAGATTAAAGCCTGAACTGGGACTATAAAACACAACTCAGATGTAAACCTGAACTGGGACAATAAAACACATCTCAGATTAAAGCCTGAACTGGGACAATAAAACACAACTCAGATTAAAGTTGGAGGTGAGGTGTTATCACACTACCCATGTCCATCTCTTACAGCAATGTGTGGGGTTTCTTCTCTCTCTCTCTCTCTCTCTCTCTCTCTCTCTCTCTCTCTCTCTCTCTCTCTCTGTAAGCGAGCAGTCACTATCTCTCACTACTGGTATCAACAAGGAAAACAGACACCACAGTGCTTGTTGTTTCTGTTCAGTCCCTGTTTAGGATTCAGATGTCAAATGGATTCATGACTGTAACATAACACAGAGCTAGTTAAATAAAGACTAGCTCAGTGACTGACATTCAGGTAATCTCCTCCTCCAGTCCTCTCTCTCTCTCTGACTCAGTGACTGACATTCAGGTAATCTCCTCCTCCAGTCCCCTCTCTCTCTCTCTGACTCAGTGACTGACATTCAGGTAATCTCCTCATCCAGTCCTCTCTCTCTCTCTGACTCAGTGACTTTCAGGTAATCTCCTCCTCCAGTCCTCTCTCTCTCTCTCTGACTCAGTGACTGACATTCAGGTAATCTCCTCCTCCAGTCCTCTCTCTCTCTCTGACTCAGTGACTGACATTCAGGTAATCTCCTTCTCCAGTCCTCTCTCTCTCTCTCTGACTCAGTGACTGACATTCAGGTAATCTCCTCCTCCAGTCCTCTCTCTCTCTCTGACTCAGTGACTGACATTCAGGTAATCTCCTCCTCCAGTCCTCTCTCTCTCTCTGACTCAGTGACTGACATTCAGGTAATCTCCTTCTCCAGTCCTCTCTCTCTCTCTGACTCAGTGACTGACATTCAGGTAATCTCCTCCTCCAGTCCTCTCTCTCTCTCTGACTCAGTGACTGATATTCAGGTAATCTCCTCCTCCAGTCCCCTCTCTCTCTCTCTCTAACTCAGTGACTGATATTCAGGTAATCTCCTCCTCCAGTCCTCTCTCTCTCTCTGACTCAGTGACTGATATTCAGGTAATCTCCTCCTCCAGTCCTCTCTCTCTCTCTGACTCAGTGACTGACATTCAGGTAATCTCCTCCTCCAGTCCCCTCTCTCTCTCTCTCTCTCTCTGACTCAGTGGCTGACATTCAGGTAATCTCCTCCTCCAGTCCTCTCTCTCTCTCTGACTCAGTGACTGACATTCAAGTAATCTCCTCCACCAATCGACTCTCTCTCTCTCTCTCTCTCTCTCTCTCTATATATATATATATATATATGCCGTGCGGTAGCAATTGAGCCTGGGGTCGAGGTTAGACTGTGGGGTTTCTGGCGTGGGATGGAGTGATTGATTAAGAACTGAAACCTGTGGAGGGGGGGGAAGGGGATGATGCTTTCACACAGAGCAGAGTAAAGAGAGCTTCTGACAGCTGCCTGGACACACTGTACTGATCTCCTACATTATAATCTTCCAGTAGACATAGACAGATACAAACACAGTGGCAGACACAGACACCTGAATCCTCCCAGCAGACCTGAAATCTTTCAAATACTTTGAGTGATGTTATTAATCCTGCCTGGAGTGCAGGTTCAACATAAAACCCAAATGTCTTTGTGAACGACAATGTATAATCGGAATTGCCCGTATTTCCCCAGAGTGGAACCAAAGCCTTGAGTGTTCATGATGGAGGAGGAGACCAGGTCTCCTGGTCTCCTCCTCCATCATGTACCCAGCTAAGGTCTCCTGGTCTCCTCCTCCATCATGTACCCAGCTAAGGTCTCCATGTCTCCTCCTCCATCATGTACCCAGCTAAGGTCTCCTGGTCTGCACCTCCATCATGTTCCCAGCTAAGGTCTCCTGGTCTCCTCCTCCATCATGTACCCAGCTAAGGTCTCCATGTCTCCTCCTCCATCATGTACCCAGCTAAGGTCTCCTGGTCTCATCCTCCATCATGTTCCCTGCTAAGGTATCCTGGTCTCCTCCTCCATCATGTACCCAGCTAAGGTCTCCTGGTCTGCTCCTCCATCATGTTCCCAGCTAAGGTCTCCTGGTCTCCATCATGTACCCAGCTAAGGTATCCTGGTCTCTTATATCATATACCCAGTTAAGGTCTCCTGGTCTCTTACATCATTTTCCCAGCTAAAGTCTCCTGGTCTCCTACATCATGTACCCAGCTAAGGTCTCCTGGTCTCCTCCTACATCATGTACCCAGCTAAGGTCTCCTGGTCTCCTCCTCCATCATGTACCCAGCTAAGGTCTCCTGGTCTCTTACATCATATACCCATCTACGGTCTCCTGGTCTCTTATATTATGTACCCAGCTAAGGTCTCCTGGTCTCCTCCTACATCATGTACCCATCTAAGGTCTCCTGGTCTCTTATATCATGTACCCAGCTAAAGTCTCCTGGTCTCCTCCATCGTGTACCAAGAGCTATCATTATCAATGTGACGTATGCCAGGACGCTGGCAATGACTCATACCTCTCCCCTGACAACACAAACACACACAAACACAGAGAGAGAGAGAGAGAGAGAGAGAGAGAGAGAGAGAGAGAGAGAGAGAGAGAGAGAGAGAGAGAGAGATAAAGAGAGAGAGAGAGACAGATAAAGAGAGAGAGAGAGAAACAACAGAGACAGAGAGTTATTGTCTCATAAAATGAATATGAGAAGACAGGGGGACATCCTCGTGCATTCAGGGTGTTCCTCCCCTGTATATTCAGGGTGTTTGTTCCCAGTATATTCAGGGTGTTTGTTCCCTGTATATTCAGGGTGTTCCTCCCCTGTATATTCAGGGTGTTTGTTCCCTGTATATTCAGGGTGTTTGTTCCCTGTATATTCTGGGTGTTTGTTCCCTGTATATTCTGGGTGTTTGTTCCCTGTATATTCAGGGTGTTTGTTCCCTGTATATTCTGGGTGTTTGTTCCCTGTATATTCTGGGTGTTTGTCCCCTGTATATTCAGGGTGTTTGTTCCCAGTATATTCAGGGTGTTTGTTCCCTGTATATTCAGGGTGTTTGTTCCCTGTATATTCAGGGTGTTTGTTCCCAGTATATTCAGGGTGTTTGTTCCCTGTATATTCAGGGTGTTTGTTCCCTGTATATTCAGGGTGTTTGTTCCCTGTATATTCTGGGTGTTTGTTCCCTGTATATTCAGGGTGTTTGTTCCCTGTATATTCTGGGTGTTTGTTCCCTGTATATTCTGGGTGTTTGTCCCCTGTATATTCAGGGTGTTTGTCCCCTGTATATTCAGGGTGTTTGTCCCCTGTATATTCAGGGTGTTTGTTCCCTGTATATTCAGGGTGTTTGTCCCCTGTATATTCTGGGTGTTTGTTCCCTGTATATTCAGGGTGTTTGTCCCCTATATATTCAGGGTGTTCCTCCCCTGTAGATTCAGGGTGTTTGTCCCCTATATATTCAGTGTGTTTGTTCCCTGTATATTCAGGGTGTTCCTCTCCAGTATATTCAGGGTGTTTGTCCCCAGTATATTCAGGGTGTTTGTCCCCTGTATATTCAGGGTGTTTGTTCCCTATATATTCAGGGTGTTCCTCCCCTATATATTCAGGGTGTTGATCCCCTATATATTCAGGGTGTTCCTCCCCTATATATTCAGGGTGTTGATCCCCTATATATTCAGGGTGTTCCTCTCCAGTATATTCAGGGTGTTTGTCCCCTATATATTCAGGGTGTTTGTTCCCAGTAGATTCAGGGTGTTTGTCCCCTATATATTCAGGGTGTTCCTCCCCTATATATTCAGGGTGTTGATCCCCTATATATTCAGGGTGTTCCTCCCCTATATATTCAGGGTGTTGATCCCCTATATATTCAGGGTGTTCCTCCCCTATATATTCAGGGTGTTTGTTCCCAGTATATTCAGGGTGTTTGTTCCCTTTATATTCAGGGTGTTTGTCCTCTGTATATTCAGGGTGTTTGTCCCCTGTATATTCAGGGTGTTCCTCCCCTATATATTCAGGGTGTTTGTTCCCAGTATATTCAGGGTGTTTGTTCCCTTTATATTCAGGGTGTTTGTCCCCTATATATTCAGGGTGTTTGTTCCCAGTATATTCAGGGTGTTCCTCCCCTATATATTCAGGGTGTTTGTCCCCTGTATATTCAGGGTGTTTGTTCCCTGTATATTCAGGGTGTTTGTTCCCAGTATATTCAGGGTGTTCCTCCCCTATATATTCAGGGTGTTTGTCCCCTGTATATTCAGGGTGTTTGTTCCCTTTATATTCAGGGTGTTTGTTCCCAGTATATTCAGGGTGTTTGTCCCCTGTATATTCAGGGTGTTTGTTCCCTGTATATTCAGGGTGTTTGTTCCCAGTATATTCAGGGTGTTCCTCCCCTGTATATTCAGGGTGTTTGTCCCCTATATATTCAGGGTGTTTGTTCCCTGTATATTCAGGGTGTTTGTTCCCAGTATATTCAGGGTGTTCCTCCCCTATATATTCAGGGTGTTTGTCCCCTGTATATTCAGGGTGTTTGTTCCCAGTATATTCAGGGTGTTCCTCCCCTGTATATTCAGGGTGTTTGTTCCCTATATATTCAGGGTGTTTGTTCCCTATATATTCAGGGTGTTTGTTCCCTATATATTCAGGGTGTTGATCCCCTATATATTCAGGGTGTTTGTTCCCAGTATATTCAGGGTGTTCCTCCCCTGTATATTCAGGGTGTTTGTTCCCTATATATTCAGGGTGTTGATCCCCTATATATTCAGGGTGTTTGTTCCCAGTATATTCAGGGTGTTCCTCCCTGTATATTCAGGGTGTTTGTTCCCTATATATTCAGGGTGTTGATCCCCTATATATTCAGGGTGTTTGTTCCCTATATATTCAGGGTGTTGATCCCCTATATATTCAGGGTGTTTGTTCCCTATATATTCAGGGTGTTCCTCCCCTATATATTCAGGGTGTTTGTTCCCTATATATTCAGGGTGTTTGTTCCCTATATATTCAGGGTGTTCCTCCCCTATATATTCAGGGTGTTTGTCCCCTATATATTCAGGGTGTTTGTTCCCAGTATATTCAGGGTGTTCCTCCCCAGTATATTCAGGGTGTTTGTCCCCTATATATTCAGGGTGTTTGTTCCCTGTATATTCAGGGTGTTTGTTCCCTGTATATTCAGGGTGTTTGTTCCCTATATATTCAGGGTGTTTGTTCCCTATATATTCAGGGTGTTTGTTCCCAGTATATTCAGGGTGTTCCTCCCCAGTATATTCAGGGTGTTTGTTCCCAGTATATTCAGGGTGTTCCTCCCCAGTATATTCAGGGTGTTTGTTCCCTGTATATTCAGGGTGTTCCTCCCCTATATATTCAGGGTGTTTGTTCCCAGTATATTCAGGGTGTTGATCCACTATATATTCAGGGTGTTCATCCCCTATATATTCAGGGTGTTCCTCCCCTATATATTCAGGGTGTTTGTTCCCAGTATATTCAGGGTGTTCATCCCCTATATATTCAGGGTGTTCATCCCCTATATATTCAGGGTGTTCATCCCCTATATATTCAGGGTGTTCATCCCCTATATATTCAGGGAATGCATTTGATTATTTCGTTTTCAGAGGATGCTTTGAAGAGGTAGATGTACACTTTTTTTGTTTTTATCCACATTCCCATAATGCTAGATGCACTTCAGCGGTACTAAAGAAACTCAAAGGATGACGGCGTAGGGCCACGCCGACCCTAATGGAAAGGACTCACAGGGTGGCAGCAAATTCCACCACGGAACAGAGAAACAGGGAGACGGAACACGGAACACGTGAAGGTACGATTAGTGACAAATGAATGCCTGTTGGAGTCAAACAGGGAACACAGTCATTTATTAATGGCTGAATAAGTGCTTCCCTCGTGATGATGAATAAATAAAGTTACACAAAGAAACAGATCCCTGAACTTTCACGTTTAGTACACCAAGTAACCACGGTAACTGGCTGAGATGAGATCCGTTATGACGCCTTGGAGTCAGAATAAGGCTCATTGTGGAACTAAATAGTGTGACGGGGATGGAGGGGGGGAGAAGGGGGGGAGGAAGGCAAGGAGAGAGGTAAAAACAGGGGAGTGGAGACCAGGGTTGACGAGATGAGAGAGCTACAAAGGCAGGATAGTATACAATGAACAGACGAGGCAAACAGCGCCAAAGCCCTAGTCGCTCTCCGTGGTCCTGAAACCCGTTAACCTCACGCAGGTGGAAAAACCATAGCTTGAAGCTTTTATTTTGTAATGCAAATATATATTTTTTTACTTTCTTCACTTTTACTTTTCGACAGTGAACTGTGGTTATTTGCACAACTTAACTGAAAAAAATAGGACATGCTCGCCTAGTCAAACTAAAACCGCATCAAAATAAATGAGGTCGGGCGAAACGCCTTTAATTCACGATTTTACAGCTAGCTACCTTATGTATTTTAGTAAATCAATTGAAAGTCTAGCTGTTAATTGAAGTTACAAAAAAACTAAACATGTATTTTCTCAATATCAATCCACGACCAAAATCATCTTGCCTATCAGATGTATGTCATTTACGTTCGATGCAATGCAATGACATCGACACCTCGCCGAGATCTTTGAAGTAAACAGAAAAGACGACTGAATCATCCATTTCTCTACACTGCGGGACTTGATTCCAAACACTACTTCACTACCAGCCCAGTGATGTTTCCCCTCTGCCACCACGTCTCCTCTTCCATGTATCCCCTCTGCTGAAACAACATGCTCCAGGCGGCACTCCACCATCATCTTACCGTATCTGCTTGACATCCCAAGATGGCACAACAGCGTCATGAAAAACAACGCTGTCCATAGCTTCGGGCGCTTCATTTTAGACAGAGCACCACCCACCACCGCCACCTTACAAGAAGACTACTTTCTGATGTAGGGCTTCACGATCCAAATGACGGCCCTTTGGACTCTATTCAAATCCCCATGTTGTTTCACGGAGATGCGATCAGACCTATACCCCGCTGGATTCGCGCCAGGTAACTGAAACCCAAACCTTGGCTAAAGTGCAGCAAAAAAAAACTGTGTGTGTGAGCTAAAGGAAAGGGAAACACACGACAATCCAAACCCTGGAAATCCTGGAGCGGATCAGGAGCGGGAATCTCTCTGTGTCAGTGTCTCCCCTCCCGCGATAGGTATGTTTGGTGGGGTCCCGCAATGACGTCACCAAAGGACCCTGTAGATTTCTTGTCAAGATGTTTGCATCGGAAGAGACAGCGCAGTGGGCCAATGGTAGTGAGAGCTGCCGCTGGTTCAGAGATGGAGGACGAACAAGCAAAGACAGCGTTGTGGAACAGAGGATGTTGACAATGCCATTGGTTTATGGTCTATGTTGGTTCTTCCATCGGATTTGGATAGGAAATACCCATTTATCAGTTTCTTGAACAGCAGTTTTGGGGGGCACTTTTAGCTTAGGGTTGGTGTGGAAACCTAAGTGTTGCTATGGTGGGTTGTTAGGTGTGGAAACCTAAGTGTTGCTATGGTGGGTTGTTAGGTGTGGAAACCTAAGTGTTGCTATGGTGGGTTGTTAGGTGTGGAAACCTAAGTGTTGCTATGGTGGGTTGTTAGGTGTGGAAACCTAAGTGTTGCTATGGTGGGTTGTTAGGTGTAGAAACCTAAGTGTTGCTATGGTGGGTTGTTAGGTGTAGAAACCTAAGTGTTGCTATGGTGGGTTGTTAGGTGTGGAAACCTAAGTGTTGCTATGGTGGGTTGTTAGGTGTAGAAACCTAAGTGTTGCTATGGTGGGTTGTTAGGTGTAGAAACCTAAGTGTTGCTATGGTGGGTTGTTAGGTGTAGAAACCTAAGTGTTGCTATGGTGGGTTGTTAGGTGTAGAAACCTAAGTGTTGCTATGGTGGGTTGTTAGGTGTGGAAACCTAAGTGTTGCTATGGTGGGTTGTTAGGTGTAGAAACCTAAGTGTTACTATGGTGGGTTAATCATATGTTTGAATGTGTGTCAAGGGAGTTGCCCATAACCAGACAGGTATAGGCTACACTAATGCCCCCTGCATGACCACCATTCACCTAATGCAGAGGGACCCCTTTAAATGATGTTCAAATGAAACAAGGCTACCACATCTACCCATCCTCCAAGGGCCAAGTTAACATGACAGTGTTTAGATCGACCATTTTGTTAGGTTTGTTAAAACAGAGCCCTAAATGTGAGGTGCTCAATACAAGGCCTATTTGTTCCCTCTTTCTGCCACCTGCTGCCATGTAGGCCTTCTGTTTTCTTCATCCTCACTGTGGGTTTGTAGTGGGGCATTTCCATGTAAAAGAACCCAAGAGTACCAGGGCATTTCCATGTGAAAGAACCCCAGGTCATTTCCATGTGAAAGAACCCCAGGTCATTTCCATGTAAAATAACCAATGAGCACCAGGCCATTTCCATGTTAAAAGACCCATGAGCACCAGGGCATTTCCATGTAAAAGGACCCATGAGCACCAGGGCATTTCCATGTAAAAGGACCCATGAGCACCAGGGCATTTCCATGTAAAAGGACCCATGAACACCAGGTCATTTCCATGTAAAAGGACCCATGAGCACCAGAGCATTTCCATGTAAAAGAACCCATGAGCACCAACATGTGAAGTTTATAGGAACATTTTATTTTACCATTATTTAACTGGGCAAGTCAGTTAAGAACAGATTCTTATTTACAATGACGGCCTACCAAAAGGCAAAAAGGCCTCCTGCGGGGACAGGGGCCTGAGATTAAATTGTTTAAATACAATATAAATATAGGACAAAATACACATCACAACAAGAGAGACAACACAACACTACATAAAGAGAGACCTAAGACAACAACATAGCAAGGCAGCAACACATGACAACAAAGCATGGTAGCAACACAACATGATAACAACATGGTGGCAACACAACGTGACAACAACATGGTAGAAACACAACATAGCAACAACATGGTAGCAGCACAACATGACAACAACATGGTAGAAACACAACACATGATACAAACATTGTTGGGCACAGACAACAGCACAAAGGGCAAGAAGGTAGAGACAACAATACATCACGCAAAGCAGCCACAACCGTCAGTAAGAGTGTCCATGATTGAGTCTTTGAATGAAGAGTTTTAGATAAAACTGTCCAGTTTGAGTGTTTGTTGCAGCTCGTTCCAGTCGTTAGCTGCAGCGAACTGAAAATAGGAGCGACTCAGGGATGTGTGTGCTTTGGGGACCTTTAACAGAATGTGACTGGCAGAACGGGTGTTGTATGTGGAGGATGACGGCTGCAGTAGATATCTCAGATTGGGGGGAGTGAGGCCTAAGAGGGTTTTATAAATAAGCATCAACCAGTGGGTCTTGGGACGGGCATACAGAGATGACCAGTTTTCCTATAAGGAGCATTGGTGGCAAATCTGATGGCGGAATGGTAAAGAACATCTAGCTGCTCGAGAGCACCCTCACCTGCCGATCTACAAATTATGTCTCCGTAATCTAGCATGGGTAGGATGGTCATCTGAATCAGGGTTAGTTTGGCAGCTGGGGTGAAAGAGGAGTGGTTATGATAGAGGAAACCAAGTCTAGATTTAACTTTAGCCTGCAGCTTTGATATGTGCTGAAAGAAGGACAGTACACTGCCTATCCATACTCCCAAGTACTTGTATGAGGTGACTACCTCAAACTCTAAACCCTCAGACGTAGTAATCACACCTGTGGGGAGAGGGGCATTCTTCTTACCAAACAACATTACCTTTGTTTCGGAGGTGTTCAGAACAAGGTTAAGGGTAGAGAAAGCTTGTTGGACACTAAGAAAGCTTTGTTGCAGAGCATTTAACACAAAATCCGTGGAGGGGCCAGTTGAGTATAAGACTGTATTATCTGCATATAAATGAAAGAGAGAGCTTCCTACTGCCTGAGCTATGTTGTTGACGTAAATTGAGAAGAGTGTGGGGCATAGAATTGAGCCTTGGGGTACTCCCTTGGTGAGCGGCAGTGGCTGAGACAGCAGATGTTCTGACTTTATAACTGCACTCGTTGAGAGAGGTGGTTAGCAAACCAGGCCAAAGACCCCTCTGATACTCCATAGCCAGCCCACAAGAATGGAATGGTCAGCCGTATCAAAAGATTTGGCCAAGTCAATAAAAATAGCAGCACAACATTGCTTAGAATCAAGGGCAATGGTGACATCATGGAGGACCTTTAAGGTTGCAGTGACACATTCATAACCTGAGCGGAAACCAGATTGCATACCAGAGAGAATACTATAGACATCAAAAAAGCCAGTCAGTTGATTATTGACAAGATTTTCCAACACTTTTAATAAACAGGGCAAAATAGAAATAGGCCTATAACAGTTAGAATCAGCTTGATCTCCCCCTTTAAATAACGGACGAACCGTGGCTGCCTTCCAAGCAATGGGAACCTCCCCAGAAATGAGACAGGTTAAAACGGTCAGAAATAGGCTTGGCGATGATAGGGGCAGCAACCTTAAAGACGAAAGGGTCTAAACCATCTGACCCAGATGAAAGCGGAGAGTCTATATTTTAGACAAAATCAAGGTATATATAAATTTTTCCACCATTTTCCATCCTAAAAATTAGGATTAAGCAAGACTTTGATTTCTGGTCAAACAGATGGAAAAGGGGTCTTAGAAAACATCAACCAGAAAAACTCTTAAAAGGTATTAGAAATACATCTTAACACAGTGTTGAAGTAAAGACCCCTGACAACGGATATCAGATATCAACGGAGTGTACAAAACATTAGGAACACCTGCTCTTTCCATGACACAGACTGTTCCAGGTGAATCCAGGTGAAAGCTATGATCCCTGATTGATGTTGTAGTAACGACCCCTGACAACTAATTAATATTAACACTTATATTTAGTTTAGGAGACATTTTTCATGCTTCAGTAATTTTAAGAAACATTGTCTTGTGCCTTGAAATTTCGGTTACCCAAAACCCACATATCTTTAAAATTATTTATAATTTCTCCCCCCTCATGAGGAGGGAGGATATTGAAAGTTCACAGAAGTAATCAGTAAGAGGTAGACCTAACAATTAGTTACAGTGTTTTTTACCGGTATCATTTTTCTTTATGAATGATTAAGTAATTAAAACAATAACAAAAAATAGGCAATGGAATTTCTGCAATTGAATTGGCTACAATGGGAAATCCTAGTAGTCACAAACCACAGTTGGGTTCACAAGTTTGGACAGCACAGTAGAGTAAACTGTACTGTACTCTACTGTGCTGTGTTGTACTGTACATTACATAGTCAGTCTATGTCATGTAAAGAGCAGGTGTTCTTAATATTTTCTTAATGTTTTGTACACTCAGTGCAGTGTATCATAATCATTTACACACATGGTGTCACACAGACGATACACATCTGAATTCTTGGACCTAGGGGGGCACACTCTGCAATATCCTCCATATGGTCAGGTGTTATCACTGTCTATTTCGTTCACATTGTCTCTTCTCCTTCTCTCCCCGTCAAAAGCGTGAGTGTATCTCTGTTCACGTGGGCCAGGCTGGAGTCCAGATGGGAAATACCTGTTGGGAGCTGTACTTCCTGGAGCATGGGATCCAGCCGGACGGACAGATGCCCAGTGACAAGCCCACAGGTAACCTTGACGACTCCTTCACCACCTTCTTCAGCACCACGGACACCGGGAAGTACGTGCCTGGAGCCCACCGTTATCGGTAAATAGTTTGTCTTTTTACAGAAACTTTTATCCTTTACATGTGGTCTGCGGTTCTGAGGCTGGTTGGAAATACTGCCAAAATCCTCTAAAACGACGTTCGATGCGGCTTATGATAGATAAATAAACATTAAATTCTCTGGCAACAGCTCTGGTGGACATTCTTGCAGTCAGCATGCCAATTGTACACTCCTTCAAATCTGTGGTTTTGTGTTGTGTGACAAAACTGCACATTTTAGAGTGGCCTTTTATTGTCCCCAACACAAGGTGCACCTGTGTAATGATCATGCTGTTTAATCAGCTTCTTGATGTGCCACACCTGTCAGGTAGATGGATTATCTTGGCAAAGGAGACATACTCACTAACAGGGATGTAAACACATTTGTGCAAAACATTTGAGAGAAATCAGCTTTTTGTGCGTATGGAACATTTCTGGAATCTTTTGTTATATATATACCATCAGAAAGTATTCACGCCCCTTGAGTTTTTCCCCATTTTGTTGTGTTACAGTCTGAGTTTAAAATGGATTAAATTGAGATTTTGTGTCACTGGCCTACACACAATACCCCATAATGTAAAAGTGGAATTATGTTTTTCGATTTTTTTTTTTTTTTTCAGTTGCCGGAGAGGAAGGAAACCGCTCAGGGATTTCACCATGAGGCCAATGGTGACTTTAAAACAGTTCCAGAGTTTAATGGCTGTGATAGGAGAAAACTGAGAATGGATCAACAACATTGTAGTTACATCACAATACTAAACTAAATGACAGAGTGAAAAAAAGGAAAGCTGTACAGAATATAAATATTCCAAAACATGCATCCTGTTTGCAACAAGGCACTAAAGTCATACTGCAAACAATGTGGCTAAGAAATTAACTTTATGTCCTGAATACAAAGCGTTATGTTTGTGGCAAATCCAAGTACCACTCTTCATATTTCCAAGCATGGTGGTGGCTGCATCATGTTATGGGTACGCTTGTCATCGGCAAGGACTAGGGAGTTTTTAGGATAAAAATATACTGAATACAGCTATAAGCACAGGCAAAATCCTAGAGAAAAACCTGGTTCATTCTGCTTTCCAACAGCTACTGGGAGACAAATTCACTTTTCAGTAGGACAATAACTGTCAGATCGGTGGGTGCAGCTGGTGTATGAAGTCAGGCGCAGGAGAGCAGAGATGAGTGAACCAACTGCACTTTAATAGACAGCACAAGGTAAAACCATAATACAAAGTGTGAAAAGAACGGTTGCCACAGAACACGGGTGAGAAATAAGCACCCGGCACAAACCAGCCGGAACAATACCGACCTGAACAAAAATTTTACAATCACACACAAAGACGTGTGGGAAACAGAGGGTTAAATACACGACACTTAATTTGGGAATTGAAACCAGGTGTGTGGGAACAAAAGACAAAACAAATGGAAAATGAAAAGTGGATCGACGATGGCTAGAAGACCGGTGACGTCGACCGCCGAACGCCGCCCGAACAAGGAGAGGAACCGACTTTGGCGGAAGTTTTGACAATAACCTACAACACAAGGCCAAATATACACTAGAGTTGCTTACCAAGATGACATTGAATATTTCTGAGTGGCCTCGTTATATTTTTTACTTAAATCAGCTTGAAAATCTAGGACAAGACAAGACTTGAAAATGGCAGTCTAGCAATGATCAACAACTACAGTGAGGGAAAAAAGTATTTGATCCCCTGCTGATTTTGTACGTTTGCCCACTGACAAAGAAATGATCAGTCTATAATTTTAATGGTAGGTTTATTTGAACAGTGAGAGACAGAATAACATCAAAATAATCCAGAAAAACGCATGTGAAAAATGTTATAAATTGAATTGCATTTTAATGAGGGATATAAGTATTTGACTCCCTCTCAATCAGAATGATTTCTGGCTCCCTGTCACGTCCTGGCCATAGATAGCCCTTATTGGCTTCTCTATGGTGTTTTTGGTCAGGACGTGACCAGGGGGGTTTAGGGTTCTATGTTGTATTTTCTCTGTTGGTTTGGTTTTTTGTTCCCAATTAGAGGCAGCTGTTAGTCGTTGACAAGACTTGAAAAAGGCAGTCTAGCAATGATCAACAACTAACTTAAAGATATTTTTCAAAGAATAACGTGCAAATATTGTACAATCCAGGTGTGCAAAGCTCCGAGAAACGTACCCAGAAATACTTACAGTTGTAATCGCTGCCAAAGGTGATTCTAATATGTATTGTCTCAGGGGTGTGAGTACTTACATAAATTAGATATTTCTGTATTTCATTTTCAATGCATTTGCAAAAATGTCTTAAAATATGGTTTCACTTTTTCATTATGGGGTATTGTGTTTAGATGGGTGAACAAATATATTGAATCAATTTTGAATTCAGGCTGTAAGTCAAGGGGTATGAATACTGAAGGGCACGTAAGTAATTGACCGCATGGTGATGTCACCATGGAAGATCAAAACTCCGTCCCTCCAAAACAGGCAGAAATTTCAGGCGTCCTTTTCAAACAACTCTTACACTAAAAGGGCCTTATCATCACGTTCACAATTTCACAGCATTATTCCACTAAAATCTTTTCCAGCGAGGTGGGGGCCACCCCAACCAAATCTCGCTTAGGGCCCCCCCCTAGGCTAGAGCCGGCCCTGTACGAGACTATGAACGTAGGCTACGCGGCCGTTTGTACAACTTGCAGGGCTTGCAGTGACACCTAGTGTCTATAAGTCTGTACTGCATTATCATGCCTCCAACTATTCTCAGAAGTATTGTGAAGTAAAACTGCAGAATGGTCTTGGGTATAGACTGTATTACTACAAGGCAGACTCTTGTAGCAGTTTGACGCTTTCAGGTTGGCGATTGTATTAGATTACATTAACCCATTTCACGTCATTGTACGATATTTAGTACAATATCAAAATGCGCCACAGAACAAATTCTGTTTGGTGTAAATGAAGGACATGTGGTGTCAACGTAGGTTACTAGAAGGTTCTGGACAGGACACACTGACATTGTCATTATCTATCTTACTTCCAGTGTCAGTCAAAGTTGGGATTTTGAGAACATTTGAAAAAAGTATTTAAATGAAAGAATTTTTTTTTTTTTTCAAAATGTATTGTATTGTGTGGTATTGTGTTGTGTTTTACTGTGTTGTGTTGTATTGTATTGTATTGTGTTGTATTATATTTTGTTGTGTTGTATTGTGTTGTATTGTATTTTATTGTATTATTTTGTGTGGTATTGCGTGGTATTGTGTTGTGTTGTATTGTGTTGTGTTGTGTTGTGTTGTGTAATGTGGTGTTGTATTGTGTCATGTTGTGTTGTATTTTGTTGTGTTGTATTTTATTGTATTGTATTGTTTTGTTTTGTGTTACCATATGAATGGGGCATCATCATTTGAGCTGCTGA
>CM059785.1:4788449-4805949 GCA_030435695.1 Brachymystax lenok tsinlingensis
CTGCTACTGTCCTCCCTTCCACTACCATACTGTTATATTCAGCTCATAGTGTCTCCTGCTACTGTCCTCCCTTCCACTACCATACTGTTATGTTCAGCTCATAGTGTCTCCTGCTACTGTCCTCCCTTCCACTACCATACTGTTATGTTCAGCTCATAGTGTCTCCTGCTACTGTCCTCCCTTCCACTACCATACTGTTATGTTCAGCTCATAGTGTCTCCTGCTACTGTCCTCCCTTCCACTGTCATACTGTTATGTTCAGCTCATAGTGTCTCCTGCTACTGTCCTCCCTTCCACTACCATACTGTTATGTTCAGCTCATAGTGTCTCCTGCTACTGTCCTCCCTTCCACTACCATACTGTTATGTTCAGCTCATAGTGTCTCCTGCTACTGTCCTCCCTTCCACTGTCATACTGTTATGTTCAGCTCATAGTGTCTCCTGCTACTGTCCTCCCTTCCACTACCATACTGTTATGTTCAGCTCATAGTGTCTCCTGCTACTGTCCTCCCTTCCACTACCATACTGTTATATTCAGCTCATAGTGTCTCCTGCTACTGTCCTCCCTTCCACTACCATACTGTTATGTTCAGCTCATAGTGTCTCCTGCTACTGTCCTCCCTTCCACTACCATACTGTTGTGTTCAGCTCATAGTGTCTCCTGTTACTGTCCTCCCTTCCACTACCATACTGTTATGTTCAGCTCATAGTGTCTCCTGCTACTGTCCTCCCTTCCACTACCATACTGTTATGTTCAGCTCATAGTGTCTCCTGCTACTGTCCTCCCTTCCACTACCATACTGTTATGTTCAGCTCATAGTGTCTCCTGCTACTGTCCTCCCTTCCACTACCATACTGTTATGTTCAGCTCATAGTGTCTCCTGCTACTGTCCTCCCTTCCACTACCATACTGTTATATTCAGCTCATAGTGTCTCCTGCTACTGTCCTCCCTTCCACTACCATACTGTTGTGTTCAGCTCATAGTGTCTCGTACTACTGTCCTCCCTTCCACTACCATACTGTTATGTTCAGCTCATAGTGTCTCCTGCTACTGTCCTCCCTTCCACTACCATACTGTTGTGTTCAGCTCATAGTGTCTCGTACTACTGTCCTCCCTTCCACTACCATACTGCTATGTTCAGCTCATAGTGTCTCCTGCTACTGTCCTCCCTTCCACTGTCATACTGTTATGTTCAGCTCATAGTGTCTCCTGCTACTGTCCTCCCTTCCACTACCATACTGTTATGTTCAGCTCATAGTGTCTCCTGCTACTGTCCTCCCTTCCACTACCATACTGTTATGTTCAGCTCATAGTGTCTCCTGCTACTGTCCTCCCTTCCACTGACATACTGTTATGTTCAGCTCATAGTGTCTCCTGCTACTGTCCTCCCTTCCACTACCATACTGTTATGTTCAGCTCATAGTGTCTCCTGCTACTGTCCTCCCTTCCACTACCATACTGTTATATTCAGCTCATAGTGTCTCCTGCTACTGTCCTCCCTTCCACTACCATACTGTTATGTTCAGCTCATAGTGTCTCCTGCTACTGTCCTCCCTTCCACTACCATACTGTTATATTCAGCTCATAGTGTCTCCTGCTACTGTCCTCCCTTCCACTACCATACTGTTATGTTCAGCTCATAGTGTCTCCTGCTACTGTCCTCCCTTCCACTGACATACTGTTATGTTCAGCTCATAGTGTCTCCTGCTACTGTCCTCCCTTCCACTACCATACTGTTATATTCAGCTCATAGTGTCTCCTGCTACTGTCCTCCCTTCCACTACCATACCGTTGTGTTCAGCTCATAGTGTCTCGTACTACTGTCCTCCCTTCCACTACCATACTGCTATGTTCAGCTCATAGTGTCTCCTGCTACTGTCCTCCCTTCCACTGTCATACTGTTATGTTCAGCTCATAGTGTCTCCTGCTACTGTCCTCCCTTCCACTACCATACTGTTATGTTCAGCTCATAGTGTCTCGTACTACTGTCCTCCCTTCCACTACCATACTGTTATGTTCAGCTCATAGTGTCTCGTACTACTGTCCTCCCTTCCACTACCATACTGTTATATTCAGCTCATAGTGTCTCCTGCTACTGTCCTCCCTTCCACTGTCATACTGTTATGTTCAGCTCATAGTGTCTCCTGCTACTGTCCTCCCTTCCACTACCATACTGTTATGTTCAGCTCATAGTGTCTCCTGCTACTGTCCTCCCTTCCACTGTCATACTGTTATGTTCAGCTCATAGTGTCTCCTGCTACTGTCCTCCCTTCCACTACCATACTGTTATGTTCAGCTCATAGTGTCTCCTGCTACTGTCCTCCCTTCCACTACCATACTGTTGTGTTCAGCTCATAGTGTCTCGTACTACTGTCCTCCCTTCCACTACCATACTGTTATGTTCAGCTCATAGTGTCTCCTGCTACTGTCCTCCCTTCCACTACCATACTGTTATGTTCAGCTCATAGTGTCTCCTGCTACTGTCCTCCCTTCCACTACCATACTGTTATGTTCAGCTCATAGTGTCTCCTGCTACTGTCCTCCCTTCCACTACCATACTGTTATATTCAGCTCATAGTGTCTCCTGCTACTGTCCTCCCTTCCACTACCATACTGTTGTGTTCAGCTCATAGTGTCTCGTACTACTGTCCTCCCTTCCACTACCATACTGTTATGTTCAGCTCATAGCTGTTTTCTTTCTGGTCTGGTGGTCAAGAGTGTGAAAAGTCTGGACAACTCCTCCCTCTCACTCTCTCTCCAATGAATGTCACCTCTCTCAACCCTTACTGACACCTACCCATGACACCCCACTACAGTACAGTAGTGTACAGTGCATTACAGTACAGTAGACCACAGTAGAGTACAGTACAGTAGACCACAGTAGAGTACAGTAGAGTACAGTACAGTAGACCACAGTAGAGTACAGTACAGTAGACCACAGTAGAGTAGAGTACAGTACAGTACAGTAGACCACAGTAGAGTACAGTACAGTACAGTACAGTAGACCACAGTAGAGTAGAGTACAGTAGACCACAGTAGAGTAGAGTACAGTACAGTACAGTAGACCACAGTAGAGTACAGTACAGTACAGTACAGTAGACCACAGTAGAGTAGAGTACAGTAGAGTACAGTACAGTAGAGTACAGTACAGTAGACCACAGTAGAGTACAGTACAGTAGAGTACAGCACAGTAGAGTACAGTACAGTAGACCACAGTAGAGTACAGTACAGTAGACCACAGTAGACCACAGTAGAGTACAGTACAGTAGAGTACAGTACAGTAGAGTAGAGTACAGTACAGTAGACCACAGTAGAGTACAGTAGAGTAGAGTACAGTTCAGTACAGTATTTGGGTGGAATCAATTAGCTAAATTGTTCACCATCTCAAATTGTCTTTTCAACAATGTACTGTTGCAGGACTACTTATTTAATCTGTTTCCAACTACAGAAACCATTGCAGAACAATCTGAGATGGTGAGTGGCATGGCTCATTGAACTTACATGGAACGACCCTGACATTCAGACTGTGACTCAACAGGACACACAGATTTAAGTTTAAATGCTATACTGTAATTACTTTGCCACCATGGCCCATTTATTGCCTTATACCTTCCTTAATTAATCCTACCTCATTTGCAGTCTTTGTATATAGATTTGTTTTTCTACTGTATTATTTACTGTATGTTTGTTTTACTCCATGTGTAACTCTGTGTTGTTGTTATGCGTCGAACTGCTTTGCTTTATCTTGGCCAGGTCGCAGTTGTAAATGAGAACTTGTTCTCAACTTGCCTACCTGTATTATGACATCATATAGAACTACCTGGTTAAATAAAGATGTATTATGACATCATATAGAACTACCTGGTTAAATAAAGGTGTATTATGACATCATATAGAACTACCTGGTTAAATAAAGGTGTATTATGACATCATATAGAACTACCTGGTTAAATAAAGGTGAAATTAAAAAAAAGGACACACAGTAGATGTTTTACTCAATGATACGGTCATTCTGCAGAGGCTTTTATCCACTCCAAAAGGCGGCTTACAGATCTGTCAACATCGACGGCAGTGACATGTCTATTCAGTAGGCTATACAGTGCGTGGGCCATAGGTTCAGTACATGTGGCCCACGCAAGAAAACCTTGGTGTCTATAAACACGTTCATACACAGCGTCAGATCTAAACGATAGCATGCTGGTCTCTCATGACAGAATGGACCCTTGGTGCTGGGTGCTTAGATTAGGCTGATAATTCACAATTCACAAAAGGCACTCGCACATCTGAGCTATCTTAGTTGCAGGTGCCTGGTAACAGTTGAATAAGATGAGAAAAAATAAGAAACCTGCACACTGCTCTGGCTAGTATCACTGCTCTGGCTAGTATCACTGATCTGGCTAGTATCACTGCTCTGGCTAGTATCACTGCTCTGGCTAGTATCACTGCTCTGGCTGGTATCACTGCTCTGGCTAGTATCACTGCTCTGGCTAGTATCACTGCTCTGGATAGTATCACTGCTTTGGCTGGTATCACTGCTCTGGCTAGTATCACAGCTCTGGCTAGTATCACTGCTCTGGATGGTATCACTGCTCTGGCTAGTATCACAGCTCTGGCTAGTATCACTGCTCTGGATAGTATCACTGCTCTGGATAGTATCACTGTTCTGGCTAGTATCACTGCTCTGGTTAGTATCACTGCTCTGGCTAGTATCACTGTTCTGGCTAGTATCACTGCTCTGGATAGTATCACTGCTCTGGCTAGTATCACTGCTCTGACTAGTATCACTGCTCTGGCTAGTATCACTGCTCTGGCTAGTATCACTGCTCTGGCTAGTATCACTGATCTGGCTAGTATCACTGCTCTGGATAGTATCACTGATCTGGATAGTATCACTGCTCTGGCTAGTATCTCTGCTCTGGCTAATATCACTGCTCTGGCTAGTATCACAGCTCTGGCTAGTATCACTGATCTGGCTTGTATCACTGCTCTGGCTAGTATCACTGCTCTGGCTAGTATCACTGCTCTGGATAGTATCACTGCTCTGGCTAGTATCACTGCTCTGACTAGTATCACTGCTCTGGCTAGTATCACTGCTCTGGCTAGTATCACTGATCTGGATAGTATCACTGCTCTGGCTAGTATCACTGATCTGGCTAGTATCACTGCTCTGGCTAGTATCACTGATCTGGATAGTATCACTGCTCTTGATGGTATCACTGCTCTGGCTAGTATCACTGCTCTTGATAGTATCACTGCTATTTAATAAGATTTACGTATCGGCCTCAAGGCCTTTGTCAGAGTTTATGCTGATAATAAAACCATGGCATTGCTCTCCTCTCTGTAGAAAGAAGTAGAAAGCATTGTGATTACTTCAGAGACACAGTATACATATTAGACAACTGTTGGCAGTGGCGCAGGGCAGACTGGGCATGGGGCTCGGGGCTATACTTGGTTAATATCTAGAGCACATGTCAGTTTCTGTCCCTCTGCTTGGGGTTTGCCAGCCAACGGAAGACCCCTTATCTCTGAATGGGACATATCATGTCCCAAATTGCACCGTAGTCCCTATGTAGTGTACAACTTTTGACAGGAATAGGGTGTCACTTGGGACTTAGAAAGGTGTATTTTTATGTTGTTATGGTGAGATCAGAGATCATGTTTCCAGGGGGAAATTTCCCGTCCTTCGATGAATAACAAGTTACTTATCAATCCGTCGACCAGATGATAGTGTTTCAGTTTTAATATTGGCAACATTTGTGCCACTGACTTAGGGGATTCACAGTCAGGTCCCACTGAGAATTCCCCTTCGTTTTTGGAACAAAGAAACGACTTTTTAAACCAGATTTTTTTAAAGCAGGTTGCAAAGCTCCTCCCTATTAGTGTCAGCACACAGCAAACATATATTCAATCCAGTGAGTTCTTAGTGAGGTGTCTTAGTGTTGGAACTGATCCAATCCAGTGAGTTCTTAGTGAGGTGTCTTAGTGTTGGAACTGGTCCAATCCAGTGACTTCTTAGTGAGGTGTCTTAGTGTTGGAACTGGTCCAATCCAGTGAGTTCTTAGTGAGGTGTCTTAGTGTTGGAACTGATCCAATCCAGTGAGTTCTTAGTGAGGTGTCTTAGTGTTGGAACTGATCCAATCCAGTGAGTTCTTAGTGAGGTGTCTTAGTGTTGGAACTGATCCAATCCAGTGAGTTCTTAGTGAGGTGTCTTAGTGTTGGAACTGGTCCAATCCAGTGAGTTCTTAGTGAGGTGTCTTAGTGTTGGAACTGGTCCAATCCAGTGACTTCTTAGTGAGGTGTCTTAGTGTTGGAACTGGTCCAATCCAGTGAGTTCTTAGTGAGGTGTCTTAGTGTTGGAACTGGTCCAATCCAGTGACTTCTTAGTGAGGTGTCTTAGTGTTGGAACTGGTCCAATCCAGTGAGTTCTTAGTGAGGTGTCTTAGTGTTGGAACTGATCCAATCCAGTGAGTTCTTAGTGAGGTGTCTTAGTGTTGGAACTGATCCAATCCAGTGAGTTCTTAGTGAGGTGTCTTAGTGTTGGAACTGATCCAATCCAGTGAGTTCTTAGTGAGGTGTCTTAGTGTTGGAACTGGTCCAATCCAGTGAGTTCTTAGTGAGGTGTCTTAGTGTTGGAACTGGTCCAATCCAGTGAGTTCTTAGTGAGGTGTCTTAGTGTTGGAACTGGTCCAATCCAGTGACTTCTTAGTGAGGTGTCTTAGTGTTGGAACTGGTCCAATCCAGTGACTTCTTAGTGAGGTGTCTTAGTGTTGGAACTGGTCCAATCCAGTGACTTCTTAGTGAGGTGTTTTAGTGTTGGACCTGGTCCAATCCAACAAGTTTTTAAATTATCCAGACTCAGCATCTTTGTCTTGGCAGTGAACTGTACAGAACAAAACAGGACAAGAGATATTGTCTGTAGGTGTGTGTGTCTGTGTGTGCGTGTGTGTGTTCAGTCTGTCTGTCTCTCGCAGCACTCCAGCGTCTCTCTTGGATGTTGGACTAGCATTGGCCAAACAGCTTAACGGACATGAGGCTCTCTGCAAGACTTTGAAAGAGGCTGGTGCCTGGGTTAACTTTTTCCCTGGGAGCTTACCTGGATATTCCTTCCCAGCATGATGCACTGTCCTCTGTCTCCCAGGTCTCAGTCAACAGGGGTGGTTTCGGGATTAGAGCTTGAAAAGTGCAGTCTGCAGAAGTCATCCTGAGTATAATATGTGAAGTGTGAAAATCACAATTCGTCATTTTATACTTCATTTTGAAGATTGCAGATTTACATGTGTCAAAGTTCAAGAACATCCAGTGACCATGTCAGAATGACTAACAGGTTTAGAACACATAGTGACCATGTCAGAATAACTAACAGGTTTAGAACACATAGTGACCATGTCAGAATGACTAACAGGTTTAGAACACATAGTGACCATGTCAGAATGACTAACAGGTTTAGAACACATAGTGACCATGTCAGAATGACTAACAGGTTTAGAACACATAGTGACCATGTCAGAATGACTAACAGGTTTAGAACACATAGTGACCATGTCAGAATGACTAACAGGTTTAGAACACATAGTGACCATGTCAGAATGACTAACAGGTTTAGAACACATAGTGACCATGTCAGAATGACTAACAGGTTTAGAACACATAGTGACCATGTCAGAATAACTAACAGGTTTAGAACACATAGTGACCATGTCAGAATAACTAACAGGTTTAGAACACATAGTGACCATGTCAGAATGACTAACAGGTTTAGAACACATAGTGACCATGTCAGAATGACTAGGAGGTTTAGAACACATAGTGACCATGTCAGAATGACTAGGAGGTTTAGAACACATAGTGACCATGTCAGAATGACTAACAGGTTTAGAACACATAGTGACCATGTCAGAATAACTAACAGGTTTAGAACACATAGTGACCATGTCAGAATGACTAGGAGGTTTAGAACACATAGTGACCATGTCAGAATGACTAACAGGTTTATAACACATAGTGACAAAGAGGCCTGGTGACTATTGTAACAGCTGGTCCATGTTACCTTCAAAGTACAAAAAGTCTTAGTGACTATTGTATTGACTGGTACATGTTACCATCAAGGACAAAGAGGCCTATTGACTATTGTATTGACTGGTACATGTTACCATCAAGGACAAAGAGGCCTATTGACTATTGTATTGACTGGCACATGTTACCATCAAGGACAAAGAGGCCTAGTGACTATTGTAATGACTGGTCCATGTTACCATCAAGGACAAAGAGGCCTAGTGACTATTGTATTGACTGGTACATGTTACCATCAAGGACAAAGAGGCCTAGTGACTATTGTAATGACTGGTACATGTTACCATCAAGGACAAAGAGGCCTAGTGACTATTGTAATGACTGGTACATGTTACCATCAAGGACAAAGAGGCCTAGTGACTATTGTATTGACTGGTACATGTTACCATCAAGGACAAAGAGGCCTAGTGACTATTGTATTGACTGGTACATGTTACCATCAAGGACAAAGAGGCCTAGTGACTATTGTAATGACTGGTACATGTTACCATCAAGGACAAAGAGGCCTAGTGACTATTGTAATGACTGGTCCATGTTACCATCAAGGACAAAGAGGCCTAGTGACTATTGTATTGACTGGTACATGTTACCATCAAGGACAAAGAGGCCTATTGACTATTGTATTGACTGGTACATGTTACCATCAAGGACAAAGAGGCCTAGTGACTATTGTAATGACTGGTCCATGTTACCATCAAGGACAAAGAGACCTAGTGACTATTGTAATGACTGGCACATGTTACCATCAAGGACAAAGAGGCCTAGTGACTGTTGTATTGACTGGTACATGTTACCATCAAGGACAAAGAGGCCTAGTGACTATTGTAATGACTGGTCCATGTTACCATCAAGGACAAAGAGGCCTAGTGACTATTGTAATGACTGGTACATGTTACCATCAAGGACAAAGAGGCCTAGTGACTATTGTAATGACTGGTACATGTTACCATCAAGGACAAAGAGGCCTAGTGACTATTGTATTGACTGGTACATGTTACCATCAAGGACAAAGAGGCCTAGTGACTATTGTAATGACTGGTCCATGTTACCATCAAGGACAAAGAGACCTAGTGACTATTGTAATGACTGGCACATGTTACCATCAAGGACAAAGAGGCCTAGTGACTATTGTAATGACTGGTCCATGTTACCATCAAGGACAAAGAGGCCTAGTGACTATTGTAATGACTGGTACATGTTACCATCAAGGACAAAGAGACCTAGTGACTATTGTAATGACTGGCACATGTTACCATCAAGGACAAAGATGCCTAGTGACTATTGTAATGACTGGTCCATGTTACCATCAAGGACAAAGAGAACTATTGACTATTGTAGCTGGTAACTCTTGAAACTGTTACTAACCAGGAATGCCTTTTGGCTTGATCATGTTTAGTATTGCCTAGTGCTGCAGTGCTCCTTGCTTCAAGTTTAGTAGTATTACACATTTTCTAACATGGAAATGAGGCTTCCCCTATAAATATCCGTTTTTTCCACCAGTTTCGCCAACAGTCCAATATGTAAGAGATGAGACTCCTTCCTGACAGGTCCGCTCTTAGGGTCCTGGGCCATGCAGTGACAAGAGTTCAGACTGAGAGGCTAACAATAGTTGTGACACCAGCAGCTGAGCTGTACTTACGCGCACACACTCACACACTCGCACACACACACAAACACACCAGCTGCTGAGCTGTACGCACACACACTCACACACACACTCGCACACACACACACAAACACACCAGCAGCTGAGCTGTACGCACACACACTTGCACACACACACACACACAAACACACCAGCTGCTGAGCTGTACGCACACACACTCACACACACACTCGCACACACACACACACAAACACACCATTAGCTGAGCTGTACGCACACACACTCACACACTCGCACACACACACAAACACACACCAGCAGCTGAGCCGTACGCATTCACACACACACACACACACACCAGCAGCTGAGCTGTACGCACACACACGCACGCACGCATGCACACACACACACACACACGCACAAAATACACCAGCAGCACAGCTGTATCTTTATGTGCTGGAACTTAATGGCGCACGTGTACGGGCATCTGACGTCTTAAATAGCAATGACTAGCAATGACTAGCAATGACCAGCAATGACCAGCAATGACCAGCAATGACCAGGACCAGGCTATTTAGACTCAGCCAGTAGTCCAATGGTATCTGTGTATCATCAGGTCACACTACAGAGAGAGAGCTGGGGCTCGTCAGGGCTCAGGGCCAGAGAGTAGCCCACTGGTGACTCACCAGTCTGGGCCTCCTGATCTACCCTAATCTCTATCACTGGATGGTTTCTGTACTAGGTTGGACCAGAACCATGTAGAACGTGTGGCCATATTCTCTACATTTATGCGATGTAACAATACAACACATTGCACTGGCGCTCTCGGGAACGTTGAGATAGAAAACCCGCATTGGCCCAATTTTTTCTCTCTCTCTCTCTCTCTCTCTCTCTCTCTCTCTCTCTCTCTCTCTCTCTCTCTCTCTCTCTCTCTCTCTCTCTCTCTCTCTCTCTCTCTCTCTCGATAGATAGATATAGTCTGGGTTGGACCAGAGAATTTAGAGTGTTAGGGCCAACTTTTAGAATGTTGAATAGTGTTCTAATTCTAGACATTCAGTTACTGTACATGGGGAATATTTAAATAATGCTACGTAAGGTAATGATGCGCTAGCATAGCTGCCATAGAATTTTTAAGTGTCATGTATATGCATCACAATGCTCATTCTAGACATTATTACCCATGTAATGTTAAAGTGAACTTCTTAGGGAGCGGCTCTCGAGGTGACGGTTTTGGAGAGTCTGGCGTGCCCAAAGTAAAATGCCTCCCACTCAGGCCCAGAAAATAGGATATGCACATAATTAGTACTATTGGATAGGAAACACTCTGAAGTTTCTAAGAGTGTTAAAATATTGTCTGTGAGTATAACAGAACGGATATAGCAGGCAAAAACCCGAGGAATTTCTGTCCTGGAAAAGGTTTTTTTGACACATTGCCTCATTTTGAACCCCTCCCTATTGAAAACAGCTATATATAGGAGTAAGATTGCAGTACCTATTGCTTCCACTGGATGTCAACAGTCTCTAGACAGTGTTTGATGATAGAATGCTCTGGATGGCTAGCGCCCCACCACTCCCTACGTAGTTAAAGTGGAACTGACACCGTTTGAACTACTTTGCAGAAATTAAACAAACAAATAATTATAATATCGATCTAAAATATCAAATCCGCAGTATATGCTTCAAAACTAACTTCATTCGAGGTTTCAAGGCATTGTTGGCAGAATTAAATCGATGCAGTTAATCAATGCATGATTCATAAAATATACCAATAAATCGCTAGGTAGTCTAATAAATATTGCTATCAGGTTTTACATCACAGCTAATACATTGTTTGCTGCATCCAGCTACTCAGCGGATGAACTGTTTCAGTTTCGCTAACCCAACACTTTGGAGAAAAAGCTGATGAAAAAAAGGACAGTGATTGGGTATATACACAATCAATCTAGCTATGCAGTCATGTTACGTGGCTAAGGCTATAGCTTATCTATTTATATAGGCCTACTTATTTAGTCGGCTATATAGTTTGATAGCTAAGTCATTTAGCTAACTAGCTAGAACTTAAACTGGTACGGCGCTAGCTAGCTAGAACCTAAACTGATACGGAGCTAGCTAGCTAGAACCTAAACTGATACGGCGCTAGCTAGCTAGAACCTAAACTGATACGGAGCTAGCTAGCTAGAACCTAAACTGATACGGCGCTAGCTAGCTAGAACCTAAACTGATACGGCGCTAGCTAGCTAGAACCTAAACTGATTCAGAGCTAGCTAGCTAGAAGCTAAACTGATTCAGAGCTAGCTAGCTAGAACCTAAACTGATACAGAGCTAAGCTAGCAGCTGGAAGGATGTCATGTTATTGCCTGGAAAAGTGGGTGAGAGGCAAACTTTCCCCAAAACATTTTATTTTCAGTTTCGGTGGCTACAGCTATTGGGATAAGCTACCACAAAATGGGACATACTAAACTAGCTACTCATTTACTCAAACTTGAACAACTGTTAGCATATCTCTAAGTTGTCAATTAAAATATATTCGGCATCAATCAAAGGAGCAGACGGGCAATCTGTAAATCTCATTCACTATTTTGGTACTGAGGGGGCTGCAGCAGGAGGCCAAGCAGACTACTATTCCCCATCGTATTCCAAGTACAATTTTGACTGTCAACTTCATGCTGAAAAAGTTTGAGATGGTTTATCTACCGTCCTCTTGTGATATATTTTTAGCTCATCTGGCTTAGGCTAGCTAACATTGTTGTTGTTGGGCATAGGAAAATGAAAGAGAGACAGCTCACTTGTTGGTAGCCGGCTGGTAGCAGTCTGGAGCTCTGCCGTCACATAAAATATTTTTTTTAATCAAAAACGACCGATTTCAGCATCCAAAGAATAGCCAGAACAATGTTGTGTGTTATTGCGGCCTATTTTTTGGGGGGATTTATTTACCGCAGTGTCTATTAATTGCCCAAATGCACGTCCACATTCTCATTCATATTACTGTAGAATTTTCACAAATACCTGTCTCGATTCCTTTCTGAAAACTTCATTTTGTGATGTCACAAACTTAAGAAAGAAAATTCATTATATTCTTCCCGAGGGTGTATATGAACATATTTTAATGAGATTTGATGGGACGCTCTTTAATGGGATGCTAACATGGCAGCCATAGAATGTTGTAGTGTCATGTAAATGGGGAGTGGGTCTGACTGAAACTTACTGTACCTCTTACATAACAATTACCTTTTACATAACACATACCTCTTAATAACTCTTACATGACAAACACATTTACATAACAAACACATTTTACATAACTAATACCTCTTACGTAACAAATACATTCTACATAGCAAATACCTTCTACATAACGAATACCTTCTACATAACAAATAAACACATCATGTAAATGCAGTAGTTTGAGGAGTTCTGAAAGTTTCCACCAGTCAAAAAAGACTACAATCCTTTAACACAGCAACATGGTTTGAAAATGTAAGAATAAATATCTGGCCTACTAGGTCTATTTCTGGCCCCCCTGATAGAGATGTGAAGGGTAACTTACGGTAACCGTAATCTCATGTTTTTAAGAAGGCCATGAGACCTAACACCCCCCCACATCGACTTCCAACAACTACTACACCCCCAGACCCACTTCCTACACCCCCACACTGGCTAGCCTCCACATGGCTACTGGAAACCAGAGCCTATGGCAGCTGAATCAAAGAGTGGGAATAGAAATGAGCGAGAGATAGAGAGAGACATGAGAAGAGAGAGAGAGAGTGGGGTGATTCAGGGAGTTGGAGGGAGGGGGCTTGGAGTTAGGGAGTGGGCGTTGTATGTCTACAAATAGCAGATCTCCTGTCCAACAGCCCCTCATTCAGTCATCCACCTCCAGCAGCAACCAAGTTCCTCCAGCCAGACCCTCGGACAACGTCCACCATGAGCAAGTCCTTCTCCTCCCAGTCCGCCCAGTCAGCCTCCTCCTACCGCCGCACCTTCGGCTCCGGTATTGGATCCAGCCCAGGCATGTCCTCCATGTTCTCCCACGGCGGGCGCGGTTCCTCCGGCTCGGCCCAGATGTCCTCCAGAGTGTACGAGATGACCAAGACCTCCGCCCGCCCCAGCTACTCCTCCGGCAGCATTCGTTCCTCCTCCGGCGGCGCGATGCGCTCGTACGCCGGGATGGGCGAGAAGCTGGACTTCAACCTGGCCGACGCCACTAACCGCGACTTCCTGGACACCAGAACCAATGAGAAGGCAGAGCTGCAGCACCTGAACGACCGGTTCGCCAGCTACATCGAGAAGGTCCGTTTCCTAGAGCAGCAGAACGCTACTCTGGTGGTGGAGATTGAGAGGCTGAGGGGCCGCGAGCCGACCCGCGTGGCCGAGATGTACGAGGAGGAGATGAGAGAGCTGAGGCGTCAGGTGGACGGCATGTCCAGTGACCGAGCCCGCATGGAGGTGGAGAGAGACAACTTGGCTGACGACCTGCAGAAACTGAAACTCAGGTGAGAGGTCAAGGGGTCAAAACATACAGCAAATCAAATCAAAGTTTATTTGTCACGCGCACAGGATACAGCAGGTGTCAACAGTACAATGAAATGCTGACCCGAAAGCTCTTCCAAAACAACGCAGTGTTCAATGACTGAGATGTTAGTAAAATCACTGGATAATACGCTCTTTATTAAGAAATCAAATGGCATGAGAGGAAAGACAAGTTACCAAAAAAGTGAAGAGACGAGGTTATTATATTCAGGATCACTGTTGGAAGACAATGGAAGTAGATTTATTTTCAAACTGCATGAAGTAGAAGTTGGTAAAAAACAAAAAAAAAACAAAGAGAATCACTGAAACTACCTGTTACCTATTACTACTGTAAGTTATTCGCTTGAGAGGTTTGGGCCGTTTTATTAATGGGACCCAATGTACATCGCTATCGTGATATTCCAATAACTGTACATTTTTCAGTCTGGAACTACCGGAGATGTCTCAGTACATAGTGAAACAGGTGTTATCTGTTGTGTTGAGTGAAAGCCACTCCTTTGAACGTAGCCAAAGACTGAATGGTGACATGACCTGAACACGTGTAATGCTTTTTGCCTCTTCTGCATTTGGG
This sequence comes from Brachymystax lenok tsinlingensis, assembly GCA_030435695.1. Lineage (NCBI taxonomy): Eukaryota > Metazoa > Chordata > Actinopteri > Salmoniformes > Salmonidae > Brachymystax > Brachymystax lenok. The sequence continues at coordinate 4,803,228 of CM059785.1, forward strand.
GAGAGCAATACTGTCCCGGCAGTGACTTGGTTATCCTCCATCTTAGAGTGAGTAGGAATACGACAGCCATGTCATGTCAGTGACGGTGTCAGTTGACATTGAAATGAACCAACCAAATACTTGACATTTTCTCCTGCTTTGCTGAAGCTATATATACTTTTCTAATTTACCCACAAGAGAAAATGCTTGAGAATGAATGCAGAAGAGATTGTGAAAGAGGATGTCAGGAGACAGAAGAAAGTGGTATGATTATAAATATGAATCTGTGCCAACAGTCAAAGTGAGAAAAAAGCAAAGAGGATAACCATTATTGTGAATGCAGGATGGATACACAGACACTACCCCTACTGACTCAGAGTGTCCCCATAGCAGACAGACAGACAGACAGACAGACAGAGAGAGAGTAAGTCATGCAGACAGGCAGACAGACAGACAGAGAGACAGACAGACAGAGAGAGAGACAGACAGAGAGAGAGACAGAGTCATGCAGACAGACATCGAGAGAGCCAGACAGAGAGAGAGACAGAGTCATGCAGACAGGCAGACAGACATCGAGAGAGACAGACAGAGAGAGAGACAGACAGACAGAGAGAGAGACAGACAGAGAGAGAGACAGAGTCATGCAGACAGACATCGAGAGAGCCAGACAGAGAGAGAGACAGAGTCATGCAGACAGGCAGACAGACATCGAGAGAACCAGACAGAGAGAGAGACAGACAGAGAGAGAGAGAGACAGACAGAGAGAGAGACAGAGTCATGCAGACAGACATCGAGAGAGCCAGACAGAGAGAGAGACAGAGTCATGCAGACAGGCAGACAGACATCGAGAGAGACAGACAGAGAGAAAGACAGACAGAGAGAGAGAGAGACAGAGACAGAGACAGAGACAGACAGAGAGACAGAGTCATGTAGACAGACAGTCAGACAGACAGACCAAGACAGACAGACAGAGAGACAGACAGAGTCATGCAGACAGACAGAGACCTGTAGACAGACAGACCGAGACAAACAGAGGCATGTAGATAGACAGAGACAGACAGAGAGACAGAGTCATGCAGACAGACAGACAGAGACATACAGCCCGAGACAGACAGACAGCGAGAGAGACGGACAGGCGAACAGCTCGTCTTTGTTCACCAGTTGCTCAGAGCCCTCAGGAATCAGCAGTGGCAGAATACCATTCCCATATCAGACCACTATTCTTATCCGTCCCAATTTACCCTGAGTGTCTACTGTGCTTCCCCTAAATATAACCCTTTATCAGCAGGCCTATTGGCTGCTGTGTCTGACTCTGTGGCGTGCAAGGCCTCATGAGAGTCTATAACCATAAATATAACCCTTTATCAGCAGGCCTATTGGCTGCTGTGTCTGACTCTGTGGCGTGCAAGGCCTCATGAGAGTCTATAACCATAAATATAACCCTTTATCAGCAGGCCTATTGGCTGCTGTGTCTGACTCTGTGGCGTGCAAGGCCTCATGAGAGTCTATAACCATAAATATAACCCTTTATCAGCAGGCCTATTGGCTGCTGTGTCTGACTCTGTGGCGTGCAAGGCCTCATGAGAGTCTATAACCATAAATATAACCCTTTATCAGCAGGCCTATTGGCTGCTGTGTCTGACTTTCTGTGGCGTGCAAGGCCTCATGAGAGTCTATAACCATAAATATAACCCTTTATCAGCAGGCCTATTGGCTGCTGTGTCTGACTCTGTGGCGTGCAAGGCCTCATGAGAGTCTATAACCATAAATATAACCCTTTATCAGCAGGCCTATTGGCTGCTGTGTCTGACTCTGTGGCGTGCAAGGCCTCATGAGAGTCTATAACCATAAATATAACCCTTTATCAGCAGGCCTATTGGCTGCTGTGTCTGACTCTGTGGCGTGCAAGGCCTCAAGGAGAGTCTATAACCATAAATATAACCCTTTATCAGCAGGCCTATTGGCTGCTGTGTCTGACTCTGTGGCGTGCAAGGCCTCATGAGAGTCTATAACCATAAATATAACCCTTTATCAGCAGGCCTATTGGCTGCTGTCTGACTCTGTGGCGTGCAAGGCCTCATGAGAGTCTATAACCATAAATATAACTTTTTATCAGCAGGCCTATTGGCTGCTGTGTCTGACTCTGTGGCGTGCAAGGCCTCATGAGAGTCTATAACCATAAACTGTGGAAGCGTTCAACAGTGTTTCAAGTTTGACGGGTTTTTTTTTTTTATAGTCACGTGCACTACTACAGTGAAATGCCTTTCTTGCTCTTTCCCAACGATGCAGTAATCAATATCAGTAGTAGTAGGAATAATTAAGTTAAAGAAATAAAAGTAGAACAAAAACACAGGAGGAATATGAATTAGAAGAACATTTAGTGTCGGCATGGTTATTGTAGTGTAGTGTCGATAGACCTTTCTGTTTAGAGGTGGTGGGTCTAGTTTCTTCAAGGCCTGTCAGGGAGGGGTTTGGGTGCAGTGCAGACGGAGGAATGAGGGAGAGTCAAACTAGGGTGAAAGTGGAGGAGGAAGGGTCAAAGGTTGAGAAGGTTGGGGGGCTGGAACACACAGCTGCTGCGTCATACTGACCTCAGATCAACTCAGGGTTGGGTATTCATAGTGTTTCAGATTAGGAGTTCTGATCTAGGATCAGTTTAGCTTGTTAGATCATAATGAATCAGATGATATGGACAGGAGGGACCTGATCCTAGATAGGCACTCCTACTCTGATACACTTCGTA
>CM059785.1:4810949-4880949 GCA_030435695.1 Brachymystax lenok tsinlingensis
CCACACCACACCAACTATACACACCACACCACACCAACTATACACACCACACCAACTATACACACCACATCACACCAACTATACACACCACGCCACACCAACTATACACACCACACCACACCAACTATACACACCACACCACACCAACTATACACACCACACCAACTATACACACCACACCACACCAACTATACACTACACACACACCAACTATACACACACCACACCAACTATACACACCACACCAACTATACACACCACACCACACCAACTATACACACCACACCAACTATACACACCACATCACACCAACTATACACACCACGCCACACCAACTATACACACCACACCACACCAACTATACACACCACACCAACTATACACACCACACCAACTATACACACCACGCCACACCAACTATACACACCACACCACACCAACTATACACACCACACCACACCAACTATACACACCACACCAACTATACACACCACATCACACCAACTATACACACCACGCCACACCAACTATACACACCACACCACACCAACTATACACACCACACCACACCAACTATACACACCACACCAACTATACACACCACACCAACTATACACACCACACCAACTATACACACCACACCAACTATACACACCACACCACACCAACTATACACACCACGCCACACCAACTATACACACCACATCACACCAACTATACACACCACATCACACCAACTATACACACCACGCCACACCAACTATACACACCACGCCACACCAACTATACACACCACACCAACTATACACACCACACCACACCAACTATACACACCACACCACACCAACTATACACACCACACCAACTATACACACCACACCACACCAACTATACACACCACACCACACCAACTATACACACCACACCACACCAACTATACACACCACACCACACCAACTATACACACCACACCACACCAACTATACACACCACACCAACTATACACACCACACCACACCAACTATACACACCACACCAACTATACACACCACACCACACCAACTATACACACCACACCACACCAACTATACACACCACACCACACCAACTATACACACCACACCACACCAACTATACACACCACATCACACCAACTATACACACCACACCAACTATACACACCACACCACACCAACTATACACACCACGCCACACCAACTATACACACCACACCAACTATACACACCACACCACACCAACTATACACACCACACCAACTATACACACCACACCACACCAACTATACACACCACGCCACACCAACTATACACACCACATCACACCAACTATACACACCACATCACACCAACTATACACACCACGCCACACCAACTATACACACCACGCCACACCAACTATACACACCACGCCACACCAACTATACACACCACACCAACTATACACACCACACCACACCAACTATACACACCACACCACACCAACTATACACACCACATCACACCAACTATACACACCACACCAACTATACACACCACACCACACCAACTATACACACCACGCCACACCAACTATACACACCACACCAACTATACACACCACACCACACCAACTATACACACCACACCAACTATACACACCACACCACACCAACTATACACACCACACCACACCAACTATACACACCACACCACACCAACTATACACACCACACCACACCAACTATACACACCACACCACACCAACTATACACACCACACCAACTATACACACCACACCACACCAACTATACACACCACACCACACCAATTATACACACCACACCTATAACCAACCATACAGCTCCCCTGCGTCCAGTGGATGGGGAGAGGGACTTTTCTACTTTCTAAAGCCAGAAGTCCTTTCATGCTCTTTCTCCTTCCCCCTGACATTTGACTTCAGAGAAATGCTGGCATGTGTCAGCTGGTTCGTGACATGGAGGGCCCTCTGTAACATTGTTCAACACATGCACAGCTAAAATTAAACCATGAGAGAGAGACTAGATGCTGGGAAATGTATATGTAGGATAGAGAGAGAGAGAGAGAGACTGACCGACTGACCGACCAGTGGTCCTGTATTGTAGGAGCCATGGTTTTTTCCTGGTGAACAGTATCGTCAGTGTAACTCTGAGCCGGATGTAAAGTCAATGAATCAGGAAAGTGGAGGAAAAAAATATTTGTTAATGCTAAAGGCTGATCATCTAAATTAAATCCTGTATGTACACCTTACCCCTAACATCTGACGCCTGACCTCTGAACCCTGACCTCTATCCTCTGACCTCTGAAACCTGACCTCTATCCTCTGACCCCTGACCTCTGAACCCTGACCTCTATCCTCTGACGCCTGACCTCTGAACCCTGACCTCTATCCTCTGACCCCTGACCTCTGAACTCTATCCTCTGACCCATGCAGGAGATCCATGAGCTGACGAGCCAGATGCAGGAGACCTCAGTGCAGGTCCAGATGGACATGTCCAAACCAGACCTGACCGCTGCCCTCAGGGACATCCGCATGCAGTACGAGGGCATCGCAGCCAAGAACATCTCAGAGGCAGAGGACTGGTACAAGTCCAAGGTAAACACCACCTATAATACACAGGAGTATTATATAGTATGGTACAGTACTGAGGACTGGTACTAGTCCAAGGTAATCCCCATCTATAATACACAGTAGTATTATATAATATGGTACAGTACTGAGGACTGGTACAAGTCCAAGGTACACACTAGAAATATGGGTGGGTATTGACAGTGGGGTCATAGTTAGAGAGGCTTGCTGCCATCGGGATGGTTGAGAGAATTGACTTAGGACAGTACAGAACAGGATTGGAGCCTATTCCGTTTCAGTTCAGTAATTAAATTGGAATTAAATTGACTGCATTGAAATTAAATTAAATCGACCCCAAGTCCCCATCCCTGGCAAAGACTGCCAGTAGAGCAGTGCTAGATGAACCAAAGCTGTATACGACATGTGGACTGTGACAGTAGCTGAGCTAACTACATTGGGCACCACTACACAGTCACAGTAGCGTCTATTCTAACCCGTTGTCTCCACCTCCTCTCCAGGTGTCAGACCTGAACCAGGCTGTGAACAAGAACAACGATGCTCTGAGACAGGCCAAACAGGAGAGCATGGAGTTCAGACATCAGATACAGTCCTACACCTGCGAGATCGACTCTCTCAAGGGAACCGTAAGTACTCTGTTACTACATCCTACTCTATATCCTCCTGGACTGTTACTACATCCTACTCTATATCCTCCTGGACTGTTACTACATCCTACTCTATATCCTCCTGGACTGTTACTACATCCTACTCTACATCCTCCTGTACCAAGTGTACTCGTTTTCTTCCCTTCATGGATTTGACAGGAAATTATTGGTGAAATGTGTTAGAAACTCACTCTAGCCATGGCTTACACCAATCCACTGCTTTTCATTTTAAATGGGTGGGGAGTAGTACACACTTCAGGGCAATTCCCTAACCTAACATCACTTCAACCACCCAGGCTCCCCTATCAATCTAACTGTGATTCCATGTTTATCTACTTTACTGTTTATGTAATCATCCCTCTCTCTCTCTCTCTCTCTCTCTCTCTCTCTCTCTCTCTCTCTCTCTCTCTCTCATTCCCCTACAGAACGAGTCTCTGCTGAGACAAATGAGGGAGATGGAGGATCGTCTGGGAAACGAGGCTGGAGGTTACCAGGACTCCATCACCCGTCTGGAGGCTGAGATTGCCAAGATGAAGGATGAGATGGCTCGTCACCTCAGAGAATACCAGGACCTGCTCAACGTCAAGATGGCCCTGGATATAGAGATCGCTACCTACAGGAAGCTACTGGAGGGAGAGGAGAGCCGGTAGGAGAGGGGGATGAGTAGGGGGAGGGATAGAGAAGAGGGAGGGAAGGGGAGGAGTAGAGAAGAGGGAAGGGGAGGAGTAGAGAAGAGGGAGGGAAGGGAGGAGCAGGGGGAGGGAAGGGGAGGAGTAGAGAAGAGGGAGGAAAGGGAGGAGCAGGGGGAGGGAAGGGGAGGAGTAGAGAAGAGGGAGGGAAGGGGAGGAGTAGAGGGAGGGAAGGGGAGGAGTAGAGAAGAGGGAGGGAAGGGGAGGGATAGAGAAGAGGGAGGGAAGGGGAGGAGTAGAGAAGAGGGAAGGGGAGGAGTAGAGAAGAGGGAGGGAAGGGAGGAGTAGAGGGAGGGAAAGGGAGGAGTAGAGAAGAGGGAGGGACGGGGAGGAGTAGAGAAGAGAAGAGGGAGGAGTAGAGAAGAGAAGAGGGAGGGAAAGGGAGGAGTAGAGAAGAGGGAGGGAAGGGGAGGAGTAGAGGGAGGGAAAGGGAGGAGTAGAGAAGAGGGAGGGAAGGGGAGGAGTAGAGAAGAGAAGAGGGAGGAGTAGAGAAGAGAAGAGGGAGGGAAGGAGTAGAGAAGAGGGAGGGAAGGGGAGGAGTAAAGAAGAGAAGAGGGAGGGAAGGGGAGGAGCAGGGGGAGGGATAGAGAAGAGTGACGAATGGTTCTGGACATAGAGATCGCTGCCTAACAGGTGATAAACAGTATTAGGAGGTGGACTGGAGAGAAGTAAGTGGAATAGGTTCTGAATGCTTCTGTAGTGAGAGAGCTAGAAGGATAGATCGTATTAATAGAGAGAGAGTGGGGGGATGAGGCAGGATAGAGGGTGAGGACATGGCTGTAAGTGAGTGATTAAGATGATGATAAACTGGTCATTTCACCTGTAATTAACAGTTCTGTTTGTGTTCTCTCTTTCTTCCCCAGAATCACTGTATCTGGCTCCCAGTCTTCTCACTCCGGCTCCCACTCGGCTGCCTCATTATATTCCAATGTTGGATTCAGAGGTGACCACTGTAAACACACTTCCTCACCACTGACCAATCAGCAAATAGTCCCATAAGACATGTACAGTAACTTAAAGTCAAGGATCATGACAGGAACTTGAGAGCAGCATCACATTTCACCACAAGGTGGAGTAGCTGTGCCTGAAAACACAGACAGAATAAATTGACGCATTTTGGACATTTGCATCACTGGGACCACAATAGAGCATGATTGAAGTTAATTGATTGATTGATTGATTGGTTGATTGATTGGTTGATTGGTTGGTTGGTTGATTGGTTGATTGGTTGGGGGAAGGGTAATTCAACTGCGGCTTAATGATGTCAGGTTGAGGCAGAGCGAATCATATACACAACTCTGGGTTCATGTCGACGTTCGGTTGGTTTTTGTGTTTCTGTTAGCTGTGGGGTTGTCTTAACTCTGTCCGATCCATCCACAGAGACCAGCCCAGACGTCGGACGATCAGCAGAGGTCCACTCCAAGAAGACCGTCCTAATCAAGACCATCGAGACCCGCGACGGAGAGGTAAAGTCAACGCACAGTAGATCAACATCGGCTTTGTTCCAAAGTAACACCCTATTCCCTGTATAGACCACTGACCAGGGTTCTGGTGAAAAATAGTGCACTATATAAGGAATAGGGTGCCATTTGGGACGTAACCGTGGAAACCCAGAGCTGACAGAAAGTACAACTGATCATGCAGGCCTAGCTAATAAAGGCAGACACAGTACTTCATAGCCTTACAGCTAACCAATGTTCATTTTGCTCTAGATTACGTATTCTATGAGCGATGGTGCTAGTGCCCTGTGTGTAAGTGCAGCTTCAATCTCAACTGTTGACCAAACACCTTTAATTAACACACTTCTCATATTCTCTACCCCTTCAGTACTAGACCTGATGACTGTGTTCTCTCGCTCAGTACTAGACCTGATGACTGTGTTCTCTAGCTCAGTACTAGACCTGATGACTGTGTTCTCTAGCTCAGTACTAGACCTGATGACTGTGTTCTCTCCATCAGTACTAGACCTGATGACTGTGTTTTCTAGTTCAGTACTAGACCTGATGACTGTGTTCTCTCCATCAGTACTAGACCTGATGACTGTGTTCTCTCCATCAGTACTAGACCTGTTCCCTGTGTTCTCTCCCTCAGTACTAGACCTGATGACTGTGTTCTCTAGTTCAGTACTAGACCAGATGACTGTGTTCTCTCCATCAGTACTAGACCTGTTCCCTGTGTTCTCTCCCTCAGTACTAGACCTGATGACTGTGTTCTCTAGTTCAGTACTAGACCAGATGACTGTGTTCTCTCCATCAGTACTAGACCAGATGACTGTGTTCTCTCCATCAGTACTAGACCAGATGACTGTGTTCTCTCCATCAGTACTAGACCAGATGACTGTGTTCTCTCCATCAGTACTAGACCAGATGACTGTGTTCTCTCCATCAGTACTAGACCAGATGACCTTGTTCTCTCCACCTCACCCTCCTCTCACATTTAAGAGACCAACAGAGGACACCCAGGGTTGGGTTCAATATATTTTAAATTAATTGAATTCAGGAAGTGTACATATTTAGAAAAACATTTAGCAGAATTGGAATTAAAATGAGAATTTCAGTTTCCTTCCTGAATTGACTGGGATTGATTGACCCCAACCCTGGAGGACACACTTATTCCTCACATTAATCTACAGATGTGTATTCACTGTCCTGTCCAAACTGTAACGGTCTCTAATGCATCTCATACTCTGATATTTGTTCCATGTACACTAACCGTTCAAAGGTTTAAAAATTGTCCATTAAAATAACATCAAATTGATCAGAAATAGTGTAGACATTGTTAATGTTGTAAATGACTAGTGTAGCTGGAAATGGCTGATTTTCCTATGGACAGTTGCATATCTGTATTCCCAGACATGTGAATTCCATAGATTAGAGCCTTTCAATTGACAAGGATTACATGTGTTTGTTGTATTCGACACCCAATTCACCTATTCCACTCCAGCCATTACCGCAAACCCGTCCTCCCTAATTAAAGTGCCACCAGCCTCCTGTGTTTAGCTAATTCATATGTGTTTTAAACGACAACTTGTCATCGATCCACATTTTAAAACATATATATATTTTTTATTTATTTAACTATGCCATGGTATTTATATGAGGGGATTGTTGTATTTTGTAAATTGTTTGTAATCGTACGATGCAAGGCTTCCCCTTGTCAAAGAGACTTTGGTCTCAACGGGACATCCTGCTGAAATAACGGGCCAATATAGACCATAAAATAGACTGCACTGTCGCTCTCTCTAAGCCATCTGTTTGTTGTCTCTGTGCCCTGACCTCTCCACCCTGACTGACTCTCTTCTCCTCCCGCAGGTGGTCAGTGAATCTACACAGCACCAGCAGGACATCATGTAAACAACAACAACAACAACAAAGAGCTTAAATTAGGGGGGTGATGTTTACATACCAAGATACGAGGGTTCCTTAGCTACCGTTTCTAAGCAAAGCCTAGTTTTAAAAGGTCTTCTTTTTTTTGAGAGGGAGTGAGTTATGAACACCTTATGAAGCGTTATAACCACCTTATGAAGGGTGATATCCGCCATAGGAATGTTTATAACTCATGAACTCCTACTAAAATCAGATGTACGATATGACCCATCACCGAAGGAGAAGAACATAAGAAGAAGACAATGTTAAGTTACAGAAATCAGAAGATGAGAACAAAGTGGAGTGAAAGTCAAGTTAGGCCCTGGCCAGAACAGAACACGCATGGCTAGAAGGGATCTCCAGAATGTCAAGAGTTGGATCTCTGTAGTGCACATTTGCACTTCTGTGTGTGGGTGGGTGGGTCTCTTTTGCTTCACAATGTTTCACAGTGGCCAATGATTTGAAATAAAGATATACTGTATCTTCAAAATTAGAATACAATTGATTCTATTCGTTGGTTATTTACCATTTCTGCACTTCATCTGAGACCGTTAGATTTTTCTATCAAGCTAGGGGTAACTTGATTAGTCAAGAATTAGCCATATTTTATTAAGTGGATTAAGATTGTATGTGCATCCCAAATGGCACCCTATTCCCTATTTAGTGCACTACTTTTAACTGGGACTAACAGGGCTATGGTCAAAAGTAGTGAACTAAAAAGGGAATATGGTGCCATTTGCAAAAGTAAAACAGGGATGGGGTTATTAATGAGCTACCCGTTCCTTGTTTCATTTGATGTCTCATTACAGTTTACAATAACGGATCCCAGTGTATTACAATGGAGTAATGAGGATTTAGCTAGTCTTCAAAACAGGAGGAGGTACTACTAGTCTTCATAATAACAGGAGGAGGTAATACTAGTCTTCAAAACAGGAGGAGGTAATACTAGTCTTCATAATAACAGGAGGTGGTAATACTAGTCTTCATAATAACAGGAGGTAATACTAGTCTTCATAATAACAGGAGGTGGTAATACTAGTCTTCATAATAACAGGAGGTAATACTAGTCTTCATAATAACAGGAGGTAATACTAGTCTTCATAATAACAGGAGGAGGTAATACTAGTCTTCATAATAACAGGAGGTAATACTAGTCTTCATAATAACAGGAGGTAATACTAGTCTTTATAATAACAGGAGGTGGTAATACTAGTCTTTATAATAACAGGAGGTAATACTAGTCTTCATAATAACAGGAGGTGGTAATACTAGTCTTCATAATAACAGGAGGTAATACTAGTCTTCATAATAACAGGAGGTAATACTAGTCTTTATAATAACAGGAGGTGGTAATACTAGTCTTCATAATAACAGGAGGAGGTAATACTAGTCTTCATAATAACAGGAGGAGGTAATACTAGTCTTCATAATAACAGGAGGTGGTAATACTAGTCTTCATAATAACAGGAGGAGGTAATACTAGTCTTCATAATAACAGGAGGAGGTAATACTAGTCTTCATAATAACAGGAGGTAATACTAGTCTTCATAATAACAGGAGGTAATACTAGTCTTCATAATAACAGGAGGTGGTAATACTAGTCTTCATAATAACAGGAGGAGGTAATACTAGTCTTCATAATAACAGGAGGAGGTAATACTAGTCTTCATAATAACAGGAGGAGGTAATACTAGTCTTCATAATAAAAGGAGGTGGTAATACTAGTGTTCATAATAACAGGAGGTAATACTAGTCTTCATAATAACAGGAGGAGGTAATACTACTCTTCATAATAACAGGAGGAGGTAATACTAGTCTTCATAATAACAGGAGGAGGTAATACTAGTCTTCATAATAAAATGAGGTGGTAATACTAGTCTTCATAATAACAGGAGGTGGTAATACTAGTCTTCATAATAACAGGAGGTGGTAATACTAGTCTTCATAATAACAGGAGGAGGTAATACTAGTCTTTATAATAACAGGAGGAGGTAATACTAGTCTTCATAATAACAGGAGGAGGTAATACTAGTCTTCATAATAACAGGAGGAGGTAATACTAGTCTTCATAATAACAGGAGGTAATACTAGTCTTCATAATAACAGGAGGTAATACTAGTCTTTATAATAACAGGAGGAGGTAATACTAGTCTTCAAAACAGGAGGAGGTAATACTAGTCTTCATAATAACAGGAGGAGGTAATACTAGTCTTCATAATAACAGGAGGTAATACTAGTCTTCATAATAACAGGAGGTAATACTAGTCTTTATAATAACAGGAGGTGGTAATACTAGTCTTTATAATAACAGGAGGTAATACTAGTCTTCATAATAACAGGAGGTGGTAATACTAGTCTTCATAATAACAGGAGGTAATACTAGTCTTCATAATAACAGGAGGTAATACTAGTCTTTATAATAACAGGAGGTGGTAATACTAGTCTTCATAATAACAGGAGGAGGTAATACTAGTCTTCATAATAACAGGAGGAGGTAATACTAGTCTTCATAATAACAGGAGGTGGTAATACTAGTCTTCATAATAACAGGAGGAGGTAATACTAGTCTTCATAATAACAGGAGGAGGTAATACTAGTCTTCATAATAACAGGAGGTAATACTAGTCTTCATAATAACAGGAGGTAATACTAGTCTTCATAATAACAGGAGGTGGTAATACTAGTCTTCATAATAAAAGGAGGTGGTAATACTAGTCTTCATAATAACAGGAGGAGGTAATACTAGTCTTCATAATAACAGGAGGTGGTAATACTAGTCTTCATAATAACAGGAGGTAATACTAGTCTTCATAATAACAGGAGGTGGTAATACTAGTCTTCATAATAACAGGTGGTAATACTAGTCTTCATAATAACAGGAGGTAATACTAGTCTTCAAAACAGGAGGAGGTAATACTAGTCTTCATAATAACAGGAGGAGGTAATACTAGTCTTCATAATAACAGGAGGTAATACTAGTCTTCATAATAACAGGAGGAGGTAATACTAGTCTTCATAATAACAGGAGGTAATACTAGTCTTCATAATAACAGGAGGTGGTAATACTAGTCTTCATAATAACAGGAGGTGGTAATACTAGTCTTCATAATAACAGGAGGAGGTAATACTAGTCTTCATAATAACAGGAGGAGGTAATACTAGTCTTCATAATAACAGGAGGAGGTAATACTAGTCTTTATAATAACAGGAGGTGGTAATACTAGTCTTCATAATAACAGGAGGAGGTAATACTAGTCTTCATAATAACAGGAGGAGGTAATACTAGTCTTCAAAACAGGAGGAGGTAATACTAGTCTTTATAATAACAGGAGGAGGTAATACTAGTCTTCAAAACAGGAGGAGGTAATACTAGTCTTCATAATAACAGGAGGAGGTAATACTAGTCTTCATAATAACAGGAGGAGGTAATACTAGTCTTCATAATAACAGGAGGTAATACTAGTCTTCATAATAACAGGAGGTGGTAATACTAGTCTTTATAATAACAGGAGGTGGTAATACTAGTCTTCATAATAACAGGAGGAGGTAATACTAGTCTTCATAATAAAAGGAGGTGGTAATACTAGTCTTCATAATAACAGGAGGTGGTAATACTAGTCTTCATAATAACAGGAGGTAATACTAGTCTTCATAATAACAGGAGGTGGTAATACTAGTCTTCATAATAACAGGAGGTAATACTAGTCTTCATAATAACAGGAGGTAATACTAGTCTTCATAATAACAGGAGGAGGTATACTAGTCTTCATAATAACAGGAGGAGGTAATACTAGTCTTCATAATAACAGGAGGAGGTAATACTAGTCTTCATAATAACAGGAGGAGGTAATACTAGTCTTCATAATAACAGGAGGTAATACTAGTCTTCATAATAACAGGAGGTGGTAATACTAGTCTTCATAATAACAGGAGGAGGTAATACTAGTCTTCATAATAACAGGAGGAGGTAATACTAGTCTTTATAATAACAGGAGGAGGTAATACTAGTCTTCATAATAACAGGAGGAGGTAATACTAGTCTTCATAATAACAGGAGGAGGTAATACTAGTCTTCATAATAACAGGAGGTAATACTAGTCTTCATAATAACAGGAGGTGGTAATACTAGTCTTCATAATAACAGGAGGAGGTAATACTAGTCTTCATAATAACAGGAGGAGGTAATACTAGTCTTCATAATAACAGGAGGAGGTAATACTAGTCTTTATAATAACAGGAGGAGGTAATACTAGTCTTCATAATAACAGGAGGAGGTAATACTACTCTTCATAATAACAGGAGGAGGTAATACTAGTCTTCATAATAACAGGAGGAGGTAATACTAGTCTTCATAATAACAGGAGGAGGTAATACTAGTCTTCATAATAAAAGGAGGTGGTAATACTAGTCTTCATAATAACAGGAGGTGGTAATACTAGTCTTCATAATAACAGGAGGTGGTAATACTAGTCTTCATAATAACAGGAGGTGGTAATACTAGTCTTCATAATAACAGGAGGAGGTAATACTAGTCTTCATAATAACAGGAGGAGGTAATACTAGTCTTCATAATAACAGGAGGAGGTAATACTAGTCTTCATAATAACAGGAGGAGGTAATACTAGTCTTCATAATAACAGGAGGAGGTAATACTAGTCTTCATAATAACAGGAGGAGGTAATACTAGTCTTCATAATAACAGGAGGTAATACTAGTCTTCATAATAACAGGAGGAGGTAATACTAGTCTTCATAATAACAGGAGGTGGTAATACTAGTCTTCATAATAACAGGAGGAGGTAATACTAGTCTTCATAATAACAGGAGGTAATACTAGTCTTCATAATAACAGGAGGAGGTAATACTAGTCTTCATAATAAAAGGAGGTGGTAATACTAGTGTTCATAATAACAGGAGGTAATACTAGTCTTCATAATAACAGGAGGAGGTAATACTAGTCTTCATAATAACAGGAGGAGGTAATACTAGTCTTCATAATAACAGGAGGTAATACTAGTCTTCATAATAACAGGAGGTAATACTAGTCTTCATAATAACAGGAGGAGGTAATACTAGTCTTCATAATAACAGGAGGTAATACTAGTCTTCATAATAACAGGAGGTGGTAATACTAGTCTTCATAATAACAGGAGGTAATACTAGTCTTCATAATAACAGGACGTAATACTAGTCTTCATAATAACAGGAGGTAATACTAGTCTTCATAATAACAGGAGGAGGTAATACTAGTCTTCATAATAACAGGACGTAATACTAGTCTTCATAATAACAGGAGGTAATACTAGTCCTCATAATAACAGGAGGAGGTAATACTAGTCCTCATAATAACAGGAGGAGGTAATACTAGTCTTCATAATAACAGGAGGTAATACTAGTCTTCATAATAACAGGAGGTAATACTAGTCTTCATAATAACAGGAGGTGGTAATACTAGTCTTTATAATAACAGGAGGAGGTAATACTTGTCTTCATAATAACAGGAGGTAATACTAGTCTTCATAATAACAGGAGGAGGTAATACTAGTCCTCATAATAACAGGAGGAGGTAATACTAGTCTTCATAATAACAGGAGGTAATACTAGTCTTCATAATAACAGGAGGTAATACTAGTCTTCATAATAACAGGAGGAGGTAATACTAGTCTTCATAATAACAGGAGGTGGTAATACTAGTCTTCATAATAACAGGAGGAGGTAATACTAGTCTTCATAATAACAGGAGGAGGTAATACTAGTCTTCATAATAAAAGGAGGTGGTAATACTAGTGTTCATAATAACAGGAGGTAATACTAGTCTTCATAATAACAGGAGGAGGTAATACTAGTCTTCATAATAACAGGAGGAGGTAATACTAGTCTTCATAATAACAGGTGGTAATACTAGTCTTCATAATAACAGGAGGTAATACTAGTCTTCATAATAACAGGAGGAGGTAATACTAGTCTTCATAATAACAGGAGGTAATACTAGTCTTCATAATAACAGGAGGTAATACTAGTCTTCATAATAACAGGAGGAGGTAATACTAGTCTTCATAATAACAGGAGGTAATACTAGTCTTCATAATAACAGGAGGTGGTAATACTAGTCTTCATAATAACAGGAGGTAATACTAGTCTTCATAATAACAGGACGTAATACTAGTCTTCATAATAACAGGAGGTAATACTAGTCTTCATAATAACAGGAGGTGGTAATACTAGTCTTCATAATAACAGGACGTAATACTAGTCTTCATAATAACAGGAGGTAATACTAGTCCTCATAATAACAGGAGGAGGTAATACTAGTCCTCATAATAACAGGAGGAGGTAATACTAGTCTTCATAATAACAGGAGGTAATACTAGTCTTCATAATAACAGGAGGTAATACTAGTCTTCATAATAACAGGAGGTGGTAATACTAGTCTTCATAATAACAGGAGGAGGTAATACTAGTCTTCATAATAACAGGAGGAGGTAATACTAGTCTTTATAATAACAGGAGGAGGTAATACTTGTCTTCATAATAACAGGAGGTAATACTAGTCTTCATAATAACAGGAGGAGGTAATACTAGTCCTCATAATAACAGGAGGAGGTAATACTAGTCTTCATAATAACAGGAGGTAATACTAGTCTTCATAATAACAGGAGGTAATACTAGTCTTCATAATAACAGGAGGAGGTAATACTAGTCTTCATAATAACAGGAGGTGGTAATACTAGTCTTCATAATAACAGGAGGAGGTAATACTAGTCTTCATAATAACAAGAGGAGGTAATACTAGTCTTCATAATAACAGGAGGTAATACTAGTCTTCATAATAACAGGAGGAGGTAATACTAGTCTTCATAATAACAGGAGGAGGTAATACTAGTCTTCATAATAACAGGAGGTAATACTAGTCTTCATAATAACAGGAGGTAATACTAGTCTTCATAATAACAGGAGGTGGTAATACTAGTCTTTATAATAACAGGAGGTGGTAATACTAGTCTTCATAATAACAGGAGGAGGTAATACTAGTCTTCATAATAACAGGAGGAGGTAATACTAGTCTTCATAATAACAGGAGGAGGTAATACTAGTCTTCATAATAACAGGAGGTAATACTAGTCTTTATAATAACAGGAGGAGGTAATACTAGTCTTCATAATAACAGGAGGAGGTAATACTAGTCTTCATAATAACAGGAGGAGGTAATACTAGTCTTCATAATAACAGGAGGTAATACTAGTCTTCATAATAACAGGAGGAGGTAATACTAGTCTTCATAATAGCAGGAGGAGGTAATACTAGTGTTCATAATAACAGGAGGAGGTAATACTAGTCTTCATAATAACAGGAGGTAATACTAGTCTTCATAATAACAGGAGGTAATACTAGTCTTCATAATAACAGGAGGAGGTATACTAGTCTTCATAATAACAGGAGGAGGTAATACTAGTCTTCATAATAACAGGAGGAGGTAATACTAGTCTTCATAATAACAGGAGGAGGTAATACTAGTCTTCATAATAACAGGAGGTAATACTAGTCTTCATAATAACAGGAGGTAATACTAGTCTTCATAATAACAGGAGGAGGTAATACTAGTCTTCATAATAACAGGAGGAGGTAATACTAGTCTTCATAATAACAGGAGGAGGTAATACTAGTCTTCATAATAACAGGAGGAGGTAATACTAGTCTTCATAATAACAGGAGGAGGTAATACTAGTCTTCATAATAACAGGAGGAGGTAATACTAGTCTTCATAATAACAGGAGGAGGTAATACTAGTCTTCATAATAACAGGAGGTAATACTAGTCTTCATAATAACAGGAGGTGGTAATACTAGTCTTCATAATAACAGGAGGTAATACTAGTCTTCATAATAACAGGAGGAGGTTATACTAGTCTTCATAATAACAGGAGGTAATACTAGTCTTCATAATAACAGGAGGAGGTAATACTAGTCTTCATAATAACAGGAGGAGGTAATACTAGTCTTCATAATAACAGGAGGTAATACTAGTCTTCATAATAACAGGAGGAGGTAATACTAGTCTTCATAATAACAGGAGGTAATACTAGTGTTCATAATAACAGGAGGAGGTAATACTAGTCTTCATAATAACAGGAGGAGGTAATACTAGTCTTCATAATAACAGGAGGTAATACTAGTCTTCATAATAACAGGAGGAGGTAATACTAGTCTTCATAATAACAGGAGGAGGTAATACTAGTCTTCATAATAACAGGAGGAGGTAATACTAGTCTTCATAATAACAGGAGGTGGTAATACTAGTCTTCATAATAACAGGAGGTAATACTAGTCTTCATAATAACAGGAGGAGGTAATACTAGTCTTCATAATAACAGGAGGAGGTAATACTAGTCTTCATAATAACAGGAGGAGGTAATACTAGTCTTCATAATAACAGGAGGTAATACTAGTCTTCATAATAACAGGAGGAGGTAATACTAGTCTTCATAATAACAGGAGGAGGTAATACTAGTCTTCATAATAACAGGAGGAGGTAATACTAGTCTTCATAATAACAGGAGGAGGTAATACTAGTCTTCATAATAACAGGAGGTAATACTAGTCTTCATAATTTCTCCCCACCTCCCTTCTCCATTCCCCTCTCTCTCCCCACCCAACTGTCTTTCCTGGGGGTTAGAAGCAGCTCCGTGTGACAGACAGTGATATCTCAACAACCTTTCCGTATCATGTCTGCTGTTGCTGTCTCTGTTCTCTGTCTGTGTGTCTCGATGCAGCGCTGCAGATCAGCACTGTTATGAATTGAGAGGTCTATTAGGATGATCAAGACCTTTAAGGCTCAGATACGGACTGATCTGGGACCAGTCTACGAGGGATCTGCTCGACAGAACACCGAACAAAGTCTGCAAAGAGAGACAGAGAGAGGGATACAGAGAGAGATTTTTTGTGGGTACTTTTTTTTCTTCTACAAACAATGCATGCAGGGCAGAATTAGGCCAATATCCAGTAATAATAAAAACTCGAAAAAGAGCAATTAAGCTACATTGCTGCCTGCCATAAGATGAGGGACAGTGTCTGACAGACCAACCAACCTGCACATGTCCTCTAATGTATGCTTAGTGTTACTGTTTAATGTGTGATTATTTTGACCCTTGGTTATTGTTGTTACTGTTGTCCCGTTGACAATTTAGATTCTTATTATTTTAATATCGTAAATATCCAAAGTAAGCTTTGGCAATATGTACATTGTTACGTCATGCCAATAAAGATAATTTAATTTAATTGAGAGACAGAGAGAGAGAGACAGTGAGACAGAGAGAGAGAGAGAGAGAGAGAGAGAGAGAGAGAGAGAGAGAGCCAGAGAGAGAGACAGAGAGCCAGAGACAGAGAGCCAGAGAGAGAGAGAGAGAGAGCTGTGCTGTAAAGATGGGGTCCTTCAAGAAGGATTTATAGTCAGTTTTAAGGAATTCAGAAAACTATGTGAGATCTGTCTCAGAGGCTGATGATACAGGAGGCTGGTGATACAGGATAGAAAATAGCATCTCCCCATCTAGAGGATCTGCACTAGTTTTTACCAGAGCCCTATGGCACCCTATTCCCTATATAGTACACTAGTTTTTACCAGAGCCCTATGGCACCCTATTCCCTATATAGTGCACTAGTTTTTACCAGAGCCCTATGGCACCCTATACCCTATATAGTGCACTAGTTTTTACCAGAGCCCTATGGCACCCTATTCCCTATATAGTGCACTAGTTTTTACCAGAGCCCTATGGCACCCTATTCCTTATATAGTGCACTAGTTTTGGACAGAGGAACTCAATGTCGGTCTTCTAGGCAGAGTTCCTCTGTCCAGTGTCTATGTTCTTTTGCCCATCTTTTATTTTTATTGGCCAGTCTGAGATAGTGGCTTTTTCTTCGCAACTCTGCCTAGAAGGCCAGCATCCCGGAGTCGCCTCTTCACTGTTGACGTTGAGACTGGTGTTTTGTGGGTACTGTTTAATGAAGCTGCCAGGTGAGGACACTCTAATGTACACTCCTCTTGCCACTCCTCTTTCTAGTCTGGTTAGGGCCAGTTTGCTCTGTTCTGGGAGAAGTCCACAGCGTTGTACGAGATCTGGTTAGAGCCAGTTTGCTCTGTTCTGGGAGAAGTCCACAGCGTTGTACGAGATCTGGTTAGAGCCAGTTTGCTCTGTTCTGGGAGAAGTCCACAGCGTTGTACGAGATCTGGTTAGAGCCAGTTTGCTCTGTTCTGGGAGAAGTCCACAGCGTTGTACGAGATCTGGTTAGAGCCAGTTTGCTCTGTTCTGGGAGAAGTCCACAGCGTTGTACGAGATCTTCTGTTTTTTGGCATTTTTACGCATGGATATCCTTCATTTCTCAGAACAGGAATAGACTTGTAACGAGTGCGCTGGGAGTCGGGAAGCAAGATCTGGGATACATTACAGTACGAACATGACATTACATTACATTACATACATACATACGGTAGAGTACAGTAGAGTACATTACATTACATACATACATTACATATAGTACATTATATACATTACATACATACATAACATACAGTAAAGTACATACATTACATACAGTACATACACTACAGTACATACATTATATTACATACATTACATACAGTAAAGCACATAAATTACATTACATTACATACAGTACATTACCTTACATACATTACATACAGTAAAGTACATACAGTAAAGTACATACATTACAGTACATACATACATTACAGTACATACATTACATACAGTACATTACATTACATACAGTACATAACATTCATTACATTACATACAGTACATTACATTACATTACATACAGTACATTACAAACATTACATTACATACAGTGGGGAAAAAAAGTATTTAGTCAGCCACCAATTGTGCAAGTTCTCTCACTTAAAAAGATGAGAGAGGCCTGTAATTTTCATCATAGGTACACTTCAACTATGACAGACAAAATGAGGAAAAAAAATCCAGAAAATCACATTGTAGGATTTTTTATGAATTTATTTGCAAATTACGGTTGGAAAATAAGTATTTGGTCAATAACAAAGTTTATCTCAATACTTTGTTATATACCCTTTGTTGGCAATGACAGAGGTCAAACGTTTTCTGTAAGTCTTCACAAGGTTTTCACACTCTGTTGCTGGTATTTTGGCCCATTCCTCCATGCAGATCTCCTCTAGAGCAGTGATGTTTTGGGGCTGTCGCTGGGCAACACGGACTTTCAACTCCCTCCAAAGATTTTCTATGGGGTTGAGATCTGGAGACTGGCTAGGCCACTCCAGGACCTTGAAATGCTTCTTACGAAGCCACTCCTTCGTTGCCAGGCGGTGTGTTTGGGATCATTGTCATGCTGAAAGACCCAGCCACGTTTCATCTTCAATGCCCTTGCTGATGGAAGGAGGTTTTCACTCAAAATCTCACGATACATGGCCCCATTCATTCTTTCCTTTACACGGATCAGTCGTCCTGGTCCCTTTGCAGAAAAACAGCCCCAAAGCATGATGTTTCCACCCCCATGCTTCACAGTAGGTATGGTGTTCTTTGGATGCAACTCAGCATTCTTTGTCCTCCAAACACGCATTTAGTTGAGTTTTTACCAAAAAGTTATATTTTGGTTTCATCTGACATTCTCCCAATCCTCATCTGGATCATCCAAATGCTCTCTAGCAAACTTTAGACTTGCCTGAACATGTACTGGCTTAAGCAGGGGACACGTCTGGCACTGCAGGATTTGAGTCCCTGGCGGCGTAGTGTGTTACTGATGGTAGGCTTTGTTACTTTGGTCCCAGCTCTCTGCAGGTCATTCACTAGGTCCCCGTGTGGTTCTGGGATTTTTGCTCACCGTTCTTGTGATCATTTTGACCCCACGGGTGAGATCTTGCGTGGAGCCCCAGATCAAGGAAGATTATCAGTGGTCTTGTATGTCTTCCATTTCCTAATAATTGCTCCCACAGTTGATTTCTTCAAACCAAGCTGCTTACCTATTGCAGATTCAGTCTTCCCAACCTGGTGCAGGTCTACAATTTTGTTTCTGGTGTCCTTTGACAGCTCTTTGGTCTTGGCCATAGTGGCGTTTGGAGTGTGACTGTTTGAGGTTGTGGACAGGTGTCTTTTATACTGATAACAAGTTCAAACAGGTGCCATTAATACAGGTAATGAGTGGAGGACAGAGGAGCCTCTTAAAGAAGAAGTTACAGGTCTGTGAGAGCCAGAAATCTTGCTTGTTTGTATGTGACCAAATGCTTATTTTCCACCATGATTTGCAAATAAATTCATAAAAAATCCTACAATGTGATTTTCCTACAATGTGACAGTACATTACAAACATTACATTACATACATTACAGTACATTACATTATATACAGTACATTACATACAGTACATTACATTACATAAATTACATTACATACAGTACGTTACATTACATAAATTACATTACATACAGAACGTTACATTACATTACATACATTAAATTACATACAGTACATTACATACATTGCATACATTACAGTACATACAGTACATTACATACATTACATTACATACAGTAAAGTACATACATTACAGTACAGTACATACATTACAGTACAGTACAGTACATACAGTACATTACATTACATACAGTACATAACATTCATTACATTACATACAGTACATTACATTACATACAGTACATAACATTCATTACATTACATACAGTACATTACATTACATACAGTACATTAAACATTACATGACATACATTACAGTACATTACATTACATTATATACAGTACATTACATACAGTACATTACATTACATAAATTACATTACATACAGTACGTTACATTACATACATTACATACAGTACGTTACATTACATACATTACATTACATACAGTACATTACTTTACATACATTGCATACATTACAGTACATACAGTACATTACATACATTACATTACATACATTACATAACATACATTACGTACAGTACATTACATTACATACAGTACATTACAAACATTTCATACATTACAGTAATACAGTATATTACATACATTACATACAGTACATTACCTTACATACATTACATACATACAGTACATTACATACAGTACATTACATACAGTACATTACATACAGTAAATACATTACATAACATACATTACATACAGTACTTTACATACATTTCATACATTACAGTAATACAGTACATTACATACATAACATACATTACATACATACAGTACATTACATACAGTACATTACCTTACATACAGTACATTACATACAGTACATTACTTTACATACATTACATACATTACAGTACATTACATAAGGTACATACAGTACATTACATACAGTACATTACATACAGTACATTACATACATTACATACAGTACATTACATTACATACATTTCATACATTACAGTAATACAGTACATTACATACATTAAATTACATACACTACATTATCTTACATACATTACATTACTTTACATACATTACATACAATATATTACATTACATACAGTACATGACATTACATACATTGCATACATTACATGACATTACATTACATACATTACATTACATACAGTAAAGTACAT
Source organism: Brachymystax lenok tsinlingensis (assembly GCA_030435695.1). Lineage (NCBI taxonomy): Eukaryota > Metazoa > Chordata > Actinopteri > Salmoniformes > Salmonidae > Brachymystax > Brachymystax lenok. Next base: position 4,831,890 of record CM059785.1, read on the forward strand.
AAGATACATTACATACAGTACATTACATAACAAACATTACATTACATACATTACATACAGTACATTACCTTAAATAACATACATTACAGTACATACATTACATACAGTACATTACCTTAAATAACATACATTACAGTACATACATTACATACAGTATATTACCGTAAATAACATACATTACAGTACATACATTACATACAGTATATTACCGTAAATAACATACATTACAGTACATACATTACATACAGTACATTACCTTAAATAACATACATTACAGTACATACATTACATACAGTACATTACCTTAAATAACATACATTATAGTACATACATTACATACAGTATATTACCGTAAATAACATACATTATAGTACATACATTACATACAGTATATTACCTTAAATAACATACATTATAGTACATACATTACATACAGTACATTACTCTTAAATAACATACATTATAGTACATACATTACATACAGTACATTACTCTTAAATAACATACATTACAGTACATACATTACATACAGTATATTACCTTAAATAACATACATTATAGTACATACATTACATACAGTACATTACTCTTAAATAACATACATTACAGTACATACATTACATACAGTATATTACTGTAGAATAACATACATTACAGTACATACATTACATACAGTATATTACCTTAAATAACATACATTACAGTACATACATTACATACAGTACATTACCTTAAATAACATACATTACAGTACATACATTACATACAGTACATTACCTTAAATAACATACATTACAGTACATACATTACATACAGTATATTACCTTAAATAACATACATTACAGTACATACATTACATACAGTATATTACCTTAAATAACATACATTACAGTACATACATTACATACAGTACATTACCTTAAATAACATACATTACAGTACATACATTACATACAGTACATTACCTTAAATAACATACATTACAGTACATACATTACATACAGTATATTACCTTAAATAACATACATTACAGTACATACATTACATACAGTATATTACTCTTAAATAACATACATTACAGTACATACATTACATACAGTACATTACCTTAAATAACATACATTACAGTACATACATTACATACAGTATATTACCTTAAATAACATACATTACAGTACATACATTACATACAGTATATTACCTTAAATAACATACATTACAGTACATACATTACATACAGTACATTACCTTAAATAACATACATTACAGTACATACATTACATACAGTATATTACCTTAAATAACATACATTACAGTACATACATTACATACAGTATATTACCGTAAATAACATACATTACAGTACATACATTACATACAGTATATTACCTTAAATAACATACATTACAGTACATACATTACCTTAAATAACATACATTACAGTACATACATTACATACAGTATATTACCTTAAATAACATACATTACAGTACATACATTACATACAGTACATTACCTTAAATAACATACATTACAGTACATACACTACCTTACCTTAAATACATTACATTACATACCAAACATACATTACCTTACACACATTACATAACATAGAATTCATTACATACATTACATGACATACATTACATATATTACAGTACATACATTACATTACAGTATATTACATACGATACATTACAGTACAGTACATTACATACATTACATGACATACATTACATATATTACAGTACATACATTACATTACAGTATATTACATACGATACATTACAGTACAGTACATTACATACATTACAGTACATACATTACATACATTACATAACATAGTTCTTTACATACATTACTTTACATACATGACATACATTACAGTACATACATTACATACATTACATAACATAGTTCTTTACATACATTACTTTACATACATTACATATATTACAGTATACCTTACATTACATACATTACATTACAGTACATACATTACATAACATTACATTACATTACATAGAGTTCTTTACATACATTGCATTACATATATTACAGTACATACATTACATTAAATACATTACATACATTACATTACATACATTACATATATTACAGTACATACATTACATACATTACATACAGTGAGATAAAAAAGTATTTCATCCCCTGCTGATTTTGTACCTTTGCCCACTGACAAAGAAATGATCAGTCTATAATTTTAATGGTAGGTTTATTTGAACAGTGAGAGACAGAATAACAACAAGAAAATCCAGAAAAACAGATTTGCATTTTAATGAGGGAAATAAGTATTTGACCCCTCTGCAAAACATGACAGCACTTGGTGGCAAAACCCTTGTTGGCAATCACAGAGGTCACACGTTTCTTGTAGTTGGCAATCCGGGTTTGCACACCTCAGGAGGGATTTTATCCCACTACTCTTTGCAGATCTTCTCCAAGTCATTAAGGTTTCAAGGCTGACGTTTGGCAACTCGAACCTTCAGCTCCCTCCACAGATTTTCTATGGGATTAAGGTCTGGAGACTGGCTAGGCCACTCCAGGACCTTAATGTGCTTCTTCTTGAGCCACTCCTTTGTTGCCTTGGCCGTGTGGTTTGGGTCATTGTCATGCTGGAATACCCATCCACGACCCATTTTCAATGCCCTGGCTGAGGGAAGGAGGTTCTCACCCAAGATTTGACGGTACATGGCCCCGTCCATCGTCCCTTTGATGCGGTGAAGTTGTCCTGTCCCCTTAGCAGAAAAACACCCCCAAAGCATAATGTTTCCACCTCCATGTTTGACGGTGGGGATGGGGTTCTTGGGGGTCATAGGCAGCATTCCTCATCCTCCAAACACGGCGTCGAGTTGAGTTGATGCCAAACATTACATACACTACCTTACCTTACATACATTACATTACATACATTACATACATTACATAACAAACATACATTACATACATTACATTACATACATTACATAACATACATTACATACATTACATTACATACATTACATAACATACATTACATACATTACATTACATATATTATATTATATATACATTATATATATTATATTATATATATTATATTATATATATATTATATATATTATATATATTATATAATAAATATATATTATATATATTATATTATATATATTATATAATATATATTATATATATTATATTATATATATTATATAATATATATTATATATATTATATTATATACATTATATTATATATATTATATATATTATATTATATATATTATATTATATATATTATATTATATATATTATATTATATATATTATATATATTTATATTATATATATTATATAATATATATTATATATATTATATTATATATATTATATAATATATATTATATATATTATATTATATATATTATATATATTATATTATATATATTATATATATTATATTATATATATTATATTACATATATTATATTATATACATTATATATATTATATTACATATATTATATATATTATATTATATATATTATATAATAAATATACATTACTTTGTATATATTATATTATATACATTATTTACATTATATAATAAATATATATTATATATATTATATAATAAATATATATTATATTACATATATTATATAATAAATATATATTATATTATATATACATGATATGATATGACATTATATGTATTATATATATTATATTATAATACATTATATGATATTGTATAGATTCTATATATGATATTACATACATTATATTATATATATGATATGCTATTACATACATTATATTACATACATTACATAACAAACATACATTACATTACATACATTACATAACATACATTACATTACATACATTACATTACATACATGACATTACATACATTACATTCATTACATACATTACATGACATTGCATAGATTACATATATGACATTACATACATTACATTACATATATGACATGCCATTACATACATTACATTACATATATGACATGCCATTACATACATTACATTACATATATGACATGACATTACATACATTACATTACATGCATTAGAATACATTACATTACATACACGGTCTCTCACATTATAATACACATCCCCTGCAGGCATGGCCTCTCACATTACATATTTGCATACAAGACATGCATAAAGGATGCTTGAATATATTAAAGTCGTTACTGTAGAAGATGTAGTTACTGTAAATTACTATATATCATGTTGTTACTGTAGGATATGTAGTTACTGTAAATGACTGTTTACATCCATGTCGTTACTGTAGAATATGTAGTTACTGTAAATTACTATATATATATATATATATTTATGTTGTTACTGTAGAATATGTAGTTAAGGTAAATTACTATATATATTCATGTTGTTACTGTAGGATATGTAGTTACTGTCAATTACTATATATATTCATGTTGTTACTGTAGAATATGTAGTTAAGGTAAATTACTATATATATTCATGTTGTTACTGTAGAATATGTAGTTACTGTAAATTACTATATATATTCATGTTGTTACTGTAGAATATGTAGTTACTGTCAATTACTATATATATTCATGTTGTTACTGTAGAATATGCAGTTACTGTAAATTACTATATATATATATATTCATGTTGTTACTGTAGAATATGTAGTTAAGGTAAATTACTATATATATTCATGTTGTTACTGTAGGATATGTAGTTACTGTCAATTACTATATATATTCATGTTGTTACTGTAGAATATGCAGTTACTGTAAATTACTATATATATTCATGTTGTTACTGTAGAATATGTAGTTACTGTAAATTACTCTCTCACACTGTTTACAATCCTCTGAGCACAGTGTTCCTATCCAGCTCGGAATTTTCTATATAGTTTTAGTGGATTTGGTAGATTTTTTGTGGTCTCAAACCATATTTGCGGTGTGGATATTCGGTCGCGACTGAGACAACCCGGTTCAATTTGGGTCCAGAGGCAAAACCAGCAGAGGGCCACTGATCTAATGTACACAAGCCTTGATGACTGTAGAGTATGTGCAGTAGCTACTGTAGGCAATTGAAATAATAGATGTCAACAAAACAAACTGCAGTAATAAATAGCGTAGTCAGCAACTTTGGAATCACAATGTTTATCATATCCAGGTTCATACAAATACATGCTCAATAATAATTACAATATTAATAATGAAGCTACATGGCTCAGGTCTTCTGTTTAATGCCCTCTTTACACACGACAGAATAATGCTTTCAAGGTCCAGTGCAGTCAGAGACGTGATTTTCCTGTGTTTTATATATATTTACGCACTATGGAGGTTGGAATGCTACTGTGAGTTATTTTTTTTAATGATGATAAGACCCCTTTCAGCGTAGGAGCTGTTTGAAGAGATCGCCTCAAACATCTGACTGTTTTTTTTGGGGATGGATGGAGTTTTTGGCCCGCCTGGTGACATCGCCAGGCGGTAAATGAGTTAATAGACCAATTAGAAAGAGAGTTCCAAACGTCTCTGCCAATAACAGCTCGTTTTCAGTTGTCCCCTCCCCACTCAGACCACTCCCAGAGAAAATTCTTGCTTGAGAAATTGCTCTTTGCTAAGAAGCTATTTTTGTTTCATTTCGTACCTTTTTTGATTGAAAACAATCCCAGTGAGTAAGGTACTTATCAGAAATGTTTTGATATTGAGATACAAAATGTATGCATCGGACTTTTAACTCATGCATTTGCATCCCAAATGGCACCCTATTCCCTTTATATAGTGCACTACTTTTGACCAGAGCTGGCACCCTATTCCCTATATAGTGCACTACTTTTGACCAGGGTCTTATGGTCCCAATGGACCCTTATCAAAAGTAGTGCACTTATGGGGGCCCCCGGTCAAAAGTAGTGCCCTATATAGGGAATAGTGTATCATTTGAAAATCAGCCGTGGAAACCCACAGCTGACAGTCAGTCCGTAAGGAGAAAAGTACAACACATATAATCATGTCGACCTTAGCTAATAAAGAGCAGCGGCGCTGCACAGCCAGACATTTTCCCAGAACTTTAGCGGAGAGTGCAATTCATGGTAAATGTCCCGCGTAAATTCCCTTTTCACAATCTGTTGTAGTATGCTGCGCTACGACGCTCCTTGAATCACGGTCAACATACAGTATGTAATTAAAACTTAGAAAAGGATAGAGCAGAGCATTTAAAATCAATTAAACTACTAATTATGACAATAATTAACAAGAACACACAACATAATATATATATACACACACACACACAACATTCAAAAAAGATGTACAGGTATTTACAAAGACATTAAAAGTATTTTGACTGACAAGTCACTTAACAGGAAGAGAACACTGTTCGAAGCCCTCAAGCCCTTTTTCACTATGTAACAAAAACAGAAAGAAGGATAGAGAATCATTTAACACCCCTTGTCTGGTCCTTCACTCATAGCGCTGTGTTCACCCTCAACACAGAGAGTAAGTCAAGTTCAGGATTCTTTCTCCTGACACGGGAAGGAAAAACAGAGAGCGGCTCCATTGAACCCTGCCCCAAAACATCTATCGACGTCTGCCCCTTTAATATGTACAACATATTAGTAATATTTGTAATAAAAACACACACGGCGTCCTGTGTGGATCAGCGCACAGAGCATGGGTTTGATTCCAGCCGGGGGCCACCTATACGTAGATGGGTTTGATTCCCGCCGGGGGCCACCTATACGTAGATGGGTTTGATTCCCGCCGGGGGCCACCTATACGTAGAATGTATACACGCTTTAACGATTGGGATAAAAGCGTCTGGTAAATGGCATATAAAACAAACTCTCAAAACAACACACACAAGGACGATGGATCCCTGTTCAGAAATGGATGAATCTTCAGAAATAATCCCCAGTACGCTTCCAGGCCTGTACTATATACCGTAAGTCAATCTTTGTTAATACAGATCCAAGTATTCAATAGTGCTCTCACATGACGTACATACAATCTTCTCTTTGTCAGCTCCTGTATGCATTCAGTCACATCTTACTAACCACCAACACAAAGATATACCATTTCACACTCGACCACAGGAAAGAAGTGTTGAGGGAAAGCTTTCAGTACAGTCACGTCGACGTTGAAATGAGCCCCCTTCATGTAGGAGTTTAAATGAGCCCCCTTCATGTAGGAGTTTAAATGAGCCCCCTTCATGTGCTGTACCTGATATAGCACTACACCTGAGACAGAGGGATCCATTATCACGTGCTCTATAATATCCCCACCTGGACTATCACAGTCCTTGTTTTCCATCACAGTCCAAAATGTGTCTAATGGACTTGTGATGTTATCTTCGTATTGTACTGCAGTTTGGTGGACTGTAGGGGGTAAATGCATTACAAAGACATGAAAAGGGGGAGAGGAGAGGAGAACGGGAGAGGGGGAGCAGGAGGAGAGGAGAACGGGAGAGGGGGAGAAGGGGGAGGAGAGGAGAAGGGGGAGGAGAGGAGAAGGGGAGAGGAGAGAAATAGCAGGGGATGTGTACTCCATCTCCCCCACAAGGCCAGTAAAGGCAACATCGAAGCCATAGCAGGTTTCTTTGAATAATACAGTAGATTTAAAAGTAACATCTCTTGGCCATGTGTAAGATGACTAGGTTAAAGAGACTTAGTGCTGGCTAATAATGGACCGTGGGTAGAAGACACACAAACACACAGTACAATGATCTTAGACACACTAACACTAGCCCAATTATCACAGTAGGAGGAAATGGTTTTTCAACTGTAGTGACATATTTCCAGGGAAGTTGATGTCTTACTGGTACAGGTATTGACATAAACGTTCAGGGAAATCGGAACGCTCCAAAAAACAGATGAGACGTAGGAACCACAGCAGGGTTTTATATGTTCCACAGCCCATGTAAACCACAGACTAAGGACAGAACGGAGGAGAGGACAGAACGGAGGAGAGGACAGAACGGCAGAGAGGACAGAACGGCAGAGAGGACAGAACGGAGGAGAGGACAGAACGGAAGAGAGGACAGAACGGCAGAGAGGACAGAACGGCGGGGAGGACAGAACGGAAGGGAGGACAGAACGGAAGGGAGGACAGAACGGAGGGGAGGACAGAACGGAAGGGAGGACAGAACGGAGGAGAGGACAGAACGGAGGAGAGGACAGAACGGAAGGGAGGACAGAACGGAGGAGAGGACAGAACGGAAGAGAGGACAGAACGGAAGAGAGGACAGAACGGCAGAGAGGACAGAACGGCAGAGAGGACAGAACGGAAGAGAGGACAGAACGGCAGAGAGGACAGAGCGGAAGACATCAAAAGCCTTTCACTTCTATATCCCCCTCAGAATAAGTCAGTCCAGGGTTCAAAAGTCAATCTCAGTCTGGACACTGATTGCTTCAGGGTGAAAGACAAGGGGGAAAGGTGACATCAACTTCTATATCCACCTCAGAATACATTAGTCCAGAGATTAACATTCAATCTGGACACTGGAGACCTTCACTGGACAAGGAAAAGGACAAACAGTACCACTCCAAACCAGTAGGAGCATTGTCATTATCACAGGATAAAAAAGTATCGTCAATGTCACACCCGTACAGCCGGCCCATTGGGGGCGGTCAGGGGTACTTGAGATCCACAGTCGTAGTCTCGGTCAGCCATGTGGTGCCTGGCGATGGGCCTGCCGTGGTGAGGGTACCCCCGTCTGTCCACCTGTCTGTCCCGGAAACTAGAGATGTAACTCTGAGGAGGGAGGGGGAGGGAGAAGGAGAGGGTAGAGAGAGAACGATTACTCCAGATGTCCAGAGACAACAGACACAAGGGCCCCATAGTAGTGCACTACAAATCTTTGGCCAAGGGATCTGTGGGATATGTTAAGAGGATGTAATAGAATACAATACAATGAACGGCTATCTCTGATGTGTCTAGGTGGTTTAATACATCATCCACAGCAGAATTATTAACTTGACCATGTTTAAAGAGATATTCAATGCCTGATTTGTTATTGTTACCCATCTACCAATCACTGCCCTTCTTTATGAGGCTTTTGAAAAGCTTCCTGGTCTTTGTAGTTGAATCTGTGCTTGAAATGTAATACTTGATGAGGGATCTTCCAGATGCTGTCCTGAATGTATGGGGGGGGGACGGAGGAAAGGGCTAGTCATTCACACAAAGTGAGTCCATGTAACTTATTATGCGACTTGTTAAGACAAATTTGACCCCTGAACTAATGTAGGCTTGCCTAAACAAAGGGTCTGGACACTTATGCAATGACTATATTTTAGTTGTACATTTTCTATTTATAAAAAAAAAAAAAAAAAAAAAAAAAAAAGAATAATCTTCCACTTTGACATTATAGAGTATTTTGTGTAGATTGTTCAGAAAATATAAATAAATTTAATCCATCTTTGTAACACAATAAAACTTGAATAAATCCAAGGGGTCTGAGACACCGTACACACTCCACTGCTTTGATTGGTGTATCCAAATGTGTCTATCCAGATAATTAAAAAAATACACCCACAAAAAGAAACAAATATTTTACATTTCATTTGTGGCGTGCATAATCATAAACCAAGTCATTGTAGCCTTATCATTTTACTTCCCCGGTGATAACCATGACAACCGGCTGACTTGGCTCTGCCTGCACAGCAGCCTACCTCTACCAAAAGGTTGAACCACCGTGTCCATTACAATGTAGAAAGAATATCATATCAGCTACTATCTTTCAATAGTTATCCATATTACCGGAGATTCATCCTTATTCTTTCTAACGAATCACAATAGATAGCGCAGTAAAAAGACAGTCCAGTGGGATGCAGCCCGTACGCATTGAGAGAAAGAAAGAGGGTCTTACAGGAGACAGCACGTCTCCATCGAAGCGTCGAATGGGGTTTGGTTTCCTGTGGTAGGTGATAGGCTCAGGGAGGAGGGGTTTGTTGTTGGTGGTGGTGGTGGTGGTGGTGGCGGCGGAAGGAGGAGGGTAGGTAGGTGGAGGAGGGCGGTGGTACTGCTGATGCTCCGGCTGCTTCTGCTGTTGTTGTTGCTTCTGTCTCTTCTTCTTCTTCTTCTTCCTCACTTCTTTCTGCATCCTCTCTTCCTTCTGGTGGATCCTCATCAACTGGATTCTCCGCTGCTGTCGACTGAGAACCACTGGAGAGAGAGCAGGAGAGGACGAGAGAAAAGAGGTGGAGGGAGAGGACGAGAGAAGAGGGGGAGGGAGAGAGAAGGAAGAGGACGAGAGAAAAGAGGGGGAGGGAAAAAGATAGAGTGAGAAGGAGAAGGGGAGACAGAGGGAGGGAGAGGGATAGGATGAGAGACATTGAGAAAAAAACCAAGGAGAGAAAGAGAAAGAGAACGAGCCTGCTCCAAACATTGTCATCAATGCCCTCTTTCAAACAACTACACACAGCATGGGGGATTCCAAAAAAGAATCCTAAAATGTGTTAACACTCCACCATGCAGGCAGTAGGACTAATAACCCTGTTCCCTGTTCATTACCAGCAGCAGCAGGACATTAATAATACTGTTCCCTGTTCATTACCAGCAGCAGGACTAATAATACTGTTCCCTGTTCATTACCAGCAGCAGGACTAATAATACTGTTCCCTGTTCATTACCAGCAGCAGGACTAATAATACTGTTCCCTGTTCATTACCAGCAGCAGGACTAATAATACTGTTCCCTGTTCATTACCAGCAGCAGGACTAATAATACTGTTCCCTGTTCATTACCAGCAGCAGGACTAATAACACTGTTCCCTGTTCATTACCAGCAGCAGGACTAATAATACTGTTCCTGTTCATTACCAGCAGCAGGACTAATAATACTGTTCCCTGTTCATTACCAGCAGCAGGACTAATAATACTGTTCCCTGTTCATTACCAGCAGCAGGACTAATAACACTGTTCCCTGTTCATTACCAGCAGCAGGACTAATAACACTGTTCCCTGTTCATTACCAGCAGCAGGACTAATAATACTGTTCCCTGTTCATTATTAGCAGCAGGACTAATAACACTGTTCCCTGTTCATTATCAGCAGCAGGACTAATAATACTGTTCCCTGTTCATTACCATCAGCAGCAGGACTAATAATACTGTTCCCTGTTCATTACCAGCAGCAGGACTAATAATACTGTTCCCTGTTCATTACCAGCAGCAGGACTAATAATACTGTTCCCTGTTCATTACCAGCAGTAGGACTAATAATACTATTCCCTGTTCATTAACAGCAGCAGTAGCAGGATCATTTGTGTCATATCTGGGGATTTCTTTTTTTGTGTGCCTAGGCAGCATCTGGGCACATCCAGTCAGAGATGTAGAGGCAACACCTGTCAGTATATCCACTTAATGGATTTCCCCTCTCGCCCCTCCTTGCCCCTGTCTCTCTTTTCTTCTCTCTGCCCCCCCCGACCCTCTCTCTGCCCCCTCACCAACTCTTATCCTCCTCGCGGCCCCCCCTATCCACTCCCTGCCCATTCTTGTCCTCCTCGCTGCCCCCTACCCTCTCTCTGCCTCCCGCCATCCTCTCCGTCCCCACTCACCCTCTCACCTCTCGCTCACCCCCCCATGTCTTTCCTATCCCCTGACACCATTCAAGCCCAGTAATCAAAAGCTTTTAACCCAGGGAGACTAGGGAGCAGGGGTAGGGGTAGGGGTGGCTGTTACCAGGCTGTTACTATGACAACCACCGGATCAGAACCACACCACCACCACCGAAGCTTCTTTGCCTCCCTTTTTTGTTTTTTTGTTGCTTTTGATCACAAGCCATCACATTTTTTTCACAGCTTTATCACATTAGATGTGTGACTTCTTGTTAAAAGCATCATTATATGGTAAAACCTCTGGTTCTCTGAAACCGCTGATTCTGTGGTGGTATATAGCCTACCTCCTACCACACTATAAGCCGGTTAGAACCTGATGAAAGGGATATTTCTAAAATGTTAAACATCATAACCCCCCCGAATATCAACATACACTACGTGACCAAAAGTAGGTGGACATCTGCATGTCAAACATCTCATTCCAAAATCATGGTCATTAATATAGAGTTGGTTCCCCCCTTTGCTGCTATAAACAGCCTCCACTCTTCTGGGAAGGCTTTCCACTAGATGTTGGAACATTGCTGCTATAACAGCCTCCACTCTTCTGGGAAGGCTTTCCACTAGATGTTGGAACATTGCTGCTATAACAGCCTCCACTCTTCTGGGAAGGCTTTCCACTAGATGTTGGAACATTGCTGCTATAACAGCCTCCACTCTTCTGGGAAGGCTTTCCACTAGATGTTGGAACATTGCTGCTATAACAGCCTCCACTCTTCTGGGAAGGCTTTCCACTAGATGTTGGAACATTGCTGCTATAACAGCCTCCACTCTTCTGGGAAGGCTTTCCACTAGATGTTGGAACATTGCTGCTATAACAGCCTCCACTCTTCTGGGAAGGCTTTCCACTAGATGTTGGAACATTGCTGCTATAACAGCCTCCACTCTTCTGGGAAGGCTTTCCACTAGATGTTGAAACATTGCTGCTATAACAGCCTCCACTCTTCTGGGAAGGCTTTCCACTAGATGTTGAAACATTGCTGCTATAACAGCCTCCACTCTTCTGGGAAGGCTTTCCACTAGATGTTGAAACATTGCTGCAGGGGACTTGTTTCCATTCAGTCCCAAGAGCATTAGTGAGGTCGGGCACTGATGTTGGGCGATTAGGCCTGGCTCACAGTCGGCGTTCCATTTCATCCCAAAGGTGTTCGATGGGGTTCTTCCACACCGACCTCGACAAACCATTTCTGTATGGTACTCGCTTTGTGCACGGGGGCATTGTCATGACGAAAAAGGAAAGGCCTTCCCCAAACTGTTGCCACATATTTGGAAGCACAGTCTAGAATTTAATTGTGTGCTGTAACTTTCAGATTTCCCTTCACTGGAACTAAGGGGCCCAAACCATGAAAAACAGCCACAGACCATTATTCCTACACCAAACTTTACAGTTGGCACTATGCATTCGGGCAGGTAGTGTACTCCTGGCATCCACCAAACCCAGATTTGTCCGTCAGACTGCCAGATAGTGAAGTGTGATTTATCACTCAAGAGAACGCGTTTCCACTGCACCAGAGTCCAATGGCGGCGAGTTTTACACCACTCCAGCCGAGGATTGGCATCGCGCATGGGGATCTTAGGCTTGTCGGCCAGCGGCTGCTCGGCCATGGAAACCCATTTCATGAAGCTCCTGACCAACAGTTCTTGTGCTGACGTTGCTTCCAGCGGCCGTTTGGAACTCTGTAGTGAGTGTTGCAAACGAGGACAGACGATTTTTTACGAGCTTCAGCACTTGGCTGTCCCGTTCTGTGATCTTGTGTGGCCTACGACTTCGCGGCTGAGACGTTTTTTTGCTCCTAGACGGAAAAGTGGCATCCTACGACGGTGTCACGTTTAAAAAGCCACTGAGCTCTTCAGTAAGGCCTTTCTACTGTCAATGTTTCTCTGCGGAGATTGCATGGCAGTGTGCTCTGTTTTACACAACTGTCAGCAACGGGTGTGGCTGAAAAAGCCGAATCCACTAATTTGAAGGGGTGTCCACATACTTTTGTATATAGTGCATGTGAAAACGGGGCTAAGTTTATGTTTGTAGTTGAAAAGGTTAAGATGAAGATGTGGTTAAAATCACACAATGAAAAGCTCATCATGCTTGATCTTTTTTAACTACAAAATCTAGAAAGGCGCCATTTTCACATATGTTGATGTTGGTGTGGTGTTGGAGATTATGAATATGAAGTTGAAAATGTTTGAAGTTTCCCTTTAAGCCTAGTCCTGAGCCCTTTTCTTGTTTTGTCTTGGGCTGGGCTTAAATCATGTCTAGGACTACGTTCAAACTTAGGGTATGACAATGACCACAGGAGCTGGCAAGACAGCACCCTCAGTGTGTGAGTATCCCTCTGTTAGGGTTAAAGGTTAGGGTTCAGACAGCACCAACAGTGTGTGAGTATCCCTCTGTTAGGGTTAGGGTTAAAGGTTAGGGTTCAGACTCACCCTCAGTGTGTGAGTATCCCTCGGCGGTGACCTTCCATTGGATGAGGACCCCCAGCAATGCCAGTACAGGCCACACCCCCATGATGACCCAGGTGAACCAGCAGACAGGACGGGGTGGAGCCACCTTGATCCTCTCAAATATGTATCTGTAACATATAATATCATCTGTAATATATAACATCATATCTAACATATATGTATCTGTAACATATAACATCATATCTAACATATATGTATCTGTAACATATAACATCATATCTAACATATATGTATCTGTAATATATAACATCATATCTAACATATATGTATCTGTAATATATAATATGTATCTGTAATATATAATATCATATCTAACATATATGTATCTGTAATATATAATATGTATCTGTAATATATAATATCATCTGTAATATATAATATGTATCTTTAATATATAATATCATCTGTAATATATAATATGTATCTGTAATATATAATATGTATCTGTAATATATAAAATGTATCTGTAATATATAATATGTATCTGTAATATATAATATCATCTGTAATATATAATATCATCTGTAAAATATAATATGTATCTGCAATATATAATATCATCTGTAATATATAATATGTAATATATAATATGTATCTTTAATATATAATATCATCTGTAATATATAATATGTATCTGTAATATATAAAATGTATCTGTAATATATAATATCATCTGTAATATATAATATGTATATGTAATATATAATATGTATCTGCAATATATAATATGTATCAGTAATATATAATATGTGTCTTTAATATACCTGACAAGGGCAAACAGTTCGATGAAATAATCCACAGTGACGGTGATGACAGCCGAGCCAAACACAGCGGTGGAGAGGGTTGTGAAGAAGCGCTGCCATTGGAGGGTGAGGACGGCGAACAGCATACCTGACCCCAACAACACCCCAAGGGGCACCCACACCGTCCGGGGGTGGTGGAACTCCTCCATTACCACCTGAATGGAGATTTGCGTTAAAGTTTACTTTATTCAGATAGCCAATAGTACATCAAGAAAACATGGTTTGAGCTCAGACAATGAAATCTCCCAGCTAGTATCTAATCAACCTAACATTGACATTATCCCACCCCTGGCTAGCCTCGATTGGCTTAAAATGGCAAACCTAAAACAATATCTGCCAATTAATTTCCATCAATGTTGCCCCTGTCGGTCGGTCTGGTACGCCCGTTTGTCTATCACTCTGTGTGTAGCCAGTTGATGTCATAACCATCTTGTGGGTTGACATAATCACTCTCCCCAAAGAAAACCTTCTCAATTAAATGTTAACTGCAAAGTAGGGTTGCCTGGCAGAAATATATCACGAGGAAGTATATCATTTGTATCCATTACTTGCAAACTTTGCCATGAAATGAGCAGCAGTAGTACAGAACCATCACTAGAAGTGCACATTAGACGGGACATTCCTCACGCGCTAGATGTGGAATTACATAAAAAAAAAAATAAGTGTTAATTTTATTCCAGACTTAAACAACACACACACAAAGACTGTATTCTCTTATTTACCAGTGAGGCGATGCCCAGCAGTAGTCCCAGCAGCAGCCCCACCATGTATAGTCCAACAGAGCGCACCAGCATGGTGACCAGGCCACAGAGGGTACCGATGCCCAGGCCGATGCCCACCGAGGCCTCCACACTCAGCTGGGTGTCCAGCACACGCTCCTTATAACACAGCAGAAAGATGATGACGGAGCCAAACATCAAGCCTGTTAGGAACATCACCGCCTTGAAGCAACGGTAGCCTGAGAGGAGAAGAGGAGAGGAGGGTTAGAGCCTGAAGGACAGACAGACAGACATGTTAGAGCCTGAAGGACAGACAGACAGACATGTTAGACCCTGAAGGACAGACAGGAGAGAAGTTAGAGCCTGAAGGACAGACAGACAGACATACATGTTAGAGCCTGAAGGACAGACAGACATGTTAGAGACTGAAGGACAGACAGACATGTTAGAGCCTGAAGAACAGACAGACATGTTAGAGCCTGAAGGACAGACAGGAGAGAAGTTAGAGCCTGAAGGACAGACAGACAGACATGTTAGAGCCTGAAGGACAGACAGAAAGACAGACAGACATGTTAGAGCCTGAAGAACAGACAGACATGTTAGAGCCTGAAGGACAGACAGACATGTTAGAGCCTGAAGGACAGACAGACATGTTAGAGCCTGAAGGACAGACAGGTTCGAGCCTGAAGGACAGACAGGTTAGAGCCTGAAGGACAGACAGAAGACATGTTAGAGACAGACAGGCTATAGATAGTAATGCATGTATTTGTCTACATGTGTTTTTGCCATGCTTATTCTATTACATACACCTTAACTTCTTAGGAAGCGGCAGCTGAGGTGTCGGTTTTGGAGAGTCTGGCGTGCCCAAAGTAAAAGGCTTGCCACTCAGGCTCAGAAAATGGGATATGCACATAATTAGTACTATTGGATAGGAAACACTCTGAAGTTTCTAAGAGTGTTACAATTTTGTCTGTGAGTATAACAGAACTGATATAGCAGGCGAAAACCCGAGGGATTTCTGTCCTGGAAAAAGTGTTTTTGACACATTGCCTCATTTTGAACCCCTCCCTATTGAAAACATCCATATATGGGAGTAAGATTGCAGTACCTATTGCTTCCACTGGATGTCAACAGTCTCTAGACAGTGTTTGGTGATGTTATAGTTGCTCTGGATGTTAATAGAAGAAGAATTTCGAACTAGTCACAGGATGTAAACAGAGGATGCGCGTTCACGGGCTCGCGCGCTGTGGTTTTTTCCTTTCCTATCGTCCAGTGAAATATTATAGTAAATATACATAAAAAAGTGTTCCTAAGGATACATTATCAATGATGTTTGATTGTTCGTGTATAGGTTGAACATGTTCTCTTCACGGTTCAATGGGCGAGTGGACGCTGTATTTTATGAACATAACGCACCAACCAAACAGAGATTTATGGATATAATAAATTACTATTTCTAACAAAAGAACCATTGGATGTCTTCGTTGGACACTTGGGAAGCCCTCAGCAGAAGTTCTTCAAAAGGTAAGGGATTTGTTTTCGCTGTGAAATGGGTTTTGTGTGAACCCCGATGGTTTATGAATTTATGCTAATGAATAAATATTGTAGGTGCTATCCTCAAACAATCAAATGTTGTGCTTTCGCCGTAAAGCCTTTTTGAAATCTGACATCGCTGTGATACTGCCAAGAATCAGAGCTTTTGATGACTATGCAACACTTGTATATTGATGAATGTTTAATACATACTTTTAAATTACATTATGTGAGCTAAACATATACACATATATATATATATACACACACACACACACAGTTGAAGTCAGAAGTTTACATACACTAAGTTGACTGTGCCTTTAAACAGCTTGGAAAATTCCAGAAAATGCTGTCATGGCTTTAGAAGCTTCTGATAGGCTAATTGACATCATTTGACATCATTGGAGGTGTAGCTGTGGATGTATTTCAAGGCCCACCTTCAAATTCAGTGCCTCTTTATGGGAAAATCTAAATAAATCAGACAAGACCTCAGAAAGAAAACTATTGTAGACCTCCACAAGTCTGGTTCATCCTTGGGATCAATTTCCAAACGCCTGAAGGTACCACGTTCATCTGTACAAACAATAGTACGCAAGTATAAACACCATTGGACCACGCAGCTGTCATACCGCTCAGGAAGGAGACGCGTTCTGTCTCCTAGAGATGAACGTACTTTGGTGCGAAAAGTGCAAATCAATCCCAGAACAGCAAAAGAACCTTGTGAAGATGCTGGAGGAAACCGGTACAAAAGTATCTATATCCAAAGAAAGACGAGTCCTATATCGACATAACCTGAAAGTCCGCTCGGCCAGGAAGAAGCCACTGCTCCAAAAGTGACATAAAAAAGCCAGACTACGGTTTGCAACTGCACATGGGGACAAAGATCGTACTTTTTGGAGCAATGTCCTCTGGTCTGATGAAACAAAAATGTAACTGTTTGGCCATAATGACCATCGTTATGTTTGGAGGAAAAAGGGCGAGGCTTGCAGGCCAAAGAACACCATCCCAACCGTGAAGCACGGGGGTGGCAGCATCATGTTGTGGGGGTGCTTTTCTGCAGGAGGGACTGGTGCACTTCACAAAATAGATGGCATCATTAGGTAGTAAAATTGAATCAACATCTCAAGACATCAGTCAGGAAGTTAAAGCTTGGTCGCAAATGGGTCTTCCAAATGAACAATGACCCCAAGCATACTTCCAAAGTTGTGGCAAAATAGCTTAAGGACAACAAAGTCAAGGTATTGGAGTGGCCATCACAAAGCCCTGACCTCAATCCCATAGAAAATTTGTGAGCAGAACTGAAAATGTGTGTGCGAGCAAAGAGGCCTACAAACCTGACTCAGTTACTCCAGCTCTGTCAGGAGGAATGGGCCTAAATTCACACAACTTATTATGGGAAGCTTGTGGAAGGCTACCCGAAACGTTTGACCCAAGTTAAACAATTTAAAGGCAATGCAGCCAAATACTAATTGAGTGTTTGTAAACTTCTGACCCACTGGGAATGTGATGAAATAAATCACTCTACTAATATTCTGACATTTCACATTCTTAAAATAAAGTGGTGATCCTAACTGACCTAAGACAGGGAATTTTTACTAGGATTAAATGTCAGGAATTGTGAAAAACTGAGTTTAAATGTATTTGGCTAAGGTGTATGTAAACTTCCGACTTCAAATGTATATTATATCTAAAAACATTTTTCTTACAACGTTTGGAAAGTGCTAATAATCCTGTCCACCACTACAACAAAAATACTTAAAAACATGTACATTTTGTCCTTGAAACATTTTAAATGAAATACTGTAAAAATCCATTCATTCGGAAGACTGCTTTTCTGAAGAATTTCCAATATGGAGGACCGGTTGCTTCAAAGCCTCTCCATGTCTAAAACATAGCATCAGCAATCCAGGGTTTATATATACACACACGTCATTGGTCTCAACTTTCTGTTGAGAGTCAGAATTATAGAATACACCAAGGTGCAATTTCTAAACTTGGTTGTTCATCAGCAGTTTTTCATCTTGTTATGTCTCTGATAGTCAGTCAATTAGCCCATGTCAGCAAACATTGTTTAGATTGATAAATTAGTTTAGGTGCCAGCTACTAAACTTGTTATCATGGTTGAATTACTGCCCCCTCCCCCTCATTGTCAGAGTCACTCCAGATATCATACTGCAAACATTTCTCTCCACCCTATGGCAAAATGTGTAGCATTGCAATAAATGAGTTATAAAATTGCTAAATCCCCATCAAAGTTGCCCATCCCTGGATTAGAGCCTGCAGGCCAGACAGGAGAGAGATTAGAGAATATCACCGACTTGAAGCAGCTGTAGCCTGCAGGAGGAAAGCGAGAGAGGCAGGAGACATGTTAGAGACCAAGGAGTGACCAGAGAGAGGTTAGAGAACAGCACTGCCTTGAAGCAGTGGTAACCTGCAGGAGGAAAGAGAGAGAGGCAGGAGACATGTTAGAGACCAAGGAGTGACCAGAGAGAGGTTAGAGAACAGCACTGCCTTGAAGCAGTGGTAACCTGCAGGAGGAGAGAGAGAGACACACATTGAGACAGGTTAGAGAACAGCACTGCCTTGAAGCAGTGGTAACCTGCAGGAGGAGAGAGAGAGAGACACATTGATAGAGGTTAGAGAACAGCACTGCCTTGAAGCAGTGGTAACCTGCAGGAGGAGAGAGAGAGAGGCAGGAGACAGGTTAGAGAACATCCCTGCCTTGCTTCCCCTGAAGCAGCGGTAGCAGGAGGAGACAGACAACAGGTTAGTCTAGAGAGGAGGATAACTGCACTAACTCACCCACACAGACACACCCACACACTGTTACACACGCCTCTTGGAGGGGGGAACGCAAAACCCTGCTACACTCAACTCCCCGTGGAGTGAAAGACGTACGTGATTGTAGGTGCGGGTAAGGATGACAGAGGCAGAGAATATTACAGTTAACAGGGAATTTATTCCTTCACACTGTAATTTTGGGGAAAAGGGGCTGGACGGAACCAAAGCAAAAAAAGTTACCAAAATACAGGGGATGGTCCGCCCAGGTCTTACCTAACTAGCACCACCTGGCGCGCTAACCAAACTACAGGGGGTGGTCCGCCCAGGTCTTACCTAACTAGCACCACCTGGCTTACTAACCAAAATACAGGGGGTGGTCCGCCCAGGTCTTACCCAACTAGCACCACCTGGCGCACTAACCAAAATACAGGGGATGGTCCGCCCAGGTCTTACCTAACTAGCACCACCTGGCGCGCTAACCAAACTACAGGGGGTGGTCCGCCCAGGTCTTACCTAACTAGCACCATCTGGCTTACTAACCAAAATACAGGGGGTGGTCCGCCCAGGTCTTACCCAACTAGCACCACCTGGCGCACTAACCAAAATACAGGGGATGGTCCGCCCAGGTCTTACCTAACTAGCACCACCTGGCGCGCTAACCAAACTACAGGGGGTGGTCCGCCCAGGTCTTACCTAACTAGCACCAACTGGCACACTAACCAAAATACAGGGGGTGGTCCGCCCAGGTCTTACCCAACTAGCACCACCTGGCGCACTAACCAAAATACAGGGGTGGTCCGCCAGGTCTTACCCAACTAGCACCACCTGGCGCACTAACCAAAATACAGGGGTGGTCCGCCCAGAGTCTTACCTAACTAGCATCACCTGGCGCACTAACCAAAATACAGGGGTGGTCCGCCCAGGTCTTACTCTAACTAGCACCACCTGGCGCACTAACCAAAATACAGGGATGGTCCGCCCAGGTCTTACCTAACTAGCACCACCTGGCGCACAAACAAAAATACAGGGGATGGTCCGCCCAGGTCTTACCTAACTAGCACCACCTGGCGCATAAACCAAAATACAGGGGGTGGTCCGCCCAGGTCTTACCCAACTAGCACCACCTGGCGCACTAACCAAAATACAGGGGATGGTCCGCCCAGGTCTTACCTAACTAGCACCACCTGGCGCATAAACCAAAATACAGGGGGTGGTCCGCCCAGGTCTTACCTAACTAGCACCACCTGGCGCACTAACCAAACTACATGGGGTGGTCCGCCCAGGTCTTACCTAACTAGCACCACCTGGCGCACTAAC
This sequence comes from Brachymystax lenok tsinlingensis, assembly GCA_030435695.1. NCBI lineage: Eukaryota > Metazoa > Chordata > Actinopteri > Salmoniformes > Salmonidae > Brachymystax > Brachymystax lenok. The sequence goes on from CM059785.1 coordinate 4,853,122, forward strand.
CAAAATACAGGGGGTGGTCCGCCCACGTCTTACCTAACTAGCACCACCTGGCGCACTAACCAAAATACAGGGGGTGGTCAGCCCAGGACTTACCTAACTAGCACCACCTGGCGCTCTAACCAAAATACAGGGGGTGGTCAGCCCAGGACTTACCTAACTAGCACCACCTGGCGCTCTAACCAAAATACAGGGGGTGGTCAGCCCAGGACTTATCTAACTAGCACCACCTGGCGCACTAACCAAAATACATGGGGTGGTCCACCCAGGTCTTACCTAACTAGCACCACCTGGCGCACAAACAAAAATACAAGGGATGGTCCGCCCAGGTCTTACCTAACTAGCACCACCTGGCGCATAAACCAAAATACAGGGGGTGGTCCGCCCAGGTCTTACCTAACTAGCACCACCTGGCGCACTAACCAAAATACAGGGGATGGTCCGCCCAGGTCTTACCTAACTAGCACCACCTGGCGCATAAACCAAAATACAGGGGGTGGTCCGCCCAGGTCTTACCTAACTAGCACCACCTGGCGCACTAACCAAACTACATGGGGTGGTCCGCCCAGGTCTTACCTAACTAGCACCACCTGGCGCACTAACCAAAATACAGGGGGTGGTCCGCCCAGGTCTTACCTAACTAGCACCACCTGGCGCACTAACCAAAATACAGGGGGTGGTCAGCCCAGGACTTACCTAACTAGCACCACCTGGCGCTCTAACCAAAATACAGGGGGTGGTCCGCCCAGGTCTTACCTAACTAGCACCACCTGGCGCACTAACCAAAATACATGGGGTGGTCCGCCCAGGTCTTACCTAACTAGCACCACCTGGCGCACTAACCAAAATACAGGGGGTGGTCAGCCCAGGACTTACCTAACTAGCACCACCTGGCGCTCTAACCAAAATACATGGGGTGGTCCACCCAGGTCTTACCTAACTAGCACCACCTGGCGACTAACCAAAATACAGGGGATGGTCCGCCCAGGTCTTACCTAACTAGCACCACCTGGCGCGCTAACCAAACTACAGGGGGTGGTCCGCCAGGGTCTTACCCAACTAGCACCACCTGGCTTACTAACCAAAATACAGGGGGTGGTCCGCCCAGGTCTTACCCAACTAGCACCACCTGGCGCACTAACCAAAATACAGGGGATGGTCCGCCCAGGTCTTACCTAACTAGCACCACTTGGCGCTAACCAAACTACAGGGTACCCAACTAGCTTACAGGGGTGGTCAGGTCTTACCTAGCACCACCTGGCGCACTAACCAAAATACAGGGTGGTCCCAGGTCTTACCTAACTAGCACCACCTGGCACACTAACCAAAATACAGGGGTGGTCCGCCCAGGTCTTACCTAACTAGCACCACCTGGCGCACTAACCAAAATACAGGGGTGGTCCGCCCAGGTCTTACCTAACTAGCACCACCTGGCACACTAACCAAAATACAGGGTGGTCCGCCCAGGTCTTACCTAACTAGCACCACCTGGCGCACTAACCAAAATACAGGGTGGTCCGCCCAGGTCTTACCTAACTAGCACCACCTGTCTTACAGGGGTGGTCCGCCAGGTCTTACTAACTAGCACCACCTGGCGCACTAACCAAAATACAGGGTGGTCCGCCCAGGTCTTACCTAACTAGCACCACCTGGCGCACTAACCAAAATACAGGGTGGTCCGCCCAGGTCTTACCTAACTAGCACCACCTGGCGCACTAACCAAAATACAGGGGATGGTCCGCCCAGGTCTTACCTAACTAGCACCACCTGGCGCTCTAACCAAAATACAGGGGTGGTCCGCCCAGGTCTTACCTAACTAGCACCACCTGGCGACTAACCAAAATACAGGGGTGGTCCGCCCAGGTCTTACCTAACTAGCACCACCTGGCGCACTAACCAAAATACAGGGGTGGTCAGCCCAGGACTTACCTAACTAGCACCACCTGGCGCACTAACCAAAATACAGGGGGTGGTCCGCCCAGGTCTTACCTAACTAGCACCACCTGGCGCACTAACCAAAATACAGGGGATGGTCCGCCCAGGTCTTACCTAACTAGCACCACCTGGCGCACTAACCAAAATACAGGGGATGGTCCGCCCAGGTCTTACCTAACTAGCACCACCTGGCGCACTAACCAAAATACAGGGGTGGTCCGCCCAGGTCTTACCTAACTAGCACCACCTGGCGCACTAACCAAAATACAGGGGTGGTCCCAGGAGTCTTACCTAACTAGCACCACCTGGCGCACTAACCAAAATACAGGGTGGTCACCCAGGTCTTACCTAACTAGCACCACCTGACTAACCAAAATACAGGGGTGGTCCACCCAGGTCTTACCTAACTAGCACCACCTGGCGCACTAACCAAAATACAGGGATGGTCACTTGGAGGTCTTACCTAACTAGCACCACCTGGCGACTAACCAAAATACAGGGGTGGTCCGCCCAGGTCTTACCTAACTAGCACCACCTGGTGCACTAACCAAAATACAGGGGTGGTCCGCCCAGGTCTTACCTAACTAGCACCACCTGGCGCACTAACCAAAATACAGGGGGTGGTCCGCCCAGGTCTTACCTAACTAGCACCACCTGGCGCACTAACCAAAATACATGGGGTGGTCCGCCCAGGTCTTACCTAACTAGCACCACCTGGCGCACTAACCAAAATACAGGGGGTGGTCAGCCCAGGACTTACCTAACTAGCACCACCTGGCGCTCTAACCAAAATACAGGGGGTGGTCCGCCCAGGTCTTACCTAACTAGCACCACCTGGCGCACTAACCAAAATACATGGGGTGGTCACTTGGAGTCTTACCTAACTAGCACCACCTGGCGCACTAACCAAAATACAGGGGGTGGTCAGCCCAGGACTTACCTAACTAGCACCACCTGGCGCTCTAACCAAAATACATGGGGTGGTCCACCCAGGTCTTACCTAACTAGCACCACCTGGCGCACTAACCAAAATACAGGGGATGGTCCGCCCAGGTCTTACCTAACTAGCACCACCTGGCGCGCTAACCAAACTACAGGGGGTGGTCCGCCCAGGTCTTACCCAACTAGCACCACCTGGCTTACTAACCAAAATACAGGGGGTGGTCCGCCCAGGTCTTACCCAACTAGCACCACCTGGCGCACTAACCAAAATACAGGGGATGGTCCGCCCAGGTCTTACCTAACTAGCACCACCTGGCGCGCTAACCAAACTACAGGGGGTGGTCCGCCCAGGTCTTACCCAACTAGCACCACCTGGCGCACTAACCAAAATACAGGGGGTGGTCCGCCCAGGTCTTACCTAACAAGCACCACCTGGCACACTAACCAAAATACAGGGGGTGGTCCGCCCAGGTCTTACCTAACTAGCACCACCTGGCGCACTAACCAAAATACAGGGGGTGGTCCGCCCAGGTCTTACCTAACTAGCACCACCTGGCACACTAACCAAAATACAGGGGGTGGTCCGCCCAGGTCTTACCCAACTAGCACCACCTGGCGCACTAACCAAAATACAGGGGGTGGTCCGCCAGGGTCTTACCCAACTAGCACCACCTGGCGCACTAACCAAAATACAGGGGGTGGTCCGCCGAGGTCTTACCTAACTAGCACCACCTGGCGCACTAACCAAAATACAGGGGGTGGTCCGCCCAGGTCTTACCTAACTAGCACCAGCTGGCGCACTAACCAAAATACAGGGGATGGTCCGCCCAGGTCTTACCTAACTAGCACCACCTGGCGCACTAACCAAAATACAGGGGGTGGTCCGCCCAGGTCTTACCTAACTAGCACCACCTGGCGCACTAACCAAAATACAGGGGGTGGTCCGCCCAGGTCTTACCTAACTAGCACCACCTGGCGCTCTAACCAAAATACAGGGGGTGGTCAGCCCAGGACTTACCTAACTAGCACCACCTGGCGCTCTAACCAAAATACATGGGGTGGTCCACCCAGGTCTTACCTAACTAGCACCACCTGGCGCACAAACAAAAATACAAGGGATGGTCCGCCCAGGTCTTACCTAACTAGCACCACCTGGCGCATAAACCAAAATACAGGGGATGGTCCGCCCAGGTCTTACCTAACTAGCACCACCTGGCGCATAAACCAAAATACAGGGGGTGGTCCGCCCAGGTCTTACCTAACTAGCACCACCTGGCGCACTAACCAAACTAAATGGGGTGGTCCGCCCAGGTCTTACCTAACTAGCACCACCTGGCGCACTAACCAAAATACAGGGGGTGGTCCGCCCAGGTCTTACCTAACTAGCACCACCTGGCGCACTAACCAAAATACAGGGGGTGGTCAGCCCAGGACTTACCTAACTAGCACCACCTGGCGCTCTAACCAAAAATACAGGGGTGGTCCGCCCAGGTCTTACCTAACTAGCACCACCTGGCGCACTAACCAAAATACATGGGGTGGTCCGCCCAGGTCTTACCTAACTAGCACCACCTGGCGCACTAACCAAAATACAGGGGGTGGTCAGCCCAGGACTTACCTAACTAGCACCACCTGGCGCTCTAACCAAAATACATGGGGTGGTCCACCCAGGTCTTACCTAACTAGCACCACCTGGCGCACTAACCAAAATACAGGGGATGGTCCGCCCAGGTCTTACCTAACTAGCACCACCTGGCGCGCTAACCAAACTACAGGGGGTGGTCCGCCCAGGTCTTACCCAACTAGCACCACCTGGCTTACTAACCGAAATACAGGGGGTGGTCCGCCCAGGTCTTACCCAACTAGCACCACCTGGCGCACTAACCAAAATACAGGGATGGTCCGCCCAGGTCTTACCTAACTAGCACCACCTGGCGCTAACCAAACTACAGGGGGTGGTCCGCCCAGGTCTTACCCAACTAGCACCACCTGGCGCACTAACCAAAATACAGGGTGGTCCGCCCAGGTCTTACTCTAACAAGCACCACCTGGCACACTAACCAAAATACAGGGGTGGTCCGCCCAGGTCTTACCTAACTAGCACCACCTGGCGCACTAACCAAAATACAGGGGGTGGTCCGCCCAGGTCTTACCTAACTAGCACCACCTGGCACACTAACCAAAATACAGGGGGTGGTCCGCCCAGGTCTTACCCAACTAGCACCACCTGGCGCACTAACCAAAATACAGGGGGTGGTCCGCCAGGGTCTTACCCAACTAGCACCACCTGGCGCACTAACCAAAATACAGGGTGGTCCGCCGAGGTCTTACCTAACTAGCACCACCTGGCGCACTAACCAAAATACAGGGGGTGGTCCGCCCAGGTCTTACCTAACTAGCACCAGCTGGCGCACTAACCAAAATACAGGGGATGGTCCGCCCAGGTCTTACCTAACTAGCACCACCTGGCGCACTAACCAAAATACAGGGGGTGGTCCGCCCAGGTCTTACCTAACTAGCACCACCTGGCGCACTAACCAATATACAGGGGGTGGTCCGCCCAGGTCTTACCTAACTAGCACCACCTGGCGCACTAAGCAAAATACAGGGGGTGGTCCGCCAGGGTCTTAGTGTACATAGACATAGTACATATTATGGCTATATGTATGCCCACAGGCCTCTTGCCTAAGCACTCCCAAGGTGCCTTCCCCTTCCCCCCTGGGAACAAAAACAGAATAATACTAACCTAACGTGAACAATTTCAATAATCAAAACAGTCCTTGTGACAAAAACATATCTCAGCAGGACCAGTTACAAAATACTTTACAAAACGGTCTGAGCAACAACCAACACAGGACATAACCATCAGCTCCCTTCTGAGCAAGGAACACTGGCTTATATACAGCTGGAGAAGGAGACTAATTGCAGACAGCTGTATCCCCTGACGAGAGGGCTGGATCGGCTCCAATCTGCAATGGGGTCGACCAATCAGCTGCTTAGGGGAATCCAGGAAGCCATTTCCTGAAATACATACACATACATACAAACACAGAAACTGGGGAACGTAACACCCACACAGACACACACCCACACAGACACACACATTCATGCCACACACACACACACACACACACACACACATTAATCCAATACACCCACACAGACACACAGGCACACACATTCATGCCACACACACACATAACAGCTGCTATCAGACTCTTATGATGATTGCTAAATACTGCACCAATTTAAACACTAGCCCCCCAATCCTCCCTTCCCCAAAACGTGTAAATATTGGACTATACATTGTGCCTTCCTGTATTATACTTATGCTAAAACATTTATTTAATTCTAATGCCATTTACTTTATGTTCGTATTCATATTACGACCAGGAATACGACTTTTCCGGATTGGAATATTTGTTCGTACCCCCCAGGGCAACTGGCTCCAAAAACCCCGCCGGCGGAGAAGAGGTATTCGGAATGAACTTCTAGTCTGACTCAGGAGGCGTGCACACCATCCACCGCTTCCGAGTATATTACTCGCTAATGTTCAGTCTCTGGATAAAAAAATAGATGAGCTCAGGGCGAGGATCTCCTTCCAGAGAGACATCAGGGATTGTAACATACTCTGTTTCACAGGAACATGGCTCGCTTGGGATATACTGTCCCCGTCCATATAGCCAGCTGGGTTCTCAGTACAGCGTTCAGACAGGAATAAATGACTCTCCGGGAAGAAGAAAGGTGGGGGTGTATGTTTCATGATGAACTACTCATGTTGTGATAATATACAGAAACTCAAGTCCTTTTGTTCACCCAACCTAGAATACCTCACAATCAAATACCGACCGTATTACCTCCCAAGATAATTTTCTTTGGTTATATTCACAGACGTGTATATTCCCTCTCAAGCCGATACCACGACGGCCCTCAAAAAACTACACTGGACTCTAGAAACTAGAAACCACATATCCTGAGGCCGCATTTATTGTAGCTGGGGATTTAAAAAAAGCAAATATGATGAAAACGCTACGGAGGTTCTATAGTCAACACGTTGAAAAACATTGGACCACTGCTACACAACTTTTTGAAATGCCTACAAGGCCCTCCCCTGCCCTCCCTTCGGGCAAATTTGATCACGACTCCATTTTGCTCCTCCTTTCTTAATGGAAGAAACTCAAATAGGAAGTACCTGTGCTAAGGTCTGACCAATCGGAATCCATGCTTCAAGATTGTTTTGATCACAGACTGGGATATGTTTTGGGTAGCTTCTGAGAATAACATTGACGAATACAAGGATACAGTGACTGAGCTCATCAGGAAGTGTATAGGAGATGTTGTACCCACTGTGACTATTAAACCTACCAAAACCAGAGACCATGGATAGATGGCAGCATTCACGCAAAACTGAAAGCGCGAACCACCGCATTTAACCATGGCAAAGTGACTGGGAATATGGCCCGAATACAAACAGTGTAGTTATTCCCTCCGTAAGGCAATCAAACAGGCAAAACGTTAGCACAGAGATAAATTGGACTCGCAATTCAATGGGTCAGACACGAGTCGTATGTAGCAGGGTTTACTTACAATCACGGACTACAAAGGGAAAACCAACCAAGGTTTCAGGCTTGTTCTTAGAAAAATTAACAAGTAACTGTAGTTTATCATTGGGTTCCTCCTTGGGTCTGTAGTCCTGTGGCGCGCTCTTTGTTATTTATCTCCAGTATTGAACACACTACATTCCGTCTTAAATGTTATCGTTTATTTACATATTAGGGTACCTGAGGATTGATTAGAAATGTTGTTTGACTTGGGACGAAGTTTATCTGTAACTTTTTGGATTATTTTGTCTGCATGTTGAACGAGTTGAACGGGTGGACTAAACGCGCCAACCAAACAGAGTTTTTGAGATATAAAGAGGGACTTTATCAAACAAAACAACCATTTATTGTGTAGCTGGGACCCTTGGGATTGCAAACAGAGGAAGATCTTCAAAGGTAAGTGATTTATTTTATCGCAGTTTTAGATTTTTGGTGCTGAAGGTATGAAACAATACCTCCACTTCGCTGATCCTTGACACAGGGGCCCCACAAGAGTGTGTGCTCAGGCCCCTCCTGTACTTCCTGTTCACCCATGACTGCGTGGCCAAGCACGCCTCCAACACAATCATCAAGTTTGCAGACGACACAACAGGAGTAGGCCTGATTACCAACAATGACGAGAGCCTACAAGGTGGAGGTGAGGGTCCTGGGAGAGTGGTGCCAAGAAAATAACCTATAATTTAACGTCAACAAAACAAAGGACCTGATCGTGGACTTCAGGAAACAGCAGAGGGAGCTCGCCCCTATACACATCGACGGAGCTGCAGTGGAGAAGGTGAAACGCTTCAAGTTCCTCGGCATAGTATGGTCCACCCACACAGACAGTGTGGTGAAAGAGGCGCAACAGCGCCTCTTCAACCTCAGGAGGCTGAAGAAATTTGTCTTGGGCCCTAAAACCCTTTTACAGATGCACAATTGAGAGCATCCTGTCGGGCTGTATCACCGCCTGGTATGACAACTGCGCCACCCGCAACAGCAGGGCTCTCCAGAGGGTGGTGCGGTCTGCCCAATCACCGAGGGCAAACTACCTGCCCTTCAGGACACCTACAGCATCACAGGAAGACCAAAAAGATCATCAAGGACATCAACCACCCGAGGCACAGCCTGTTCACCCCGCTATCATCCAAAAGGTGAGGTCAGTACAGGTGCATCAAAGCTGGGACAAGAGACTGAAAAAACAGCTTCTATCTCAAAGCCATCAGACTGTTAAACAGCCATCACTAGCCAGCTTCCACATGGTTATGCAACCCTGCACCTTAGAGGCTGCTGCCCTATATACATAGACATGGAATCACTGGCCACTTTAATAATGGAACACTAGTCACTTTAATAATGTTTACATACTGCTTTACTCATCTCATATGTATATACTGTATTCTATTCTACTGTATTTTAGTAAAAATTTGATTTGATCTGAAAAAACAAGTATGTATTGATGTAAAGAAGAAGAAGACGACTTAAATAATCACATCGTAGTCAGAGATATAGAGACAGGTCAGAGCGACACAGGCAGTCAGGGCTTGGCTGAGAAATATAGAGACAGGTCAATGACAGACAGACAGCATGGAGGAGGAGATGGGAGAGAGGAAAAAAAGGAGAGAGTCAATACTATACAGAACTGGGTTGGGAGAGGGAGGTTGCATAATAAGATGACATTAGCTATAGCTGAGTTAACCTAGTTATGCTATTCCCTTAAATGATGAACATTTGAGTTTATATTTTCTGACAGTTATTCCTTTTTAATGATGAATAGTCAAGGGAGAGCTTAAAGCTTAAGGAGAGAGAGAGAGAGGGGAGACATAGGGATAAAGAGAGAGGAGCTAGAGAGGAAGGAGAGTGAGACGGTGAGAGAGAGAGACAGTGAGAGAGAGACTGAGAGAGAGAGAGAGAACAAGAGAGAGAGAGACTTTGACTTTTGGTCTTTCTTTAATGAAACATTCTCATTTCATAAAAAAATCACCCCCTGCTAAAAATAAAAACACCAAAATGTATCCTGTACTGCATACATGTACCATACTCACCTTTCCCTCTACCCCACAATACAAAACAACACATCACATCACAATAACCAAAAAAACTCACCACTTCTACAACCATATATCCAATACATCTTCCCCAGCTATACAGACAGCCCCCCCAACACACCATATCCCCTGAAACATCTCCACGCTTTTTATCATTCTATAGAACTCAAATTCCTCCCTGAGGCGCGCAGAGACCATCCCATTAAATAATAGTAAAGGGTCTGTTATCCCCACCTTTGACCCTGTTCCTCCTTGTTAGACAAATAGCCAACTTCGCCTGAGCAAACAGGAAATTCAACAAAACACATTTGGCCTTCTCCTTATTCGAATACCTGTACCCCATTATAAACATCCCAACAGTAAAAACCACCCCCAACCTCTCACACAGACATTCCAACAGAGACATTATTGGCATTAACCTGGCGCACACAGAAAACACATGAATCACAGTTTCTTTCATAACACAGAAAGGACACCCCTGCCCAACTCCCGGTTCAACCCGTACCAACCAGCTGTTAGTGGCCAAGGCTCCATGAAGAACCCTCCACTGGAGGTCCCCTGACCTCTTTGGTACTGGGGGTTTGTAAAGCCCCCTCCATCTAAAACCCACCATACTCTCCGCCCCGCATACCCCCTGCCACTGATGTGCCTTTACTCCTGTAAGGCTCTTAATGTTTACAGAGGTTGTAGAGGGCTTTACCTCCCACCCCTTCCAACTCCCCCAGGCTCCGAGTGTTAAAATCTAACAAGTCCTCCAGACCCCCTTGCCAGTCTCCAGTCTCTGCTGTCACCTGCAGTGGCGAAAACATTGGTGGCCTCTCCCCCTTTGGCCGCTCAAACACCCCCCTTACCGGCTCAGACAGTGCCTCCTGGACCTCCTCCCTGACCGTCACAGAAACATCATCTGCATATGCTGACACTGCTATGCCTGTCACCACACCCATGCCTGTCCAGCACACTCCCTGCAGTCTCCCAAAAAAGTCTCAATGGCTAGTAATATATAACTGCCCCGATAGAGGGCATCCTTGTCTAATGCCCTGTCTCACCCAGACTGGCCTACTGAGCTCCCCTCCCACCTTGACCATACATGATGCCCCAGCATACAACAGCTTCACACAGGTCAAAAAACTCTTCCCAAACCCAAACATCACATTAAACAGATACTCATGGTCCACTCTATCAAAAGCCTTCTCTTGATCTAAAGAGACCAGTCCAAAGTTCACATTAGAATCTCTCGACAAGTCCAACATGTCCCTGATTAAGAACAAGTTGTCCGTGATTGAGCGTCCCGGTACACAATATGTTTGGTCCTTACGTACTATCGAGTCCAGATGGGACTTCAGTCTGTTAGAGAGGACCTTGGAAAATATCTTGTAGTCCGCACAGAGCAATGCCACAGGCCTCCAGTTCATAAGTTCACACAAGTCCCCTTTTTTTGGCAGGAGAGTCAGAGCCGTCCGACGGCAGCTCATCGGCAGCTCTCCTACCCCGACGCACTCACGCAACACGCAAAAGAAGTCCTGTCCAATTATTCCCCATAATTTTTTATAAAACTGCACTGGGAGTCCATCGACCCCCGGTGCACAGCCAGGGGACATCTGGGTTACGGCCTCTGCCAGTTCATGGGACAACAGAGGAATGTCCATTTCATCCCTCTGTACCAGAGAGAGCTTAGGGAGTTCTGCAAACAAGACCTGAGCACACATAGGATCACACAGTTCTGCCCTATACAACTCAGTATAAAACTCCACAGTCCACTCACGCATCTCCCCCACCACAGAGGTCACCCGCCCATCAGACAGCCGTAGACAATGCATACCCTTGGCTTCACCGCTCTGTCTTTCCAAACCAGAAGAAAGAGCTGGGAGCATCAATCTCTTTGAGCATGGAGAACCTAGCTCTTACAAGTGCTCCCTTTGCTTTAACCTGGAAAAAACTACCCAGGTCCCTACGTAATTCAGCTAAATTAGCCTGGAGACCTACATTGCCTTGCTCCACCATCTCTACCTCCATCTCACTAATACTACGCTCTAGTTCCCCCAATACTCTCCTAGCCTCTGAGGATGAGAGAGCTGTATACTGTTGAAAGAAAAGCCGAATTTTGACTTTCCCCACATCCCACCATTGACTCAGAGACTGATACTCCTCTCTTTGCTGCCTCCACCTTTCCCAAAAAGTCTGTAAACCTTAGCAAAAAGTGGCATCTTGTAAGAGCTTTATACATTAAACTTCCAATAGGATGCCTGCTGGGGCCCTGGTGAAATAGACAGCCGAGCCATGGTTATGTGGTGATCTGAAAACCCCACCGGGAGAATGGTAGCGCCCAACAGCCCATTGCTCTGATTCCTGGACATGTAAAACCGATCAAGTCAGGCTGCACTCACCCTAGCCCCAAAAACCTTCACTCATGTATACTGTCTTGTGTCAGGATGTCTAGTTCTCCAAAACATCCACTAGGTCGAACTGATTAACGACATCCCTTAACACCCCCACTGAATGAGGCTCTTCCCCATTTCTGTCTTTCGTAAAATCCATGGTACAGTTCCTGTCCCCGCCAACCGCCAGCGTCTCCTCAGGCGCTACTTGTGAGAGTTCCTGTCTAAGACACCAAAATAGAACCCGCCTCTCTCTCCCTGTGTTAGGCGCGTACACATTTATAAAGACAAAAACCCATGTTGATAATTTCTGCTTTTACAACAAGCAGCCTACCCCTACACACCTCCTTTGAGGAGCACATTTTTACAGACAGACCTGTTACAAAAAGGACCGCCACCCCTGCACTAGAATTTGTCCCATGGCTCAACACACTTGTCCCTTTCCACCAGAGCCCCCAATCGACTTCATTCACCACATCACTATGCGTCTCCTGCAGAAACAACACCTGTACTTTTTTTTGTTTTACATATTCACCCAACACACTCCTCTTTCCCGCATCTCTGGCGCCATTTATATTGAGCGTCTCCATAATAAATGGGAGAAAAGCCAGCAATGAAAGTGACCAATAGCAAAGCTCAAAAGGCCCCAGTGCCAGAAAGACACTATACATCTAAACAGCGTCTGAAGGTAGACCTTTACACACTGTTGTGACCCACTTCCTCAACCTAAAACTTTTCCTGGGTGAGAGGACACCATGCCCCTCATTTTTCATAGCATGTTGTACTGATCTTACAAACTTTCTCGGATCAGAAAAACAAGCCTCAAGATTAACCTTTTTCCCTGGTCTCTTTCAGGAACCTTGTCAGTTCCCTCAATGTGTACTTTGACCCCTCTGCTTGACTGGCTGTCAGCTCCGGACCCATTGAAGAGGAGTCTGAAATGAAAAACCTAATCATCCTCTTCCTCAGACTCACTTTCCTAATTTCCATCTCCCATCCTGACCACCTGCCCTTCCTCTCTGGTCAGGGCCTCCCCCCCAGCACCAGCACCAGGTCCCATCGTGCCTTTGACCACACCAGCCTCTACCCTCCCACCTCCTTTCTTCTCCCCCTTTTTATATTTCCGCTTGACACCCTCCTCCCCCCCACCTAGTCTATTTCCCCACTATACTCTCCTCATCCACTAGCATAACCTGACTAGACCCGGCCTCATCTACACCACCATCTCTAGCCTGACTAGGCCCAGCCTCATCTACACCACCATCTCTAGCCTGACTAGGCTCAGCCTCATCTACACCACCATCTCTAGCCTGACTAGGCTCAGCCTCATCTACACCTCCATCTCTAGCCTGACTAGGCTCAGCCTCATCTACACCTCCATCTCTGGCATGACTAGGCCCAGCCTCATCTACACCACCATCTCTAGCCTGACTAGGCTCAGCCTCATCTACACCTCCATCTCTAGCCTGACTAGGCTCAGCCTCATCTACACCTCCATCTCTAGCCTGACTAGGCTCAGCCTCATCTACACCTCCATCTCTGGCATGACTAGGCCCAGCCTCATCTACACCACCATCTCTAGCCTGACTAGGCCCAGCCTCATCTACACCACCATCTCTAGCCTGACTAGGCTCAGCCTCATCTACACCACCATCTCTAGCCTGACTAGGCTCAGCCTCATCTACACCACCATCTATAACCTGACTAGACCCAGCCTCATCTACACCACCATCTATAGCATGACTAGACCCAGCCTCATCTACACCTCCATCTATAACATGACTAGACCCAGCCTCATCTACACCTCCATCTATAACATGACTAGACCCAGCCTCATCTACACCACCATCTCTAGCCTGACTAGGCTCAGCCTCATCTACATCACCATTTATAACATGACTAGGCCCAGCCTCATCTACACCACCATCTATAGCCTGACTAGGCCCAGTCTCATCTACACCACCATCTATAGCCTGACTAGACCCAGCCTCATCTACACCACCATCTATAGCCTGACTAGACCCAGCCTCATCTACACCATCATCCTTGGCATGACTAGACCCAGCCTCATCTACACCATCATCCTTGGCATGACTAGGCCCAGCCTCATCTACACCACCATCTCTAGCATTACTAGGCCCAGCCTCTGCTGTCTGCATTTCAATGCCCCCTGCACTTTGACCTCGATTTCCCCCACTGGAACTTGTGCCCTCACCTTGTCTACGGCCTTTATGTGGGCACACAAAGCTCTTATGCCCCAAATCCCCACACTCACAACACCGTAGACTATCTGTGCTGGCAAACCCTGCGTAGAGCCCCTCTCCATGCCTCACTTTAAAATGCACATTTAGCTGTTGCTCATTGTTATTCAGAAACATGAACACTTGCCTCCGGAACAAAACAACGGCTCCCGAGGTGACGGTTATGGAGAGTCTGGCGTGCCCAAAGTAAAATGCCTCCCAATCAGGCCCAGAAAATAGGATATGCACATAAGTAGTACTATTGGATAGGAAACACTCTGAAGTTTCTAAAAGTGTTAACATAATGTCTGTGAGTATAACAGAACGGATATAGCAGGTGAAAACCCGAGGAATTTCTGTCCTGGAAGAAGTGTTTTTGACACATTGAACCCCTCCCTATTGAAAACAGCCATTTCTGGGAGTAAGATTGCAGTACCTATTGCTTCCACTTGATGTCAACAGTCTCTAGACAGTGTTTGGTGATGTTATAGTTGCTCTGGATGGTAATAGAAGAAGAATTTCGAACTGGTCATTGGATGTAAACAGAAGAGGATGCGCGTTCACGGGCTCGCGCGTGCTGTGGTTTTTTCCTTTCCTATCGTTCAGTTTATATTCCCGGTTGAAATATTATAGTAAATATACATAAGTGTTCCTAAGGATACATTATCAATGATGTTTGATTGTTCTTGGACAAGTATATAGGTATAGGTTGAACGCGTTCTCTTCACGGTTCAATGGGCGAGTGGACGCTGTATTTTATGATCATAACGCGCCAACCAAACAGAGATTTATGGATATAATAAATGACTTTTTCTAACAAAAGAACCATTGGATGTCTTCGTTGGACACTTGGGAAGCCCTCAGCAGAAGTTCTTCAAAAGGTAATTGATTTGTTTTCACTGTGAAATGTGTTTTGTGTGAACCGTGATGGTTTAGGAATTTATGCTAATGGGAAAATATTGGAGGTGCTACCCTCAAACAATCAAATGTTGTGCTTTCGCCGTAAAGCCTTTTTGAAATCGGACAACGCTGTGATATTGCCAAGAAGCAGAGCTTTTGATGACTATGCAACACTTGTATATTGATGAATGTTTAATAATTCAACTTTTGGATTTTGAATTTGGCACCTTGCATTTCACCGGGTAGTGTTGGGAGCGCCCCACCACTCCGTAAGTAGTTAACGGCATCTGCCTGAAAACCTGCCGGCAGTACACGAAAACCGCTAGCAAACTTAACAAAACGACTCAGCTCTTTCCTGATTTGATCATCCATAATAAACGGAGGCAAATTTGCAACTACCACCCTTGTTGAAGGGGTAGAAAGAGGCAAAATTGACACCAACACACCCCAGCCCTGGGGTGGCAGGTATCCTAGTGGTTAGAGCGTTGTAGTAACTAGTAACCGAAAGGTTGCAAGATCGAATCCCCGAGCTGACATGGTAAAAATCTGTCGTTCTGCCCCTGAACAAGGCACTTAACCCACTGTTCCTAGGCCGTCATTGAAAATAAGAATTTGTTCTTAACTGACTTGCCTAGTCAAATAAAGGTAAAATAGAAATTACAAATATTCTACTAGCAATTAGCCTACCAACCAAATTTGCTCTTTTCATGAACACAACCACAGCTTTGTTCATTCTTGAAGCAGGAACATATAAATTCAGCTCCGACCTGTTCACCGACCGCGAGCAGAACCTCCTCCACTTTAACTCCATTCTCAGGAACACACCTGAATCCATGCCTTATCGACAGCGTCTCCTCCGCGCTAGGCTGAGAAGCCATCGCGCACACCACACCTTACAAACCCCAGGAAACTAACTCTGTCCTCTTCCAACCTCTACCGCTAAAACAAATAGTTCAAAAACCCTCCACCATAGAAAATCTTATTCAAAGAAAAGACCAAGAACAGAAAAAAAGTTAGAACAGAGCCCTCTACACCAAACACTCAAACTCAAAAAAAAAACTCCCAGCATGCACTGCAAGAGAAAGAAAGAAAGAGAGTGCCAGCCCACTGTCTTCCCCCTACCACCAGGATCCACCGTCAGATTACAATTTTGGTGAAAACTACAGCCGAGGCCCTGTGAAACAACCTCCTCTTCATCTCGTGTGGCTAAACCAGGTTATTTATTTTGTGCAGTAAGTGGAGGAGGATAAAATCACTGTCTTTTTCTTGCTCTAACAAAGAGGACTAACGAACAGACTGTAACACACAGTATTCTCCCTTCTCTTGGTTTGTCTCGATCACAGACTGGGAAGTAGCAAGCGTGGTGAGATGACAGACGTTATGTTAGTTATAAAACCAACAGCAATTCATTGAGATTGGTCGCTCTGTTTCGCGACGACGTGACAGTGTTTTATCCACGTTAAAATCAATGCCGGTTATGGTTATTAACATCAATTAGACAAGCTCATCATGTTGTTGTGGAACTAATGTTGAAATAAACCAAATTCTTATGGACAATGGACAATACACATTACATTCTACATGACATTATCTCTACGGTCTTACCAAAGAAGCGGGTTGTGTTAACTTCCCACGCGGACACAGACGTCAGTTCAACGTATAGCTTTGATTTACATTTGTTTGAGTTGTCAACTAACCTGAATTCAACAGGTGTGTCATTGGATTGGATTTAGGTAAAAAGTGAAGTGAAAACAAATACAAAATTCCATTACGTTGATGACTTTTTTTCAAATCCCCCCCAAAAAAACAGTTTTCCACGTTGATTCAACATCATCACATATCATTATTTTTTTTTTTGTAGAAACGACATGGTGTCACGTCCAGGCCTGGTTTAGCAGGCTGGTGTTTAGTTTGTCTTTTGTTTAGGAGGGTTTTGTGTTCTAGGTTTTTGTATTTCTGCTGATTGTCGTTACCTCTAATTGGGAACCATATATACGTTTGTGGTTTTCACTGGGGTTTTGTGGGTCATTGTTGGTAGTGTTATGTTTAGTGGTGTGAGCACGTTCAGCCACACTGGAGTTACGATCTTTATTTGTTTATTGTTTTACCAGTTACGTTAATAAATAAAGTATGTATACTGGATACCTCGCTGCATCTTGGTCCGTCCATAAAGAAGATCTGTTGTAAATCTTACCAAAGAAGCAGTATATGATTCCGAAGAGGCAGCACATCGAGCAGGCCACAGAGGGAACGATCTCATAGCGACGCTCTATCTCCTCGTCACAGCTGAGGATCCTCTCTGGGCTCCCCGGGTCATGTGGTGGAGGGGCCAGTTTGAAGGCCAGCAGCTGAGGCCAGGATGTAGATGTCATGGTGACTAAGGTAATTAAGGGAGGGGGTCAGGAGGAGTATAGGTGGGCCGGGACAGGGAGGATCAGGGAGCGATGTTAGCCATCCAAAACGATCCACCTGAGAGACAGAGAGAGAGAGAGAGAGAGAGAGAGAGAGAGAGAGAGAGAGAGAGAGAGAGAGAGAGAGAAAGAGAGAAAGAGAGAGAGAGAGAGAGAGAGAGAGAGAGAGAGAAAGAGAAAGAGAAAGAGAAAGAGAGACAGAGAGAAAGAGAGAAAGAGAGACAGAAAAGAGAGAAATAGAGAAAGAGAGAGAGAGACAGAGCATTATTGATTGGATGTTTATTCATTAGTGAGGTTAGAGAGAGGCATCGCGCCAAGACAGACAGCCTCTCTCACCATATGGCATCATTAAGGTCTGAGGCCTCAAACAGACACAGATGAGGGAGGCCTTCCATCCCTCTCGTTCCACTGCACCAATTGCTACTTCGCTCTGAACCAGTAAGTCATGCGAAAATGTAAAGAGGAGCCTAATATGGTCTCAACTCAAAGACCGAACAACTATGTACCAAAATACTCCTCCCATACTCTCTGAGAAGCAGTACAATCACAACACGCTAAGCCCAGAATACACTGCATGTGCTGTATGTACAAACCATTTTGTCCTTATAACTATTCACGTCCAATCTCTACACACAATGCATATCTCTATATCTACCAGCGTGTCCCTTCTAGCCCTGTTCCTGGGCCTGTCCCTAATGGCACCCTAGTCCCTATATAGTGCACTACCTTTGACGAGAACCACGGTCAAAAAATAGTGCACCATATAGGGGATGGGGTGCCATTAGGGACAAAGCTCTTGTCCATTTCTCCTCTCTGATTCAATCCTGCAGGTCAGTGCACCTGCCATGTAGGAACATGTGTGACACAACTCAGCCTGTCACAGACATCTACAGGGGTGTTACGATGATGACCCCCAGGCACCTCCTCTTCCTCCCCTCCATCTCGAACTTCTCTTCCTTCCTCTCCTTTTTCTTTCCTTACTTCCTCTCTCCCTTCATCCCTTACTTCCTCTCTCCCTTCATCCCTTACTTCCTCTCTCCCTTCATCCCTTACTTCCTCTCTTCCTTCCTTCCTCCCTCCCTTCCTTCCTTCCTTCCTTCCTTCTTCCTCTCTCCTTTCATCCCTTACTTCCTCTCTTCCTTCCTTCCTTCCTTCCTTCCTTCCTCCCTCTCTTCCTTCCTTCCTCTATCCCTTCATCCCTTCCTTCCTCTTCCTTTCCTTCCTTCCTTCCTTCCTTAATTCCCTAATTCCTTCCTTCCTCTCTCCCTTCATCCCTTCCTTCCTCTCTTCCTTTCCTTCCTTCCTTCCTTCCTTCCTTCCCTAATTCCTTCCTTCCTCTCTCCCTTCATCCCTTACCTCCTCTCTTCCTTCCTTTCCTTCCTTCCTTCCTTCCTTAATTCCCTAATTCCTTCCTTCCTCTCTCCCTTCATCCCTTCCTTCCTCTCTTCCTTTCCTTCCTTCCTTCCTTCCTTCCCTAATTCCTTCCTTCCTTCCTCTCTCCCTTCATCCCTTACCTCCTCTCTTCCTTCCTCTCTTCCTCCCTCTCTTTCTCTCTTCCTTCCTTCCTCTCTCCCTTCATCCCTTACTTCCTCTCTTCCTTCCTTCCTTCCTTCCTTCCTTCCTTAATTCCTTCCTTAATTCCTTCCTTCCTTCCTCTATTCCTCCCTCTCTGCCTCCCTCTCTTCCTCCCTCTCTTCCTCCCTCTCTTCCTCTCATGCTTCCTCCACCTCTCGTAGCCAGTTTAGACAAATGGATCTGGCTGAACATGGCCATGCCTGGCTGCACAGAGAGGTCAAAGCCATGTTGCTCTTCTCCCCACCTGGCCTGCTGTAAGCTGCACTCTAACAGTAACACACCAACACTACAGAGACACAGTATACCTGCGGTCGGAATAGACGGATCACCTTTGTCCTCATAGATTCATGTACTACTACCACTACCACTACTAAAAAGTAACTAGTTCTGCTAAAACAAAAAAAAAAAATTGTGGAAGCTTGTTGCCTAGAACCATTGTAGTAGCCCAACTCAAAGTATTTCTGTGTTGAATACTTAATAATAATATGGCTATAATATAATATGGCTGGGCGTGTCGTGGTGGTAGACCGTAGACGTCATAATCTACCACCTGAATTACTGTCTTACCTTAATCAGCGCACTAAATCCCTAGTTTGAAAGCAACTGTTTTGTTACGCTTCGTAACGGCATCATTGCACTTTTAAACCAGAATTACATGAATTTCCAACAGAACGCTGCGTTCGCCCACTTGCGGCATTGCGTTCGCAGAGGCAGTTGCAGTGGCGTTCGGTGTGGTGCGTACGATGGATTTAGCTAACGTTATGCGTCAAACTGTATGCTGTAGACGGCTTGACAGAAAAATGGTAGCAGAAGGTGAATGTTGAACGTTTGTTGTTACACATATCCAGACGATGCAACGGAGCTGTCGGTGTGGTCGAAACATTATTCTTATATTTCAAAAACTAAAAGCATTTTATTTGGGACAAATCATTCACTAAAAACCCTAAACCTCAACTAAATCTTGTAATGAATAATGTGGACATTGAGCAAGTTGAGGTGACTAAACTGCTTAAAAGTAACCCTGGTTTGTAAACTGTCACGGTCAAAGCATATTGATACAACAGTAGCTAAGATGGGGAGAAGTATGTCCATAATAAAGCGCTGCTCTGCCTTCTTAACAGCACTATCAACAAGGCAGGTCCTACAGGCCCTAGTTTTGTCGCACCTGGACTACTGTTCAGTCGTGTTGGTCAGGTGACACAAAGAGGGACTGAGGAAAATTGCAATTGGCTCAGAACAGGGCAGCACGGCTGGCCCTTGGATGTACACAGAGAGCTAACATTAATAATATGCATGTCAGTCTCTCCTGGCTGAAAGTGGATGAGATACTGACTTCATCACTACCTGTATTTGTGACGTGTTGAAAGCACTGAGCTGTCTAAACTACTAACACACAGCTCGGGCACCCATGAGTACCCCACAAGACATACCACCAGAGATCTCATCACAGTCCCCAAGTCCAGAACAGTCTATGGGAGGCGCACAGTACTACATAGAGCCACAACTACATGGAACTCTATTCCACATCAGGTAACTGATTCAAGCAGTAGAATCAAATTTTAAAAAACAGACTGTGAAGCAACACAAACATAGGCACAGACACAGGCACACACACACACACACGATAACGTACACATGGCTTTAGTACTGTAGATATGACGTAGTGGAGTAGGGGCCTGAGGGCACACAGTGTGTTGTGAAATCTGTTATGAATGTATTGTATTTTTTTTTTTTTAAATAGTAGAAACTGCCTTAATTTTGCAGGACCCCAGGAAGAGTAGCTGATGCCTTGGCAGCAGCTAATGGGGATCCATAATAAATACAAATAAATACAAAGCGTTTTTCTGGAAGCTGTGCTGCATCATCTTCACTAAATGTTCCCTCGTGTGGGCCAGCCTCCTAGCAAGTTAAGTTCTAACCAATGCTAGTAAGAGACACATCATGCACACATACAGCAGAGAGAGCCTTGTGACGTTGGGCACAAATACGTGATGTAGTACGCAATTTTCGGGGACCCGCTTTTGGCATCGTGAACAGTACTTTCAAAACTACTGGCTAAAAAAAAGGTATACAAAAGTACCAGAGAATCTCTTTAAAAAGTCAATTGCCCCTTTAGAACCAATTTCTCCTTGAGTGGTAGTGTCCTCTCAGACCGTAGGGTTAGATAGGGTTAAATGGTGGAATGGGGTGGTGGGTTTGTTAAGAGAGGGCTAACAGTTGGCAGCGCAATTTTCCGTTTTCCCAATTTGTATTACTGTATCAAGAATTTTATGAAAATGTCCTCGCACACACGAGTACAGTAGGTGGCGGAGTATGCACCTAAAAGTTGGACTCGATCCACCAACCCAATCAAGAAGAATTTTAACCTTTATTTAACTAGTCAAGTCAGTTAAGAACAAACTCTTATTTACAATGACGGCCTACCGGGGAACAGTGCCTTGTTCAGAAGGACAGATTTTTACCTTGTCAGCTCGGGGATTCGATCCAGCAACCTTTCGGTTAATGCCCCAACGCTCTAACCACTAGGCTACCTGCCGCTCCTCGTACAATGTCCGTTACGTTTATGGGGGGTCAATTAAGGAAGACATCCTCTTCTGCAAACCACTGGAAACCAGGACAACAGGAAAGGATATTTTTAAAGTACTGGACAGCTTTGTGACATCAAATGGACTTTGGTGGTCAACACCCAGGTCTTTCCATCATTGTATGATTTTTTGTGTGCAAATGAACTCAAGCTTACAGACAATGTCAAATGTGATACAGCGAAGCACCTGAGTGAGTTGGGTGCGCAATTACGCAGGTACTTTCCCGAAACGGATGACACAAACAAATGGATTCGTTAGCACTTTCATGCCATGCCTCCAGTCCACTTACCGATATCTGAACAAGAGAGCCTGTGAAAATTGAATTGAATCAGACGCCACTGCCAGATTTCTGGATTGGGCTGCGCTTAGAGTATCCTGCCTTGGCAAATCGTGCTGTTAAGACACTGATGCCCTTTGCAACCATGTACCTATGTGTGAGTGGATTCTCGGCCCTCACTAGCATGAAAACTAAATACAGGCACAGACCGTGTGTGGAAAAGGATTTAAGACTGAGACTCTCTCCAATACAACCCAACATTGCAGAGTTATGTGCATCCTTTCAAGCACACATCCTTCCATCTCATCTCATATTGCTCAAATAAACAGCAAACCTGGTTTTAAAAAACAGATAAAGCAACACATCACGGCACAACGCCTCTCCCCTATTTGTCCTAGACAGTTTGTGTGTGTGTGTATTGATATGTCGGCTACGTCTGCCTTTAAAAAAAAAATGTATGTAGTTCTGTCCTTGAGCTGTTCTTGTCTAGTGATGTTCTGTATTACGTCATTCTGTATTATGTTTCATGTGGTTGTGTGGACCCCAGGAAGAGTAGCTGCTGCTTTTGCAACAGCTAATCGGGGATCCTAATAAAATAGCACACCCTTCTCAGTAACCTGTGGTGAGTTATTCACAATTTACAATTAACAAATTAGGTTTTATACGTAAGATTACTAAATAAAGAGCAAAATGATTGATTATTATTATATTATTATTTGTGCCCTGGTCCTATAAGAGCTCTTTGTTAAATTCCCCCCGAGCCAGGTTGTGACAAAACCACCTCCTTATGTTTAATAAATGTATCGTATAGTGTGTGTGTGGCAGGCTTACAACAATGACAAAAAAAAAAAAAAATACATTTGAGAGTGCGCTGACCCTGGTGCTAGAGGGGGTACGCAGCTGGAGGTTGAATGTTTGAAGGGGGTACGGGACTATAAAAAGTTTGGGAACCAATGAGCTAGACTAACAGCTCAAACATACAGTAAAGAAGAGACCAAAGGGACGAAACATCAAAGAGAGTCAGAAGAAACACTGTTGTAAGTCATCTAACAAGCCTACAGTGTCTGACTCCCACAGCTCTCATCACAGTTCAGTGCCCTGCGTTTGATGACACATTTGCAAAGTAGATTCATGTTAGAGGAACACAGACTCTCTCCACAGAGAGGAACATCATTTATGTCTCTTAGAGTGGGGTCTAATGTTGGTCTTTTAAAAACAGCAGAGATCATGAAAGGGACTCCCTCCAATAGGCCCCTGATAGCCTGTTCCCAGATATGTGACGTCTTGACAGGCTACAGTCATTCGCTGTATAGCACAAAACAGATTGAGGACCAGGCTAGATCTTAATAACGCGCTCAACTCAAGCTCATCAAATAGCAAACGAGCACACTGTATAATCTTCTGTAAGAATGTCTGATAGGTGGTGAAAACAGGTGTGGCATGGAAGAGCCAGTAGCCTGCTTCCCTCCTGAACTTTGAATCATGAGGTAGGAGTACATTTTAATTCAACGTGTTTGTTGTTTAGTCCATCCCCCTGCAGCCTTCACTAGTTTGGCAGACTTCTGTCACTCCTTAATCAATCACATCATGGTTGGTTTTCTATTCCTATTGTGGTTGGTCCATGAAACCCCGTTGGAGCCAACAATATAAAACCTTCCTTTATGTTTTCGTTTGGTAAAAAAAGTAAATCACCAACCTTGTCTTTATACCTGTTCAGACAACACCCTCCAGGGGGCAGTATATCACCAACCTTGGCTTTATACCTGTTCAGACAACACCCTCTAGGGGGCAGTATATCACCAACCTTGGCTTTATACCTGTTCAGACAACACCCTCTAGGGGGCAGTATATCACCAACCTGGGCTTTATACCTGTTCAGACAACACCCTCCAGGGGGCAGTATATCACCAACCTTGTCTTTATACCTGTTCAGACAACACCCTCCAGGGGGCAGTAAATCACCAACCTTGGCTTTATACCTTAGACATGGTATATTGGCCATATACCACACCCCCTCGTGCCTTATCGCTTAATTATACAATGTATCAACTTTGCTCATGATGTACGGCGCTCAGATAACGATGCAACAGCCGGAACGAACCAGACAAACGTAACAACAGTGTGCATTATCTGGGTGAATATTTCTTTAAGCGCACTGTTGCTGAAAATCATCCTGAGATGATTCACAGTCTGACGTTATGAAGGACAGGACAGGAGAAGAGAAGAGGACGAGGAGAGGGAAGGGGAGGGAGGAGAGGAGAGGGAAGGAATAGGAGGAGAGGGGGGAGAAGAGAACAGGAGAAGAGGATGAGGAGAGGGAAGCGGAGGGAGGAGAGGACAGGAGAATGAGGAGAGGGGGGAGAGGAGGGAGGAGAGGGGGAAGGGGAGGGGAAGGAGGAGAGGTGGGAGGGGAGGCCGTTGGACTTTTCAAATCGCTGGTGGTGTGGTCAGATTCCTATCACCTGAAGCTGTGCTGCCAGGTCTCACAGGGTTATAATGACCAGACAGTACCCAGACAGGTACCAAAATAGTTTCTCACACAGTAACAAGTTGGTGGGGTCAGATATGGCAAAAGGATTTTCAAATGACATTCACACAAATTAGTAGGGCTAAATAACTGGACAAATGTCAACGTATTATCCGTGAAAGAAACTTGGGTAACACTTAACTATACAGAGTTCTGTATAGTTACCAAAGCTTGTTACAGTATGCTACTATTACTCTGTTCTTCCTCCTCCTGTCTGTTGTCATAACAACCGAGAAGTGATGTTCCATGGTGGTGGTGTTAAAACGTGACACATGAGAAGAGGAGGACTTGGCACCATGGCAACGCCCCCTGTATATTTCCTTCCCTCGTCCCCTCTTCTCCTCTCCTCTTCCCCCTCTCCTCTCCTCTCCTCTTCCCCCTCTCCTCTCCTCTCCTTGTAACCTTTCCTTTGTCGTCTCCTCTCCTCCCGCTCCTCGTCTTCTCCCCTCCTCTCCTCTCCTCCCTTTCCCTCTCCTCTCCTCGTAACCTTTCCTTTGTCGTCTCCTCTCCTTCCCTATCCTCGTCCCCTCTCCTCGTCCCCCTCCTCTCCTCCCCATGTTCTCAAGACAACTCAACTGGGTAAGTGTAAGCAATAGCTCACTGTCCCCACTTCACTATAATCATAACGTAGCTCAGGATTACTGTGTACAAGATAAGCTCCATCAGACATGAAGACAGACGAGTCTTAATTACTCACTGACCGGTTCATTCTACTGGAAAGATGTTAATGTAGCCGCCATGCATGACGAAACGTATCTACTGAGACTTCCTGGTTGTACAAAAGGAAACCCTATCTACTTTCTGCTTCCACTTGGCAGTAAGGTGATGTAGAAGCACTACCACACAACATAACCTCATGACAAGGCACTAAACACAGATCTCTCTCTCTCTCTCTCTCTCTCTCTCTCTCTCTCTCTCTCTCTCTCTCTCTCTCTCTCTCTCTCTCTCTCTCTCTCTCTCTCTCTCTCTCTCTCTCTCTCTCTCTCTCTCTCTCTCTCTCTCTCTCTCTCTCTCTCTCTCTCTCTCTCTCTCTCTCTCTCTCTCTCTCTCTCTCTCTCTCTCTCTCTCTCTCTCTCTCTCTCTCTCTCTCTGCTGATCATGCAGTTTCACATGAATATTTTAGAAGACAGGCTGAGGCCGGCATCATGCCTGGGGAGAGAATGTGAACAAAATGAGGCCCTGAACGCCGAGTCTGCTTGGTAACACACAGAAACACAGTGTAACAGCCCAGGTGTATTGATGCATTACGTATTACAGTAACAGCCCAGGTGTATTGATGCATTACGTATCACAGTAACAGCCCAGGTGTATTGATGCATTACGTATTACAGTAACAGCCCAGGTGTATTGATGTATTACGTATCACAGTAACAGCCCAGGTGTATTGATGCATTACGTATTACAGTAACAGCCCAGGTGTATTGATGCATTAAGTATTACAGTAACAGCCCAGGTGTATTGATGCATTACGTATTACAGTAACAGCCCAGGTGTATTGATGCATTAAGTATTACAGTAACAGCCCAGGTGTATTGATGCATTACGTATTACAGTAACAGCCCAGGTGTATTGCATGGCAAAATGTGTAGAATTGCAGAAAACTTACTTTAAAAAAAAACTTACTTTACTTTTCTCTACACCCAATGGCAAGAAATGTATAGCATTCAAGGAAATCACATCCGGCTGTGATTGGGAGTTCCATAGGGCGGTGCACAATTGGCCCAGCGTCGCCCCGGTTTGGCCGGTGAAGGCCGTCATTGTAAATAAGAACTGGTTCTTAACTGATTTGCCTAGTTACATAAAGGTTACTGGTATAAAACGTTTAGTTAAGAGAGTTAAGTAGTTTAACTGCACAAATAGATTGATTACACAAATCAGTTGACTACATCACAAAGTCAAAAGTCACCATTATTAGTCAGTTGTACAACCGAATGCCTTCAACTGAAATGTGTCTTCTGCATTTAACCCAACCCCTCTGAATCAGAGAGGTGCGGGGGGGCTGCCTTAATCGACATCCACGTCTTCGGCGCCCGGGGAACAGTGGGTTAACTGCCTTGTTCAGGGGCAGAACGACAGAGTTTTACGGGGATTCCGGTTACAACGCTCTAACCACTAGGCTACCTGCCGCCCCACATGTGTGGGTATAGATGTGGGTACGCAGACCACTGCAGACCCTCATAATGACCTCACCCCCATCAAAGTTACCCGTTCCTGGGCTATATGGCAGGAACGTGAGGTGATTAAACACAGCTAATCTTGTAGAGAGCTGCTGCAGCTTTAAACCCTACAGCAGGATGTGGATGTGGTTTCTCTTACTAGTGACCTGGATGGGAACTGCTCAGCTCAGATAGTGAGAGACTGATTGAGTGGGTGTGTGTGTCCTGAGGTAGCCTTCTGTGAAGAAATGGTGTAGAGAGATATTCGCTGTGTGTGTGTGTGTGTGTGTTAGATACTCAATACACGCTGTGGTTTTTCAGTAGATTACCTGTCATTTTTTTTCTAGTACAACTCTCCACAAAACAAATCCCTGCTCCTGTAGCTAAACGTCAGTGTTTACCTCATAGAGAGATCATATTTGATTATTATAAATAGTATCCTATTTAATGGAGTCGTCTAGACTCAGCCTGTAGATGACTGTCCAGATCTGGTGATGCAGCAGTCTTTTCAGGGATGAATCAGTCGTCTCCATCTGCCTGTTATAATTGGCTTACTCTAGAAGTGGCTCGTTCTCTTACCCTTTGGAAGTGAGTAGGTCCCCCTGACAAAATAGGTTTCTAACCTCAAGGGTCATCCCTGGTTTAAAAATAAAAAATAAAAGTTGTAGAAGGAAAAGAACAGTATCAATCAATAAGTCATCTTGGATCTCTCATTACAGTCTTCTCTACAGTATCACTTTCTCCTAGAGGCCAACACAATCTGTATGGGAGTCACACCTTACACTATGATTACACCACCACTCCTCACTCTGGACTAGTGCCTGAGAGCCAGTTTGAAGCTATTGTTGTTTTATAGGACAGGGTTATTTTCAGGAGAGCAGCCTGTGTGTGTGTGTGTGTGTGTGTGTGTGTGTGTGTGTGTGTGTGCCACCATCTTAGACCATTTTATTTATTCATCAAATATATGTAATAATGTACACTGTAAAATCTAGTTGTTTCAACTAATTGTTACTAAAGCTGCAATATGTCACTTTTTGGGTGACACGACAAAATGCGCATAGAAATGTGAGTTATAGATCTGTCGCGTGCTGTTTTCGACTCTCCTCTCTACCACCACACCTGCTGTCTCGAATGCTCGGCGATGAAAAGCCAACTGACATTTACTCCTGAGGTGCTGACCTGTTGCACCCTCGACAACCACTGTGATTATTATTATCTGACCCTGCTGGTCATCTATGAACATTTGAACATCTTGGCCATGTTCTGTTATAATCTCCATCTGG
>CM059785.1:4883449-4900949 GCA_030435695.1 Brachymystax lenok tsinlingensis
ACAGAGAGAGAGAGAGACACAGAGAGAGAGAGAGAGAGAGAGAGACACAGAGAGAGAGAGAGAGAGAGAGAGAGAGAGAGAGACACAGAGAGAGAGAGAGAGAGACACAGAGAGAGAGACACACAGAGAGAGAGAGACACAGAGAGAGAGAGAGATACGAATGTAAAACAATTAGAAAACACCTAAGACAAATGTCAAATGAGAAACATAAGCAGAAAAACAACCCAGATCTACGCTGTGAATACTTTGAAACTCTGAAACAGTATAAACATACATTGAAACGCAAGAAATTAAATTATACCAACAAGACACTTGACGAAATTGAAAACGCAATTGACCAAAATCAGTTCTGGGACATGTGGAATAATTTAAGCACAACAAAGCCACAAGAATTAGCCATACAAGATGAAGGGATTTGGAAAACTTATTTTGATAATCTATACAAAAACATTTCACAAAAAGACTTACAACAGAATCAATTAGAAATTCAAGAAAAATTGAACATCCTTGAATCAGTCATTAAAAACAACCAAAATCCATTAGATTACCCAATAAGCCAACAAGAACTAAATGAAAAGCTCAAATCTATAAAATCAAAGAAGGCTTGTGGTCTAGATAACATCAGAAATGAAATGCTGAAAAACAGCACACCTGAGTTGCAAAATGCTGTGCTTAAATTGTTCAACATGGTTTTAACTTCTGGCTGCTTCCCTGATGTCTGGAACCAGGGGCTCATCTCCCCTATCCACAAAAGTGGAGACAAATCAGACCCCAATAATTACAGGGGAATTTGCGTAAACAGCAACTTGGGAAAGGTTTTCTGCAGCATTTTGAATTCAAGAATTCAAACCTTTCTTCAAGAAAAAAATTTAATAAGTAAATGTCAAATTGGCTTTCTCCCTAACCATCGCACTACTGACCATATATACACCTTACACACACTAATTAATAAACACGTCCACCAAAAAAAAGAGGGCAAAATCTTTGCTTGCTTTATTGACTTTAAAAAAAGCATTTGATTCTATTTGGCACGAAGGGCTATTCTACAAAATTCTTCAAACTGGGCTTGGTGGTAAGGTGTATGACTTAATAAAATGTATGTACACAGAAAACAAGTGTGCAATAAAAATCAAAACCAAAGAACAGAATTCTTTTCACAAAGTCGAGGTGTGAGACAAGGCTGCAGTTTGAGTCCAAATCTTTTCAACATTTATATCAATGAATTAGCAGACATGTTGGACCATTCTCCAGCCCCAGGACTCACACTATTCGACACAGAGGTAAAATACCTGCTATATGCTGATGACTTGGTACTTCTATCACCAACCAAAGAAGGTCTTCAACAGAACCTTAACATTCTACAGCAATATTGCCATAATTGGGCCCTGGCAGTAAATTTCAAAAAAACAAAAATCATGATTTTCCAAAAAAGCCCAGATGTCAAAACCACAAATATAAATTCACCCTGAACAACACCATAATTGAACACACTATAAATTACACATACCTTGGTCTGACCATATCTGCATCGGGAAACTTTAATATGGCAGTGAATGCACTCAAAGAAAAAGCCCGCAGAGCATTATATGCAATAAAAATGAAATTATTCAAAATCAACATCCCAATTCGAATTTGGACCAAAATATTTGACAGTGTAATTCTACCAATAGCTCTTTACGGAAGTGAGGTTTGGGGGCCACTCAATAAACTGGACTTTAAAAGGTGGGACAAACATCCAATTGAAGCCCTACATGCAGAATTCTGTCGGACAATTCTACAAGTCCAGAGAAATACACCAACTAATGGATGTAGGGCAGAATTGGGCGCTTTCCAGTATTAATGAAAATACAGAAAAGATCATTAAAATTTTGGCAACATCTAAATTCAAGTCCAAATTCTAGTCTGCAATTTAAAGCACTTCAAACCCAAGAGCTGAGCCCAGAAACGAGCCCTCTCAGTCAGCTGGTGTTGGACCTAACCAACCAAGCTGACACCGGCACTGCTTCAAAAGAAAGAATTCCAATAAACAAAATCATGAACCAATCAAAAGACTCATATTTACAACATTGGAAAAACGAAACAAAATCCCAAAGCCGACTAAATTGCTATCTGACCCTAAACAGAGAATATGAATTGGCTGATTATCTCTACTCTGTCAGAGATACGAAGCAGAGACAGATCCTTACCAAGTACAGGCTGAGTGACCACCGATTGGCAATAGAAACCGGCAGACATAAAAAGACATGGCTACCCAAGGAGGAGCGTGTATGTGGTCACTGCACGACAGGGAGGTAGAAACAGAGATGCACTTCCTCCTTTACTGTGATAAATATTCCTCACCAAGAGATTCATTATTCACAGAAATGACTACATTTATTCCAAATTTTAACTCATTAAATCCAGAGGAAAAACTAAAAATACTCATGGGCGAAGGAGCAATGAGCTCCTCTTGCAGCCAAATATGTATTTGCCTGCCATAGCCTGAGGGACACTGAATAGTAACATCTGCATAGTAAACAGGAACTTACTAATTATAGCTGTTATTGTTATTAATATTATTGTTACTACTATTATTATTGTTGTTTATCATTCCGTATAGTAGTGGTATGGGTGGTAATGGTAATGATAGCAGTTTAATGATGATGGTGATGGCAGTAGTAGTGATGATGATGGTAGTTGTAGTACAGATGTAGATTACCATTATTTAGTTATAAGTTAGTTATAGCTTAATTTTCCATATTTAGATTTTTTCAATTTATTACATTTTTACTACTGACTTACCATTTTATTGTTATTATTTTTGTATTTAATTTTGTATTATTATTTACTACCATTTTATATTATTATATGTTATTGTTTCTAATTTTATTACAATGTATATTGTATACATTGTTGCTTTGGCAATATTGACACAATGTTTTTCATGCCAATAAAGCAGCTTGAATTTGAGAGAGAGACAGAGAGAGAGAGAGAGAGACACAGAGAGAGAGAGAGAGACAGAGAGAGAGAGAGAGAGAGAGAGACACAGAGAGAGAGAGAGACACAGAGAGAGAGAGAGAGAGACAGAGAGAGAGAGAGAGAGAGAGAGACAGAGAGAGAGAGAGAGAGAGAGAGAGAGAGAGAGAGAGAGAGAGAGAGAGAGAGAGAGAGAGAGAGAGACAGAGACAGAGACACAGAGACAGAGACAGAGAGAGAGAGAGGAGGATGGGGCCGAGAGGGTGAGAAAGAGCTATCCAACATGGACAGTGAGACAGGAACAGTTCACAGTGTTTTAATACAGTTACGAAACCGGAAGAAGAAAGAGGAGTCCTAAATGTTTTGAGTCAATGAGTCATGTTTTCCCTTAAATGATTATTGACCCCCAGTACTGACAGGAACAGGATTACTACTGATAAAACATGATTATTGACCCCCAGTACTGACAGGAACAGGATTACTACTGATAAAACATGATTATTGACCACAGTACTGACAGGAACAGGATTGCTACTGATAAAACATGATTATTGATCCCCAGGACTGACAGGAACAGGATTACTACTGATAAAACATGATTATTGACCACAGTACTGACAGGAACAGGATTGCTACTGATAAAACATGATTATTGATCCCCAGTACTGACAGGAACAGGATTACTACTGATAAAACATGATTATTGACCCCCAGTACTGACAGGAACAGGATTGCTACTGATAAAACATGATTATTGACCACCAGTACTGACAGGAACAGGATACAACCTGAGTGACACATCTTCGGTTCATACGAAACAACAGAGAGAGATCACAGATATAGATAGGCTACTATATGGATGAGATGACTCCACTCTTTTCTTATGGGTGAATTCTTACTTCCACTTAAAGATGGATCCGCAGTAGGGAAAACCGCGCCACTGTCCGTGTGTTTGTTTGTTTTGTTGGTGAGCAGTGTCATCCAAATTGTGGGAATAATCTGTGACCGACCGGCTAGATTCGGTCTTATGTAGCAACATTTGAAATTGTGTTTTTTATATTGTAGAGACTCAGAACTAGAAAACAATATAACATACAGTTGAGGAACAATGGGAAAGTAATTCTGCTTTGAAAGTTGATAAAAAACTTGTAAAAAAAAGTCCTTGAATGTTTTGGTACAAGGGCTGCAGAGCTCTTCTATGTCTACACAAATTCAGCATCGTTCATACCCTCTGAAGCCTTAGCCCCACCCAGCTCTTTAAGGATTCACATGCATGACATCAGCAGCGTGGTGGTCAGAAACAGCATATCTGGTGTATTTTAACACCAATAAACGTCCCTTTCTCAGGAACCTGTCTTTCAAAGACAATTCGTAAACACTCCAAATAACTTCACAGATCTTCATTGTAAAGGGTTTAAACACTGTTGTTTGCCCATGCTTGTTCAATTAACCATGAACAATTAAATGAACATGCACCTGTGGAACGGTCGTTAAGACACTAACAGCTCACAGACAGTAGGCAATTCAGGTCACAGTTATAACAATTTAGGACACTAAAGAGGCCTTTCTATTGACTCTGAAAAACACCAAAAAGAAAGATGCCCAGTGTCCCTGCTCATCTGCGTGAACGTGCCTTAGGCATGCTGCAAGGAGGCATGAGGACTGCAGATGTGGCCAGGTCAAAAAATTGCAATGTCCGTACTGTTAGACGCCTAAGACAGCGCTACAGGGAGACAGGACAGACAGCTGATCGTCCTCGCAGTGGCAGACCACATGTAACAACACCTGCACAGGATCGGTACATCCAAACATTACACCTGCGGGACAGGTACAGGATGGCAACAACAACTGCCCGAGTTACACCAGGAACGCACAATCCCCCCATCAGTGCTCAGACTGTCCGCAATAGGCTGAGAGAGGCTGGACTGAGGGCTTGTAGGCCTGTTGTAAGGCAGGTCCTCACCAGACATCCCCGGCAACTACGCCTATAGGCACAAACCCACCGTCGCTGGACCAGACAGGACTGGCAAAAAGTGCTCTTCACTGACAAGTCGCGGTTTTGTCTCACCAGGGGTTATGGTCGGATTCGCGTTTATCGTTGAAGGAATGAGCATTACACTGAGGCCTGTACTCTGGAGAGAGATCGATTTGGAGGTGAAGGGTCCGTGGTCTGGGGCGGTGTGTCACAGCATCATCGGACTGAGCTTGTTGTCATTGCAGGCAATCTCAACACTGTACAGGGAAGACATCCTCCTCCCTCATGTGGTACTCTTCCCGCAGGCTCATCCTGACATGACCCTCCAGCATGACAATGACACCAGCCATACTGGTCGTTCTGTGCATGATTTCCTGCAAGACAGGAATGTCAGTGTTCTGCCATGGCCAGCAAAGAGCCCGGATCTCAATCCCATTGAGCACGTCTGGGACCTGTTTGATCGTAGGGTGAGGGCTAGGGCTATTCCCCCAGAGATGTCCGGAAACTTGCAGGTGCCTTGGTGGAAGAGTGGGGTAACATCTCACAGCAAGAACTGGCAAATCTGGTGCAGTCCATGAGGAAGAGATGCACTGCAGTACTTAATGCAGCTGGTGGCCACACCAGATACTGACTGTTACTTTTGATTTTGACCCCCTTTGTTCAGGGACACATTATTCAATTTCTGTTCGTCAAATGTCTGTGAAACTTGTTCAGTCTATACCTCAGTTGTAGAATCTTGTTATGTTCATACAAACATTTACACGTTAAGTTTGTTGAAAATAAACGCAGTTGACAGTGAGAGGACGTTTCTTTTTTTTGCTGAGTTTATATGCAACTAATAACTTTCTAAACAAGGTTTTTTGTTTTGTTTCCACGTTCAAACGTTAAGTTAGCTGGCTAGGTAACGTTAAGTTAGCTGGCTGGCCAGTTCAAATGATGATCATATCATATAGCTGACAACATCTTAACTTTAATTTCGAATAATTTCATTATTACAGGAAAATAAACTCCCAACAAGATCATTATATGTGACTCGTTTCAGGAAACTATCGTCGCATGTCACTACTTCACAGGAGAGCCATTTGAAAGATTTTTTATTACTTTCATGTGCCTTAATAACAAACGTGTATGCCCTCTGAATAAGAATACCATTAAAATACGAGCCTAGTTGGTTTAGCCACAGAAAAAAAGCAAGCAACCTTCCCGCTAGCCATGATTGGCTGAGGTAATGAGTGGGTTGGACATGCTGAGAGATGAGTTGGGATTGGTCTGCCATGTAGCATGCTTCTGTCTAATTGAGCTGGTCAGTATGTGTAGGTGATCCTGTCTAACACGGCTTTTAAAAAAAGATATAGAACTGCATCAGTGTTACTCTCCACTTTCTGGAGGACTGAGGTTTTGAAACCAGTGGAATTAAGAGTATGATGGCTAACGAGATGGAGGAAACAGCTGTCTCCGGATTACATCTTCAACCTAAAGGGCAATCATGGCATCTGTGACAGATGGAGAAGTGTCCATCCCATGTATACAGGTAAGATAGTCTAGCTAGCTACATTTACAGATATTACACGTTTCTAAATTTGTCATAAGGTTTTTTTTCAATTCAAGTTAAAAGTGTACTGTTAGCTAAAGTTACGTGTATGATCTGTGTAGTAATATTATTCGTATCTCATTAGCTAGCTAAAATTGAACCTTGTTGGTTAGCTACCTGCAGATTCATGCATGGTAGTAATGTCATGAGTAGAGATTATGGTTCATTGTTAAGCTAGCTAGCTACATGTCTTAACAAAAAGACTCCACTGTGCAAGTATCCACTTCAATATAATGTTCATGCTGTCACTGCGACACGACAGCTGTTGATAGACGTAGCGGGTCAATTCGCTTTGGATATCTACTCCGATTTTAGAGTGCAGAAAAACTGACGACTGCTCAACACCTGTTGAATATGGCCGTTGTCAGTAAACATTGTCAAAAAAAGCGTAAATTGTTGCCAGCAGCACAGCGGCAGTCACCAACGCTCTGGATAACATAAAAACAGCCTAACCAGCTCTGCTAGGGCGAGTAAAATGGTGAGAGGGGGATGTTCTCTCATTTATGTCTGGAAGTGGCTAGCGAGCCAGTTAGCTTGGGTCCTTGACTGCAGTTAGGGATAAAGAGATGGGTGGGGCTAAAGCTTCCGAATGGGAACGATCCTGAATGGGTGGAGACAAAGAAGAGCTCTCCAGTAGGTACCAAAAATATTCAAAGGCCATTTTCTCAAAAGTGAGGTTACAAGTTTATCAACTTTCAAAGCAGAATTATTTGCCCATTGCAACTGTAGTGTACAGTATGATATACCATTTTCTAGTTCTGAGTTTCTACTTTTACCAACATAAAAAAAACACAATTTCAAAGATAATTACAGAAAATAGCTTACGGTTGTGAGCGTGATAAATAAAAGCAGAGCATTCTACCGGAGAGTTTTAAACTTGCTGCCCTGCTTCTTGGGGTTGAGTCCCAGACCCCTGACATTAGGTATCTCCCAGCTTCCCTGCTTCTTGGGGTGGAGTCCCAGACTCCTGACATTAGGTCTCTCCCAGCCTCCCTGCTTCTTGGGGTGGAGTCCCAGAACCTGACATTAGGTCTCTCCCAGCTGCCCTGCTTCTTGGGGTGGAGTCCCACAACCTGACATTAGGTCTCTGCCAGCTGCCCTGCTTCTTGGGTTGAGTCCCAAATCCTGACAGCGAAAGACAGGCAGCATATTCACAGGTTCTGGGCAGCATGACAATTCAGCCTCAGGCTGCGTCCCAAATGGTGCCCATATGGCTCTTTTTCCAAAGTAGTGCATTATACAGGGATTAGGTTGCCATTTGGGACGCAGGCCTAGCTTCCGCAACAGGCACCATGCAGGCAGGCAGAATGGAAATTTGTCCAGACTCCCTTTGTAATGAGAGCAGCAGGGTGTGTGAGAAAGAAGGAGGTGCATTGGAGAGATTTGGGACACATTTTCCTTCAATCAGGAAAGGGCACTGGGTTTACGAATATTGTGCTTCACTACTCTTCATTCGAATTTGTATACTTTACCTTGAGAGTGATGATATCCATTGTTATTTGTACTGTCTTTATATAATAGAGCTTATTGTTCTTTTTTTTATGAACATAGCATTGAACGTTTTCATTATATAAACACTGCCTAAGCAGCTGCTGTATACTTGGGTACTATCAATCTACTGTCTGATACAGGACAGGCTTGTTAACAGATAGAGATACAGAACAGCTAGATATGCTAGAGAGTTAAATCACCACAGAGATACAGACATTACAAGCTTGGCACACCTGTATTTGGGGAGTTTCTCCCATTCTTCTCTGAAAATCCTCTCAAGCTCTGTTATGTTGGATGGGGAGCGTCACTGCACAGCTATTTTCAGGTTTCTCCAGAGATGTTAGATCGGGTTTAAGTCCAGGCTCTGACTGGGCCACTCAAGAACATTCAGAGATTTGTCCCAAAGCCACTCCTGCATTGTCTTGGCTGTGTACTTAGGGTTGTTGTCGTGTTGGAAGGTGAACCGTCATCCCAGTCTGAGGTCCTGAGCGCTCTAGAGCAGGTTTTTATCAATGATATCTCCGTACTTTTCTCCGTTCATCTTTCCCTCGATCCTGACTAGTCTCCCAGTCCCTGCCGCTGACAAACATCCCAACAGCATGATGCTGCCACCACCATGCTTCACCGTAGGGATGGTGCCAGATGTGACGCTTGGCATTCAGGCCAAAGAGTTCAATCTTGGTTTCATCAGACCAGAGTCTTTTTTTTGTAGTCCGAGAGTCCTTTAGGTGCCTTTTGGCAAACTCCAAGTGGGCTGTCATGTGCCTTTTACTGAGGAGTGGCTTCCATCTGGCCACTCTACCATAAAGGCCTGATTGGTAGAGTGCTGCAAAGATGGTTGTCCTTCCGGAAGGTTCTCCCATCTCCACAGAGGAACTCTGGAGCTCTGTCAGAGTGACCATCTGGTTCTTGGTCACCTCCCTGACCAAGGCCCTTCTCCCCCGATTGCTCGGTTAGGCAGTGGCAAACAGCTCTAGGAAGAGTCTTGGTGGTTCCAAACTTCTTCCATTTAAGAATGATACAGGCCACTGTGTTTTTAGGGACCTTCAATGCTGCAGAAATGTTTTGGTACCCTTCCCCAGATCTGTACATCGACACAATCCTGTCTCGGAGCTCTACGGACAATTCCTTCGACCTCATGGCTTGGTTTTGGCTCTGACATGCACTGTCACCTGTGGGACCTTATATAGACAGGTGTGTGCCTTTCCAAATCAATTGAAATTACCACAGGTGGACTCCAATCAAGTTGTAGAAACATCTCAAGGATGATGAATGGAAACAGGGTGGATCTGAGCTCAATTTCGAGTCTCATAGCAAAGGGTCTGAATACTTACGGAAATAAGGTACGTTTTTTATTTTTAATACATTTGCAAAAATTTCTAAAAACCTGTTTTCACTTTGTCATCGGCAATTTCAGCCACATCCGTTGCTGACAGGTGTATAAATTGAGCACACCGCCATGCAATCTCCATAGACAAACATTGACTATGGAATGGCCCGTACTGAAGAGCTCAGTGACTGTCAACGTGGCACCGTCTTTCCAACAAGTCAGTTCATACAATTTATGCCCTTCTAGTGCTGCCCCGAGCAACTGTAAGTGCTGGTACTGTGACTTGGAAACGTCTAGGAGCAACAACGGCTCAACCACGAAGTGGTAGGCCACACAAGCTAACAGAATGGGATCACCAAGTGCTGAAGCGCGTAGCACGCAAAAATGTTCTGTCCTCGGTTGCCAACCGCACTACCAAGTTCCCAACTGCCTCTGGAAGCAACTTCAGCACAATAACTGTTCATTGGGAGCTTCATGAAATGGGTTTACATGGCCCAGCAGACGCACACAAGCCTAAGATCACCATTCACAATGCCAAGCGTTGGCTGGAGTGGTGTAAAGCTCGCTGCCATTGGACTCTGGAGCAGTGGAAACCTGTTCTCTGGAGGGATGAATCACACTTCACCATCTGGCAGTCCGACGGACGAATCTGGGTTTGGCATAATGCCAACGGCAAAATTTGGTGGAGGAAGAATAATGGTTTGCGGCTGTTTTTCATGGTTAGGGCTAGGCCCCTTAATTCTAGTGAAGGCAAATCATTAATTTACAGCATACAATGACATTCTAGATGATTCTGTGCTTCCAACCTTGTAGCAACAGTTTGGGGAAGGCCCTTTCTTGTTTCAGCATGACAATGCCCCCGTGCACAAAGCAAGATCCATGCAGCAATGTTTCAATATCTAGTGGAAAGCCTTCCCAGAAGAGTGGAGGCTGTTCTAGCAGCAAAGGGGGGGGCAATTCCATATTAATGCTGATGATTTTGGAATGAAATGTTCAATGAGCATACTTTTGGCCATGTAGTGTATATACAGGGTTTTGTTAGCCATCCCACTGTGTTAACCATACAGACAGTGTCACTATGTTATCCATAGCCCACTGTGTTAACCATACAGACAGTCTCACTATGTTAGCCATCCCACTGTGGAGCAGCAGGACACAGGTATCCATCTATCTCTCCAGTTGATCCCTGTAAATCCCAGGTTAGTACTGAGGACGTGACAGAAACTTAAAGAGGATTACTGGACAGCTCATTGTTTAGCCTGGGCCAGACCAGGACCAGATCAGGACCAGGCCAGGACCACACCAGGACTAGGACTAGACCAGGACCATACCAGACCATCAAAATACTACAGTCAGTGACTGTCTCATATGGCACCTTTTTTGACTACATAGTGCACTACTTTTGACCAGAGCTGCGTGACAATGACCACAGGACAAACAGATCTGGGACCAGGCCCTTCTCCGTCCCCAGACCTGCAGCCAGGCTAGCATGCATACAGTACGACCCATTATCCATACATTGCTCTAGACCACAGGTTTGAAACTCATTTCACGGAGAGCCGAGTGTCTGCGGGATTTCGCTACGCCCTTGTCCTTGATCTAATTAAAGCCCGAATCTATGAATTTCACATGAATACAGATATGCATCTGTTGGTCACAGATGCCTTAAACAAAAGGTAGAGGATCAGAAAACCAGTCAATATCTGGTGTGACCAGCATTTGTCTCATGCAGCGTGACAACATCTCCTTCCCATAGAGTTGCTCAGGATGTTGATTGCGGCCTGTGGAATGTTGTCCCCGCTCCTCTTCAATGGTTGTGTGAAGTTGCTGGATATTGGCGTGAACTGGAACACGCTGTCGTACACGTCGATCCAGAGCATCCCAAACATGCTCAATGGATGACATGTCTGCTGAGTATGCAGGCCATGGAAGAACTGGGACATTTTCAGCTTCCAGGAATTGTGTACAGATACTTGCGTCATGTGGCCGTGCATTATCATGCTGAAATATGAGAACATGAGGTGATGGCGGCAGATCAGGATCTTGTCATGGTATCTATCATTCAAATTGAAAAAAATGCAATTGTGTTCGTTGTCCGTAGCTTATGCCTGCCCATACCTTAACCGCACTGCCACCAGGGGCACTCTATTCACAACGTTGACATCAGCAAACCACTTGCCCACACCACGCCATACAAGCTGTCTGCCATCTGCCCGGTACAGTTGAAACCGGGATTCATCCGTGAAGAGCACAATTCTCCAGCGTGCCATTGGCAATTGAAGGTGAGCATTTGCCCACTGAAGTCGGTTACGACGCCGAACTACAGTCAAGACCCTGGTGAGGATGACGAGCATGCAGATGAGCTTCCCAGAGACGGTTTTTGACAGTTTGTGTAGACATTCTTCAGTTGCGTAAACCCACAGTTTCCTCAGCTGTTCGGGTGGCTGGTCTCAGACGATCCTGCAGGTGAAGAAGCCAACTACACATGGTCTGCGGTTGTGAGGCCGGTTGGACGTACTGCCAATTTTTCAAAAATGACGTTGGAGGCGGCTTATGGTAGAGAAATTAACATTAAATTATCTGGCAACAGCTCTGGTGGACATTCCTGCACTCAGCATACCAATTGTACGCTCCCTCAAAACGTAATGTCCCCAGCACAAGGTGCACCTGTGTAATGACCATGCTGTTTAATCAGCTTCTTCATATGCCACACCTGTCAGGTGGATGGATAATCTTGACAAAGAAGAAATGCTCACTAACAGGGATGTAAACAAATTTGTTCACAAAATCAGAAATAAGCTTTTTGTGCGTATGGAACATTTCTGGGATATTTTATTTAAGCTCATGAAACATGGGACCAACACTTTATATGTTGCATTCATATTTTTGTTCAGTGTAAAAACAGAAAGAGCAGCTGTTGCGATTGTAACAGCCAAATAAATAAACATTTTATTGTCTATAAAAACCACCACATCCTCAGTCATACAGAGCTCAAGTTCTGTTCCCTGGATAAAGAGTCTCTGCAATCTGCCAGGTAGTAGGAAAGACAACAGTGAAGTGGATTAATAGGATTAGAATCAACTTTCTCTCTCTCCCACTATCCCTCTCTACCGCTCTCTAATAGTTCCACCAATCT
This sequence comes from Brachymystax lenok tsinlingensis, assembly GCA_030435695.1. NCBI lineage: Eukaryota > Metazoa > Chordata > Actinopteri > Salmoniformes > Salmonidae > Brachymystax > Brachymystax lenok. Next base: position 4,895,928 of record CM059785.1, read on the forward strand.
CTCCATGCTCCCTCTCTTTCTCTTTCACACACACTCTCTCCCTCTCCAAGTCCCACCTCTCTCTCGCTCTCTCCCACTCTCTCTCTCCATGTCCCACCTCTCTCGCTCACTCACTCTCTCTCTCTCTCTCTCTCCAAGTCCCACCTCTCTCTCGCTCTCTCCCACTCTCTCTCTCCATGTCCCACCTCTCTCTCGCTCACTCACTCTCTCTCTTTCTCTAAGTCCCACCTCTCTCTCTCTCTCTCTCCAAGTCCCACCTCTCTCTCTCTCTCTCTCTCTCACTCCCACTCTCTCCTCCTCTCTCTGTCCCACCATTCTCTCTCTCACCCCCTCTCTTTCTCACTCTCCCTCAACTCTTTTCCCTGCTCACGTCTCCACCTTTCTCTCCTCTCCCTCCCATCTCCCCTATTTGACCTGTTGCTGCTTAACTCAATTAGACTGTAAACCCCCCCACCACCACCCCACGAGACTTGTGGTGTTGATGCTGCTGCTGCTGCTCGGGTTCTCTCTCTCTCTCCTCCCATTATTACATAACTATCTTCACAGCAAAAACACAATTCCCACCATTTCACACCATTAAGCTCTGTTCATCTCACTCTCCTACGTGCAGCGTCCATTTTACATTCCCAATTCATTCCTTCATCCATCACTCACTATCCCTAAAGCTGAGCACTTAGAAATCTTCAAAACAAATAGAATATTGAAAATGTAAATGGTTTTAAGAGCTCTTTCTTTTATCTAACTAGGCAAGTCAGTTAAGAACATATTCTTATTTACAATGACGGCCTAGGAACAGTGGGTTAACTGCCTTGTTCGGGGGGGGCAAAACGACAGATTTGTACCTTGTCAGCTGTGAGATTCAATCTTTCAACCTTTCGATTACTAGTCCAACGCTCTAACCACTAGGCTACCGCACACACACACACACACACACACACACACACACACACACACACACACACACACACACACACACACACACACACACACACACAGAGAGAGAGAGAAAGACTGAAATACATAAGCAACCAAGGTATGCTGAATTCATAGGCATACCTAATGGTGTCTTCTATAGAGACTAGGACGCAAACAAACTGTATAAAACGACTTTAAAAAGCAATCTGCTATGTTTGCGCTGGATGTACTAATTACATTAGGTCGGTACAATGTGCTGGATTGTCAACACAGTGTCAGATTGCACAGGAGACTTTCCGGCAAATGATGGAGTGCCCGGGCAGGTCACTGGGCACGCCGGCAATCGATTCCTTTATTTTGTTTACATGCTGTGGCGCGAAATTTTACGCCCTTAATATCGAATTAAAAAACAAAGTAAATTAAAAAAAAATGAAGTGATAATTTTGTTTGCTGGGATATTACAACAATGAATATGGAAACAAAGCTATATGTGCTATAGGCAACCATAACATTATTGAAACAAAAGAACAAAAACGAGGCTCGTTACAATGTAACACAAACCCAGGTATTTCAAAATATAGTGACCCCCAACGAATCGATGTGTTATCCTGTGTGTTGTCTTTTATACAGTTTGTCTTGCAAACAAGCATTCTTTAGAAAAAAGCCTTGAAGACGCTGTCCAAATCAACCCACGGCTGTTATTGGTGAAGAACAAAGAAAGCTGCACCTGTCTCACTCACCTCCGTAACGACCCAGCATGTACAAGAGATATGCCCAGCCAGATTCCGTTGGATCCTCCTGTGTGTCAACTAGCAGCCTCCAAGACAGTCATCGTCCTCAACCGTCAACCCCAGTCCCTACCCGTCCCAAACGCTACAGAGGCACCAGGACCACGGCTTGGCAGAGAGAGAGCACTGTCCACGAACACCAAGCCATCGGGAAAACACTGTAACAACGTCTCACCGCTCAAGCTTCACTCTCTCCTGGATAACGGCAGTGTAACGACCCCCTCCTATAATATGCCATGTAAATAATGGGTCAAATATGAAAAGAAATAGAACATCAAGACTTGTTTTTAATTTAAACTGTTGTCAGAAATCGCGTCCATCATCACTTGGTTTGAGATTTCGTGTCTTTTGTTCTTCCCAAACCGACGCTGTGGTTTCTTTGTGTTCACGCTTCCCTTGCAAGCATCGTGCAGCCCCAGCTTTCATTGGATGATACCATTTGCACGAGAACACGGGGTTGTAGACTACAGCAGCACAGAGGAGAATATCAATGGGTGGAGAGCCAGAGCAGCCAAGGCCGGTTCCAGGCATACGCGACATAAGCGGTCGCTTAAGGGCTCCAGGCCACTGGGAACTCAGTCGGGGTCTCAATTTACTGTTTCAAGTTAGAATACACCAAGGTGCAAGTTCGAAAAATGGTTGTGCATCAGCAGTTTTTCTCTTGTTATGTCAGTCACTCAATTAGCCACGTCAGCTAAAAAAACTTTTAGATAGATCTGGCCAGCTATCTAAAACTTGTGAATGAATGAATTTTACATTTAATTTTCGTGTCAAATCGCCAGGATTAATTGGCACATAAACATTACAATAATTCACTGTGATAATTCAATGATAATTCTTCTTCCGTTGTTCTCTGCAGCATCGCATAAAGAGTGAAACATTAATACATAATAGTAAATAAGGTTATCCACACAATAAATACATCCCAAGAGCAGTAAAAAAAAATATACATACATACATACATACATACATATATACATACATACATACATACATACTGTAGTGGCTTCCTTTCCTTTTACCATTGCCACTGCCCTAGCCTGAAGCGGGGTCGTTTCGTACGCATACAGTCCACACTCAAGGTTTCCAAACGGCCAAAACATTCACTGAGATCCAGGGATGTGGTGCAAACAAAAAGGTTTATTCTTCTTATATCTAACAAAAATTATTCTCCAATCAACTTAAAGCAGAGATTACTTGACATGGAAAAATACATAATATGATCTGTTTGTATGTCTGTATGGTCAAAAAAACTATACCGCTCCCACGTCTAGCTAGGACTCTCCCTGAAGGCCCAACTTCCTGCCTTTATCCTCACACACTTCCTAACACACGTCCTAACATATCCTAACACACTTCCTAACATATCCTAACACACTTACCACAGTACAATGAATGGGCAAGAGGGGGGGCAGAAACTAAGTTACACTAACAACAAATAAATACATCTCAATCAGGTAAATATAAATCATAAAGGTACGTACCTAATATTTCATCATATACATTATATACATATACAATATTTAATCACATTTACACAAACGTACATGGAGCTCTTATGTTCTGTCCTTTATACAAATCTGTCCAAATCGGCTCTAACACATATATACATATATACATACATACGTACATACATAACATACTTACACTACCGTTCAAAAGTTTGGGGTCACTTAGAAATGTCTTTGTTTTTGAGAAATATATTTTTTTGTCCATTAAAATAACATGAAATTGATCAGAAATACAGTGTAGTGTGTTAATGTTGTAAATGACTATTGTAGCTGGAAACAGTTGATTTTTTATGGAATATCTACATAGGTGTACAGAGGCCCATTATCAGCAATCATCACTCCTGTGTTCCAATGGCACATTGTGTTAGCTGATCCAAGTTGATCATTTTAAAAGGCTAATTTATCATTAGAAACCACTTTTGCAATGATGTTATCACAGCTGAAAACTGTTGTTCTGATTAAAGAAGCAATAAAACTGGCCTTCTTTAGACTAGTTGAGTATCTGGAGCATCAGCATTTGTGGGTTTGATTACAGGCTCAAAATGGCCAGAAACAAAGACCTTTCTTCTGAAACTCGTCAGTCTATTCTTGTTCTGAGAAATTAAGGCTATTCCATGTGATAAATTGCCAAGAAACTGAATTTCCAAATGCCTGAAGGTACCATGTTCATCTGTACAAACAATAGTACGCAAGTATAAACACCATGGGACCACGCAGCCGTCATACCGCTCAGGAAGGAGACACGTTCTGTCGTTTTACTGTGGATATAGATACTTTTGTAAGAGTTTCCACCAGCATCTTCACAAGGTCCTTTGTTCTGGGACTGATTTGCAGTTTTCGCACCAAAGTACGTTCATCTCTAGGAGACAGAACGTGTCTCCTTCCTGAGCGGTATGAGGGCTGCGTGGTCCCATGGTGTTTAAACTTGCGTACTATTGTTTGTACAAATGAACGTAGTACCTTCAGGCGTTTGGAAATTGCTCCCAAGGATGAACCAGCCTTGTGGAGGTCTATACTTTTTTTCTGAGGTCTTGGCTGATTTCTTTTGATTTTCCCATGATGTCAAGCAAAGAGGCACTGAGTTTGAAGGTAGGCCTTGAAATACATCCACAGGTATACCTCCAAATGACACCAATTATGTCAATTAGCCTATCAGAAGCTTCTAAAGTCATGAAATCATTTTCTGGAATTTTCCAAGCTGTTTAAAGTCACAGTTAACTTAGTGTATGTAAACTTCTGACCCTCTGGAATTGTGGTACAGTGAATTATAGGTGAAATATTCTGTCTGTAAACAATTGTTGGAAAAATGACTTGTGTCATGCACAAAGTAGATGTCCTAATTAGCTTCTTGGGTCTATTTTCAGAATTTCAGCCTGACTGACGTGCCCAAAGTAAACTGCCTGTTACTCAGGCCCAGAAGCCAGGATATGCATATAATTGGTAGCAAAGAATAGAAAACAATTTGAAGTTTGTAGAAATGTTAAAATAATGTATGAGACTATAACACAATTGATATGGCAGGCAAAAATCCAAAGAAAAACTAACCAGAATCTTTTTTGAGGTTCCAGGCTCTTATAATGGAAAGCTATGGATGCTATGTAATTCCAGCTCCCAGATTGCAATTCCTCTGGCTTCCACTAGATTTCAACAGTCTTTGTTCATTGTTTCAGGCATGTTTCTTCAAAAACGAGGAAGAATTTGGAGTTTTGGAAGAAAGAGTCCCGGTGGAAAATCAGTCTGTCGGTGCATAAAGAAGAGTATGCGCACTTACTAATTTTACTTTTCTATTGAACATACTGCTTTCCGTA
>CM059785.1:4903449-4920949 GCA_030435695.1 Brachymystax lenok tsinlingensis
ATGGTGTGTTGTGTGTGTATAGAGCATATTGGAAGAAAAATATAGGCCACAGCCTTCCCTCGTGCGTTGTCCGTGGTCCAGATCGGTCACAGACAGAACTCTGCTGTCCGTTCAGCACCACTACAGGTACCAAAGCTGGTAGACTTAAAGTCATTGAGCACCATGGACAGCGCTATACCGGCTGTGTTCCCCACAGAATAAGCTTCAGTATGTAGGTATCATGCAGTGGCACTATCCTCGGCCTTCTGTCTGTATCTAGCCTATTGTTTTGGTCTGGTTGTGTTTCCATGCTGAGTTTACAGTACTTCCTCACACAGTGAAAAGACAAGACAAGTCAAGTCATTAGTCCTTCGCTAGACATTCAATTTTATTTGGTGAGCTGAGCAAAGCAATGTCGCCACCAAGTGAATAAAGAGGCAAGCTACAGTAGGCCTACATTTATACCGGATTGTGCAGTGGGCTCGTGAGCTTGTCGCTTTAAGAGGCAAACCCTTTCTGCATTGGTTATTATTATCGTCTGACTGACATAACGGTAGGGCCACCTTACGCATAGCTGGAAACTGGAAAAAACCATCGCTGTGTCTGTTCGCTACACGCAGTCACCCGTTCCGAAACGTTACCGTTACACAGGCCTACTATCACGAGTGGTGACTACTTTATATATTTTTTTCCGTCGACGTTGATGTCGCTTCTTCCTCGGTAGGGAGTCGTTATTTTTATTATATTGAATCGAGAGCTTATCGGAAGACAAAAATGGCAGAGATGGGGATGGGGAAAGGGGTTACTGCGGGGAAACTCGCCAGTAACGTGCAGAAAAAATTAACACGGGCCCAAGAGAAGGTAAGATATTGAATAACGTAAATGCGTTATTTTCCGTTATATCTGGTTCCATCCACCAGAGAGGACTCAATGACGCATCATCATGACCGTCAACCTTTAAAAACCTAGTAGGCCTACGGTCGACAGAATATTTCCTTAATTCATTCGTTATTTCGTTATACACATCCCTTTTTACAGTATACCTATCGTCCGCAAACACGTAGATATGCCAAATTGAGCAACATAAATAATTGTATAGCTACAGCGATTTTATGTTCTGCAAATGAAATGAATTCCCTGATCTGGGATGCTGTAGTGCGGTGACCATTCAATAACAATATTGTCGATTACATTCCATGCAGCATCATAATCTAAAAGCGTTCCGTTTCCGGTTTGATTTGATATACAGTAGTTTATTTAAAATTGAATTGAAAACCTAATTTAGCTGTAATTCAAATGGTATATGACCTGATGGTACTAGTGGCCCTGTATTCCTATTGGACAGCAAAGGGAGGAATGACTGGATTGGAGGTGGGGGATGGACGGACAGTGCCTTCAGAAAGTATTCAAACCCCTTCACTTTTTTACAAAGTTTTTTGTCAACTATCTACACAAAATACTCTGTCATGTAAAAGTGGAAGAAACATTTTAAGTTATTAGAATACCCTTATATGCAAGTTGTTATTATTTTGTATTATTTGATGGCTGCCAAACATGTCATGAAGAACCAAAACTACAACAGTTAGTTGAATTAGTCTAGATATAAGATCATTAGCACATGGTTGGGAAGGCTCTTTTGATATGAATCTTAATCTAGCCTATAGGTAGAATTAAATACATGAGAGACATGGAATCCCCTCAACATTATGGTATACCACTTTTGAGCTTCAAAATGACATGACGCATACATGTTAATAGTGACATTAGGTTAGTGAGTGTCATAAGGTTAGTGAGTGTCATAAGGTTACTGAGTGACATAAGGTTAGTGAGTGTCATAAGGTGACATAAGGTTAGTGAGTGACATAAGGTGAGTGAGTGACATATGGTTAGTGAGTGTTATAAGGTGAGTGAGTGTCATAAGGTGAGTGAGTGTCATAAGGTGAGTGAGTGACATAAGGTGAGTGAGTGTCATAAGGTTACTGAGTGACATAAGGTTAGTGAGTGTCATAAGGTGACATAAGGTGAGTGAGTGACATAAGGTGAGTGAGTGACATAAGGTCAGTGAGTGATAATACAGTAACACTTGATGACCAGTTCTTATACATGTGTAGTAACAATGTGATTTATATTACAAATCAACATTGTTGTTACATAGGACTTCAGAAAGTGCTTTATAATTGCATAATAAGGGAGTTGCTACGTAGGATGAGTGAATTATAATTACCTAAACCATTTAAACTGGAACAAACATTTCAGTAACGGGTGCAAAAAAAATCCTCTAACTAACTGATTGGATTAGTTTAGAAAATGTTATGTTATTATCTTTGTGTAGCATAAGATTAATCAATAAATGTACACGCACAAACATAAAATAAAAAATAATAATAATCAACCGACAATAGAGCATGCTGGGAAATATGATAATGTTGGGCGTGGTTTTGATGCAAAGTGACGTGTATGAGTTTCAGGTCCCTATATTGGGGTAAAACTAGGCCCTCTGAATAACGCCTTATGAAATACGTATGGTATTGTGCAAAAACATTTTTTTTCCATAGGTTCTGACTGTCTAGTCTGTAGAACCAAAACAACGAATGAATGCAACAACCATGTCACTAACAAATACAGTCACGGGGAATAACTCTACCATTTTACTACAAAGGAAAGGCACTCTGGGAACTATTTGAAATACGTCTTTACACTAGGCAGTGTGTTAATTTAACACTGTTCAAGTGTCTATATGTGTCCACAGACTCAACACTTTCAGTGTTGATTTAATACTTTTTTTTATTTTTAACAATGAATAATTTGCTGTGTAAGCGTTCAACTTGCTGTTTGCAATGTTTTGCGAATGGCTTTGAATTATTCTGCAAAATATTTTCAGGTATCATAAAATCTGTTGCAGCTTTCAATCGTTTTAGTGTCATGTTGAATGAGTCGTACAGTCGCTGAGCGTCACAACTTATTTATACTTATCTGTACAAAATATCGTTAGTCAATTGGTTTGACTTGATTATGTACACCTGAGGCAATGGACTTTCAGGAGAATGGACATTTACATAACGTTCACATAGAAATGTATTGTGTAGATCCAATATTACTGTCAGATAGTATTGGAGATTGTGTATGCTCTATTCATTATTATTACATGCAGTTCAAGATACAGTTCTGCCATTATTTGAAGGCAGACAATCTAATAATATTCAAATATTTATAGAAAAAAGTAGTTGCTTTCTGAGATCTGTGTTCAAATATTTGTAGTCAACTACAAAGTAGCGATTTGTTTCCCCTGAAAAAAATTGTTCCTTTCAAACAAAGCGTAGTTATCTATTACATTGTAAATTACCTACCCTGGGACTGTCTTTGTGATCTGGGGTCTGAACTGAATCATCTGGGGTCTGAACTGAATCATCTGGGGTCTGAACTGAATCATCTGGGGTCTGAACTGATAATGTACCAATGTTTTTTAATTATATCTTGCATGGCATTTCCCAGAGGAGAATATTCCACAAAACATTCTATCCTCGGGTCAGTCTTTTTGCGCTCTGAGGATTTCAAGCTATCCAATTGGCTAGTGTCCATGATGCGCTCTGCAGCTGATTGTAGGCACTCCTCAGAATAATCTCTATGCCGAAATCTGTTCATCAAAACTGTCCTTTGTTGGGAGAAAGCAGCATCGGTGCTGCAGATTCTACGGACACGTTTAAACTGACTGATCGGGAGGGTTTTCTTTAGAGGAATTGGATGGAAACTATCACTTCTTAGAAGCGTCTCTCGATCTGTGGCCTTCCTGTATGGATAGGTGACGAGTGTGTACTTTTTCTTTGGTGATCTGAATGTCAAAGAAGCTGACACTGAAGTAATCAAAGTCCACGGTGAAACGAAGATGACCATTCAACTTTTTAAGATAGATAGTCATGGAACATCAGGTTAATGCTAATATATCATCTATATAACGTCGATATAGTTTGATCTTGGATAGAAAGGGATTTTTCTCAGGGTTGAGAATGCGATCATGTTTCTAAGAGTTCCATAATATAAAGATTGTCATAATTGGGTGCCATCGTACTCCCCAAAGCAGTTCCTTTAATTTGTAGGAAAAAGTCACTTCTAATCATAAAATAGTTATTTGTCAGTACCATCTCTGCTAGGTGTCTGATACATGAGGAGCTAGGCCGAGTCTGCAGGGCATACCTGTATACATCTGCTGTATAAATGAGACAAGGATTGTTTTACATGTATACATCTGCTGTATAAATGAGACAAGGATTTTTTTACATGTATACACCTGCTGTATAAATGAGACAAGGATTGTTTTACATGTATACATCTGCTGTATAAATGAGACAAGGATTGTTTTACATGTATACATCTGAAGTATACATGGGACAAGGATTGTTTTACATGTACATCTGCTGTATAAATGAGACAAGGATTGTTTTACATGTATACATCTGCTGTATAAATGAGACAAGGATTGTTTTACATGTATACATCTGCTGTATAAATGAGACAAGGATTGTTTTACATGTATACACCTGCTGTATAAATGAGACAAGGATTGTTTTACATGTATACATCTGCTGTATAAATGAGACAAGGATTGTTTTACATGTATACATCTGCTGTATAAATGAGACAAGGATTGTTTTACATGTATACACCTGCTGTATAAATGAGACAAGGATTGTTTTACATGTATACATCTGCTGTATAAATGAGACAAGGATTGTTTTACATGTATACATCTGAAGTTAAATGGGACAAGGATTGTTTTACATGTATACATCTGCTGTATAAATGAGACAAGGATTGTTTTACATGTATACATCTGAAGTATAAATGAGACAAGGATTATTTTACATGCATACATCTGCTGTGTAAATGGCCAGGATACAGATTAATGTTAAAGGTTCAATGTCTTTTTCCAGGTGATGCAGAAGCTGGGTAAAGCAGATGAAACCAGAGATGTTGCATTTGAGGAGGGAGTGATCAACTTCAACAAACAATATGTAAGAGTCAATAAACAATATTAGTCTTTTAAAATGATCTGACTCCTCCAACAAAGCCATGATCTGTGTACAATGAGATGTTTTATGTTCCCTTCTAAGACAGAGGGATCCAAACTGCAAAAAGACCTTAGAGCATACCTGGCTGCAGTACAAAGTAAGATTATAATTTCATTGAGACTCTTAACATGCTGACTACACTGGACACGTAGGTGCACCCACGCCTGTCTCCATGTCTGTCTGTCTGTCTGTCTGTCTCCATGTCTGTCTGTCTGCCTGTCTCCATGTCTGTCTGTCTGCCTGTCTGTCTGTCTGTCTCCATGTCTGTCTGTCTGTCTGTCTGTCTCCATGTCTGTCTGTCTGTCTGCCTGTCTGTCTGTCTGTCTCCATGTCTGTCTGTCTGTCTGTCTGTCTGTCTCCATGTCTGTCTGTCTGTCTGCCTGTCTCCATGTCTGTCTGTCTGTCTGTCTGTCTGTCTCCATGTCTGTCTGTCTGTCTGTCTGTCTCCATGTCTGTCTGTCTGTCTGTCTCCATGTCTGTCTGTCTGTCTGTCTCCATGTCTGTCTGTCTGTCTGTCTGTCTCCATGTCTGTCTGTCTGTCTGTCTGTCTCCATGTCTGTTCGTTCGTCTGTCTGTCTCTCCATGTTCGTTCGTTCTGTCTGTCTGTCTGCCTGTCTCCATGTATGTCTGTCTGTCTGCCTGTCTCCATGTATGTCTGTCTGTCTGTCTGTCTGTCTCCATGTCTGTCTGTCTGTCTGTCTGTCTGTCTCCATGTCTGTCTGTCTGTCTGCCTGTCTCCATGTCTGTCTGTCTGTCTGTCTGTCTGTCTCCATGTCTGTCTGTCTGTCTGTCTGTCTCCATGTATGTCTGTCTGTCTGTCTGTCTCCATGTATGTCTGTCTGTCTGCCTGTCTCCATGTATGTCTGTCTGTCTGTCTGTCTGTCTGTCTGTCTCCATGTCTGTCTGTCTGTCTGTCTGTCTGCCTGTTTGCCTGTCTGTCTGTCTGTCTCCATGTCTGTATGTCTGCCTGTCTGTCTGTCTTTCTGTCTGTCTAACTGTCTGTCTGCCTGTCTCCATGTATGTCTGTCTGTCTGCCTGTCTCCATGTCTGTCTGTCTGTCTGTCAGCCTGTTTGCCTGTCTGTCTGTCTGTCTCCATGTCTGTATGTCTGCCTGTCTGTCTGTCTTTCTGTCTGTCTAACTGTCTGTCTGTCTGTCTGTCTGTCTGCCTGTCTACAGCGATGCACGAATCCTCCAAGAACCTTCAGGAGTGTCTGTCGGACATGTACGAGCCGGAGTGGTACGGCAAAGATGACGTGGACTCCATCGTTGAGGTCAGAGGGTATCTTTAGTTATCACAACTGAAGTCACATTAATTTAATTCACTGACCCATCCTTCTATCCTTTCTCTCTCTTCCTCAGTCCTGCAGTCTCTCAGCCCTCAGTCACTCCCTCTCTCTCCCTGTGCTCTCTCTCCAATTCTCTCTTCCTCCCCCATACGCACAAGGATTGAATATTTTCCCGGTATTTTACAAATGTTCCATCCCGAGAATAAATCACTTTTCTCCCAGGTAACCCAGTATTTCCCGCTAAAATCTGAAGTGTCATTCCAAATCATTCTAAAGTATATACAGTTGAAGTCGGAAGTTTACATACACCAAATACATTTAAACTCAGTTTTTCACAATTCCTGACATGTAATCCTAGTAAAAATGCCCTGTCTTATGTCAGTTAGGATCACCACTTTATTTTAAGAATGTGAAATGTCAGAATAAAAATAGAGAGTGACTTATTTCATATTTTATTTCTTTCATCACATTCCCAGTGAGTCAGAAGTTTACATACACTCAATTAGTATTTGGTAGCATTGCCTTTAAATTGTTTAACTTGGGTCAAACGTTTCGGGTCAAACTGCTATAGTCTACCACCATCTGAATGGTTATGGGTCTGAATGAATAACTGCTATAGTCTAACACCATCTGAATGGTTATGGGTCTGAATTAATAACTGCTATAGTCTACCACCATCTGAATGGTTATGGGTCTGAATTAATAACTGCTATAGTCTACCACCATCTGAATGGTTATGGGTCTGAATTAATAACTGCTATAGTCTACCACCATCTGAATGGTTACGGGTCTGAATTAATAACTGCTATAGTCTACCACCATCTGAATGGTTATGGGTCTGAATTAATAACTGCTATAGTCTACCACCATCTGAATGGTTATGGGTCTGAATTAATAACTGCTATAGTCTACCGCCATCTGAATGGTTACGGGTCTGAATTAATAACTGCTATAGTCTACCACTATTGCGCGTTCACTCTTTTTTCAAACTACCCCGTGAGTTCTATTGGCTGCTGTATTTAACATTCAGCAAACAAGAGCTTGCGTCCCTGTTCAAATAGTCTATTGGGATAAGAAATGCAAAAAAAAAATGTCCAGCAAGCTGTTCTAGTCTAGGTCTTCCTGCAAGGATTCAAAGAGCTAAGGAGTGTTTGTTAAAGAAAGGTCAGCGGAGCTCAGGTGCGCAGGTGCGCAAGAGACAGAGGCTATTAGCTAGAAGCTTATTATACATAACCCATCATTAATTAGATAAATATAAGGCTAATACTGCATTGAATGTATTACGTGAAAGAGGTAGGGTAGGACATCTATATATATATATATATATATATATATATATATATATATATATATAGGGCTATATATATCAATCTAGAACGAGTTTATATTTTGGATGCAATTTGAATGGAGTTGATGGAGAGAGAGAGCGAGAGAGAGAGACTGGGAGAGTTGCTCACTCGTCGACTGATTTAAAGCAACGATATTAGAGTGATAAGCTGTTTTAAAACTCTGCAGCTGAAATTGAAAAAATTAAATATGATCTATCAAATAAAAAAACCATGGCGACCCCCTGAATGCCAGATGGAGATGGGTAAATTAGATCCGTATTGGGTCTTTATATTACTGTAGACGATTAAGTCCACAGGCATTGTGAACTGCTGCTCCATACTGAGATGGGCTGTCTGTCCCCACCCTGAGCATTGATTCATCATGCAGAGGCCGTAGAGAAGCCACATTTAGATATCACATTTCATTTTACAGTTCCATTTCACACCATGATGTTCATATCATTTATTATAATTGACGGGTTATCCCGGGAAAGAGAAATGGTTTGGGGCGGTAAATCCCGCTAACCAAGTTCCTACCATTCAACTCTCTCTCTCTCTCTCTCTCTCTCTCTCTCTCTCTCTCTCTCTCTCTCTCTCTCTCTCTCTCTCTCTCTCTCTCTCTCTCTCTCTCTCTCTCTCTCTCTCTCTCTCTCTCTCTCTCTCTCTCTCTCTCTCTCTCTCTCTGTGCATGCTGGGAGTATTTTGTAGTAACCAAGTTCCTACCATTCAACTCTCTCTCTCTCTCTCTCTCTCTCTCTCTCTCTCTCTCTCTCTCTCTCTCTCTCTCTCTGTGCATGCTGGGAGTATTTTGTAGTAACCAAGTTCCTACCATTCAACTCTCTCTCTCTCTCTCTCTCTCTCTCTCTCTCTCTCTCTCTCTCTCTCTCTCTCTCTCTCTCTCTCTCTCTCTCTCTCTCTCTCTCTCTCTCTCTCTCTCTCTCTCTCTCTCTCTGTGCATGCTGGGAGTATTTTGTAGTTGAGAGGCCGGGTGAAGGGCTCTGTCCTTACTTATGTTCTTGATTCTTTCCTTGGTCTTTTCTTAAAAATGTTATTTTCTATGGTGGAGGGTTTATGCACCTCAGTTTTTTTTTAAGTTACGGTGGAAGAGGACAGAGTTTTAGTTTCCTGGGGTTTGAACCGCGGGTTGTGCACGATGTCTTCGCAGCCTAGCGCGGAGTAGACGCTGTCGTTGCGGCCTAGCGCGGAGGAGACGCTGTGGTTATGGCCTAGTGCGGAGGAGACGCTGTCGTTACGGCCTAGCGCGGAGTAGACGCTGTCGTTACGGCCTAGCGTGGAGTAGACGCTGTCGTTACGGCCTAGGGCGGAGGAGACGCTGTCGTTACGGCCTAGGGCGGAGGAGACGCTGTCGCTACGGCCTAGCGCGGAGGAGACGCTGTGGTTACGGCCTAGCGTGGAGGAGACCCTGTCGTTACGGCCTAGCGTGGAGGAGACGCTGTGGTTATGGCCTAGCGTGGAGGAGACCCTGTCATTGCGGCCTAGTGCGGAGGAGACGCTGTGGTTACGGTCTAGCACGGAGGAGACGCTGTCGTTGCGGCATGGATTCAGGTGGGTTCCTGAGAATGGAGTTAAGGTGGAAGAGAATCTGGTCGCGGTCGGCAAGCAGGTGGGAGCTGAAATTATACATTCCGCATCCAGAATGAACAAAGCTGTGGTTGTGTTTGTGAAAAGAGTGAATTTGGTGGGTAGGATGATTGCTAGTGGAATATTTGTAAGGGATGTGTTGGTGCCGATTTCTCCTCTTTTGACTCCTTCGACTAGGGTGGTAGTTGCGAATCTCCCTGTTTATTATGGATGATCAAATCCGGAAATTCGGACGGGAGGGATATACTACAGACACCCGACCAGGCCCAGATCCCCGTGATACGCTGGAAAAGGAAACTTAGGTTTCGCGGAAAGAGATCAGGATGCCTTGCGAGGATCAGTGGCTAATCTGCCCTTCTGTTCTGCTAGCTAACGTTCAATCGCTGGAAAATAAATGGGATGAACTGAAAACATATGTCCTACCAATGCGACATTAAAAACTGTAATATCTTATGTTTCACCGAGTTGTGGCTGAACGACGACATTAAGAACATACAGCTGGCGGGTAATACCCTCTATCGGCAGGACAGAACAGCAGCCTCTGGTAAGACACGGGCAGGGGCCTATGCATTTATGTAAAGTGATTGGAGAATCTTTTTGTCTTCAACGAGTCGGACGGGAAGTATTTACTCCAGACACCCGACAGAGCCTTCATCCCTGTCATTCGCAGGAGGAAAAGACAGAGGTATCGTGGACGACGGTCCGGGTGCTTTGTAAGGATCCATCGCCGAGAGGATGATCTACCTTTACCATCGGTCCTATTAGACAATCTATAATAAAATAGACAAACTACGATCACGTATATCCTACCAACGGGACATTAAAAACGGTAATATCTTATGTTTCACCGAGTCGTGGCTGAACGACGACATGATTAACATACAGCTGGCAGGTTTTAAGGTTTTTCGGCAGGATAGAACAGCGGCCTCTGGTAAGACGTGGCGGCCTATGCATATTTTTAAACAACAGCTGGTGCACGTATCTCATGATAAGCTGTAGACCACACTATTTATCAAGAGTTTTCATCTATATTTTTCGTAGCTGTCTATATACAGACCGATGCTGGCACTAAGACTGCACATAATGAGCTGTACACGGCCATAAGCAAACAGGAAAACGCTCATCCAAAGGCGGCACTCCTAGTGGCCGGGGAATTTAATGCAGTGAAACATAAATCAGTTTTATCTAATTTCTATCAGCATGTTAAATGTGCAACCAGAGGGAAAACAATTCTAGACCACCTTTACTCCACACACAGAGATGCGTACAAAGCTCTACCTCGCCATTCATTTGGCAAATCTGACCGTAACTCTATCCTCCTGATTCCTGCTTACAAGCGAAAATTAAAGCAGGAAGCACTAGTGACTCGGTCTATAAAAAAAGTGGTCAGATGAAGCAGATGCTAAACTACAGGACTGTTTTGCTAACATAGACTGGAATATGTTCCGGGATTCTTCTGATGGCATTGAGGAGTACATCACGTCAGTCACTGGCTTCATCAATAAGTGCATCGAGGACGTCGTCCCCACAGTGACTGTAGGTACATACCCCAATCAGCCATGGATTACAGGAAACATTCGCACTGAGCTAAAAGATAGAGCTGCCACTTTCAAGGAGCGGGACTCTAACCCGGAAGCTTATAAGAAATCCCGCTATGCCTTCCGACGAGCCATCAAACAGACAGTGTCAATACAGGACTAAGATCGAATTGTACTACACTGGCTCAGATGCTCGTCGGATGTGGCAGGGCTTGCAAACTATTACAGACTACAAAGGGAAGCAGAGCCGAGAGCTGCCCAGTGACACAAACCTATCAGACGAGCTAAATAACTTCTATGCTCGCTTCGAGGCACGTAACACTGAACCATGCATGAGAGCATCAGCTGTTCCGGACGACTGTGTGATTACACTCTCCACAGCCCACAGAGTAAGACCTTTAAACAGGTCAACATTCATAAGGCCGCTGGGCCAGACGGATTACCAGGACGTGTACTCCGAGCATGCGCGGACCAATTGGCAAGTGTCTTCACTGACATTTTCAACCTCTCCCTGTCTGAGTCTGTAATACCAACATGTTTCAAGCAGACCACCATAGTCCCTGTGCCCAAGAACACAAAGGTAACCTGCCTAAATGACTACCGACATGTAGCACACAGGTCTGTAGCCATGAAATGCTTTGAAAGGCTGGTCATGGCTCACATCAACACCATTATCCCATCATTATTTCAATTTTCTCCTAAAATGACATATCGAAATCTATCTGGCTGTAGCTCAGGACCTGAAGCAAGGATATGCATATTCTTGATACCATTTGAAAGGAAACACTTTGAAGTTTGTGGAAATGTGAAATTAATGTAGGAGAATATAACACATTAGATCTGGTAAAAGATAATACAAAGAAAGAACATGCGTTTTCTTTTCTTTTTTGTACCATCATCTTTGAATTGCAAGAGAAAGGCCATATTGTATTATTCCAGCCCAGGCACAATTTCGATTTTGGCCACTAGATGGCAGCAGTGGATGTGCAAAGTTTTAGACTGATCCAATGAACCATTGTATATTTGTTCTAAATGTTGTATGAAGACTGCCAAATGTGCCTAATTGGATTATTAATACATTTTCAAGTTCATAATTGTGCACTATTCTTAATAGCTACTGTAATAGCTACTGTAAATTGGACAGTGCAGTTAGATTAACAAGAATTTAAGCTTTCTGCACATATCAGATATGTCTATGTCCTGGGATTTTTTGTTTGTTACCTACAACCTCATGCTATTCACATTAGCCTACGTAACCATCCCGCGGGGTTGGGGGACACCGATCCCGTAGAGGTTAAAGCAAAGGGAGCACTTGTAAGAGCTAGGTTCTCCATGCTCAAGGAGATGGATGCTCCCAGCTCTTTCTTCTGGTTTGGAAAGACAGAGCGGTGAAGCCAAGGGTATGCATTGTCTATGGCTGTCTGATGGGTGGGTGACCTCTGTGGTGGGGGAGATGTGGGAGCGAACTGTGGAGTTTTATACTGAGTTGTATAGGGCAGAAATGTGTGATCCTATGTGTGCTCAGGTCTTGTTTGCAGAACTCCCTAAGCTCTCTCTGGCACAGAGGGATGAAATGGACATTCCTCTGTTGTCCCATGAACTGGCAGAGGCCGTAACCCAGATGTCCCCTGGCTGTGCACCGGGGGTCGATGGACTCCCAGTGGAGTTTTATAAAAAATGATTGGAAATAATTGGACTGGACTTCTTTTGCGTGTTGCGTGAGTGCGTCGGGGTAGGAGAGTTGTGTGATCTTAAGAACTGGAGGCATGTGCCATTGCTCTGTGTGGACTACAATATATTTCCCAAGGTCCTTGCTAACAGACTAAAGTCCCATCTGTACTCTATAGTACACAAGGACCGGATATATTGTGTACCAGTTTCTAATGTGAACTTTGGACTGGTCTCTCTAGACCAAGAGAAAGTGTTTGATAGAGTGGACCATGAGTATCTGTTTAATGTGATGTCTGTGTTTGGGTTTGGGAAGAGTTTTTTGACCTGTGTGAAGCTGTTGTATGCTGGGGCGTCATGTATGGTCAAGGTGGGAGGGGGGCTCAGCAGGCCAGTCTGGGTGAGACAGGGCATTAGACAAGGATGCCCTCAATCGGGGCAGTTATATACACTAGCCATTGAGCCTTTTTTGGGCCTGCTACGCAGGAGACTGCAGGGAGTGTGGTGGACAGGCATGGGTGTGTTGACAGGCATAGCAGTGTCAGCATATGCAGATGATGTTTCTGTGATGGTCAGGGATGGGCAGGATATGACTGCACTAGAGACCAGTCTGAAGGTGTACGAGGGAGCTTCGTCAGCTAAGGTGAACTGGGGCAAGAGCAAAGCTCTGTTATGTGGGGCATGGGGGGATAGGGCCCCCCTCTGCTTCCTGCCGGGTTTGCAGGGGCGGCAGGTAGCCTAGTGGTTAGAGCGTTGAGCCAGTGACTGAACGGTTGCTGGATCGAGTTCCTTAGCTGACAAGGTAAAAATCTGTCGTTCTGCCCCTGAGCAAGGCAGTTAACCCACTGTTCCCCGGGCGCCAAAGACATGGATGTCGATTATGGCAGCCCCCCGCACCTCTCTGATTCAGAGGGCTTGGGTTAAATGAGGAAGATGCATTCAGCTGTACAACTGACTAGGTATCCCCTTTTCCCAGTGGGGTTGAGAAGGGCTTGACATGTTGGGGGTGTACCTGGGGCTCGGAGAGGTGCGTCAGGAAGAACTGGGAGGGGCTGTCCCAGGCAATGGTGTCAAGACTGTTGGTGGAATGAGGATGTATCATTAAAAAAGACCAGAAGTCTCTCTCTCTCTCGCTCGCTCTCTCGCTCTCTCAAACTGTCCTTTTGATCCCCACTCTCTTTTGACAGAAGTAGGAGCTGTACGTGTGTGTTGAGTAGGAAAGTTTGGCATCAGACCATAACTTTCATAGTATGCTTCTGGTTCTGGTCTATCCTCTCAACAGATTACCATTTTAGCTGCATTAAAGCTCATTCTGGGATTCGATTTTTTTTTTACAAAAAACGGCAGCCCTGCTAATTGAAATGACCATTCGACAGCTTCCCATATCCCAGACTGCAGCTTTAAGTCCTTGGCTCTCCCTCTCCTCTGTTACATCATCCGTTCCCTCCTTCCTGTTCATATCCATTGTGTTCTTCTCAGTAACTACCTATACTTTTTGCTATGCTTATCATCTGTGCTCGTTCATTCACTCATGCTTTATTTCTCCTTCATTTTCTCCCTTCAGTTTCTCCACATCCTTCTCTCTCTCTCTCTCTCTCTCTAGTGTAAATAAAGGCTTAGAGAAGAAACAACTATGAGGTAAATAAATAATTTGTGTTTTACTCACTCAGTGGAAGTGATAGACCTAGGAATTACTATTACGTAGTTAGGAATGTATGGAGCTTCAGGGTTATTTTAAGGAGCTCAATGGTCTTCACACATTTGAGGTAGGCTGGCCTTTCAGCTGGACTACCACATCATGTTTACGTTTGTAGCTTGGTAGGTTATGTATCTGTCCTCTGTACAGGTAAAGAGGTGTGTGTGTCCGTCCGTCCGTCCGTCTGTGAGTGTGTAAGTCTCGTCCGTGTGTGTGTGATAGTGTAATTTTAATGTTGACTTCCTTGTTTCGGTTGCAGGACACAGATGTTCTGTGGACCGACTTCCATCAGAAGCTGGTGGATAATGCTTTGATATCTATGGACACATATCTTGGACAGTTCCCTGATATTAAGGTACGATCATATCTTAGACAGTTCCCCTGATAGTTAAAGGTAAGTTTCCTCATCGTTGTGCTCCCTTCCTGACGGTTAGCTTTGATTCGATATACAGTATGCTGCTTTCATCAAACTTCTTTCATCACTTGTGTGCGACGAGGTGTGCTCATCTTCTTCTTCAGTCTCGCATTGCTAAGCGTGACAGGAAGCTTGTGGACTACGACAGCGCCAGACACAACCACTCTTCTACCAACAAGGGGAAGAAAGGAAAGGATGGGGGCATCAAGATCACCAAGGTAACAGGACCTCTTCCAGCGCTGGATACTGTATGTGGCCCTTTTAATTCTGCATTGAACATCAATCTGTTGTCTCCGTATGCCAGTAATTTACACTGAACTAAATACGTGTATATCTGTTGAAAATACTCTCTCTCTCTCTCTCTCTCGCTCTCGCTCTCTTCATCTTTTCATCTCTTCCCACCTCCAGCCAGCGTCTCTGTTGGAGAGGGCCACACCAGTTTGGGCTCAGGGCATCCTGTCCGCACACAACATTGCTCAGAGTAACCTCTCCAGGAACCAGGTGGGTCCATCACCCCTCTTAACCACCCTGTTGACCTACTGCTGTCATGGGGACCCAACACTCTATTTTAGTCTGTAGGCTGCCTACAATGGCTTTAGGCCTTTAGAAAGAGCCTCCATTTGACACCGTTTCTTTATCCAGACACAAACCTTTGTCTTCAGACAAGGGAGTTATGGTTTGCTATATGTGAACGACCAGCTCAAATCAGTCTTATGTAGCAAACATTTTTTTAATTGTGTTTTTGGATAAAAGTAGAGACTCAGAGCTACAAAATGGTTTATCATACACTGCAGTTGAGGAACAGCGGGCAAGTAATTCTGCTTTGAAAGTTAAGATTTAAACGTGTTAACTCACTTTTGAGAAAATGGCAGAGCTGGTTAGGCTGTTGTGTTATCCAGACTCCAGCGCGTTGGTGACCGCAACTGTGCTGTCAGGTCGTCCGTTTGTAAATGCAGAGCGTTTCGCGTTCAGAGCGCACACTGGACGCTCTGGCCTCAAAACGGCAGTCAAGCTCCCGCTAGCACTTGCTAGCTACCTCCAGACACATAATGAGAGAACAACCCCACTCTGACCACTTTACTCGCCCTAGCAGAGTAAAGAGTGGTGGTGACTGTAACTGTGCTGCGGGCAACAATTTCATTACGCTTGTTTTGCCGGCGTTCACTGACTCTCAGACGAGAGTGCTCTGAAAAATCGGAATAGATGGCCAGGCTGAATTTACGAACGCACCCGAAAATGGTTACATGCACAGTGGAGTCTTTTGTTAAGACATGTAGCTAGCTAGCTAGGAAAAACAATGAACCATAATCCCAACTCATGACGGTACTACCCTGCGTGAATCTGCAGGTAGCTACCTAGCCAGGTTCAATGTTAGCTAGCTAACATTAGGCTACAACTAGCCAAGCAAACGGCTCTGAGATACGAATAGTAAGACAATACACGTAACGTTAGCTAGCTAGCTAACAGTACACTGAAATGAAACCACTTTCTGTCATAATTAGAAATGTGTAATATGTAGCTAGCTACATTAAATGAAAGAGAGAGTCACTTGAAACACATATTAATGCATTTTCACTCACTTACATATCATGTCGAAAACAGTAGTTGACCAGTACTTGGCCTGTAGTTGACCAGTAATGGGCCTGTAGTTGACCAGTACTTGGCCTGTAGTTGACCAGTAATTGGCCTGTAGTTGACCAGTAATTGGCCTGTAGTTGACCAGTAATTGGCCTGTAGTTGACCAGTAATTGGCCTGTAGTTGACCAGTACTTGGTCAGTATTTAGCCAGTAGTTGGCCAGTAGTTGGCTAGGAGTTTAATAGTAGTTGGCTAGTAAATGGCCAGTAGTAGTTGGCCATTAGTTGGCCAGTAGTAGTTGGCCAGTAGTTGGCTAGTAGTAGTTGGCTAGTAGTAGTTGGACAGTAGTAGTTGGCTAGTAGTTAGCCAGTAGTAGTTGGCTAGTAGTTGGCTAGTAGTAGTTGGCGAGTAGTTGGCCAGTAGGTGGCTAGTAATTGGCCAGTAGTTGTTGGGTAATAGTTGGCCAGTAGGTGGCTAGTAGGTGGCCAGGAGTAGTTGGCTAGTAGTTGGCTAGTAGTTGGCTAGTAGTTGGCCAGTAGGTGGCTAGTAGTTGGCCAGTAGGTGACTAGTAGTTGGCCAGTAGTAGTTGGGTAGTAGTTGGCCAGTAGGTGGCTAGTAGTTGGCCAGTAGTAGTTGGGTAGTAGTTGGCCAGTAGGTGGCTAGTAGTTGGCCAGTAGTAGTTGGCCAGTAGGTGGCTAGTAGTTGGCCAGTAGTAGTTGGGTAGTAGTTGGCCAGTAGGTGGCTAGTAGTTGGCCAGTAGTAGTTGGGTAGTAGTTGGCCAGTAGGTGGCTAGTAGTTGGCCAGTAGGTGGCTAGTAGGTGGCCAGTAGTAGTTGGCCAGTTGTAGTTGGCCAGTAGGTGGCTAGTAGTTGGCCAGTAGTAGTTGGCCAGTAGGTGGCTAGTAGTTGGCCAGTAGTAGTTGGCTAATAGTTGGCTAGTAGTTGGCCAGTAGGTGGCTAGTAGTTGGCCAGTAGTAGTTGGCCAGTAGGTGGCTAGTAGTTGGCCAGTAGTAGTTGGCTAGTAGGTGGCTAGTAGTTGGCTAGTAGTTGGCCAGTAGTAGTTGGCTAGTAGTTGGCTAGTAGTTGGCCAGTAGTAGTTGGCTAGTAGGTGGCCAGTAGTTGGCCAGTAGTAGGTGGCCAGTAGGCTAGTAGTTGGCCAGTAGGTGGCTAATAGTTGGCTAGTGGTTGGCCAGTAGGTGGCTAGTAGTTGGCCAGTAGTAGGTGGCCAGTAGGTGGCTAGTAGTTGGCCAGTAGGTGGCTAATAGTTGGCTAGTAGGTGGCCAGTAGGTGGCTAGTAGTCGGCCAGTAGTAGTTGGCCAGTAGTTGGCCAGTAGGTGGCTAGTAGT